>OZ007587.1:449712451-450312451 GCA_963931845.1 Maratus michaelseni
TAAACTTCATAGGTTGGCAGTTTCACTCGGTCTGACCGCGACCTACGTTATACACGGACGGTACATGACGTTTAAAACGTCACATGGAGTGGATCATTTTTACACAGCAATTGGCACAGCAATTGCACAGCAATTTTACACAGCAATTGAGGCGCTTTGCACCAATCATCATGTAAAAATGATCCACTTCAAGTGACGTTTTAAACGTCATACACCGGCCGTGTATAACGTAGGACGCGGTCTGACTCGTCTGCTGCCTATTTTTACAGTTATTGCACAGCATTTGGAAACCGCTCTACTGCTCCGTTGAATTTAATTTTGCGCCGGATAATGCTATTATTTTTTTTTACGAAGAGTATTCTTAACTTTTTGGACAAATTTTTGCTCGGAAAATAATATGTCATAACCCTAACAACATTTTAACATTATTCCACTGTAAACCTCATGTTATGTACATTTTTGAATAACCTTCTCAAGACTACTACTTAAATCCGTTCTCTGTCACAAAACATCTAATTTGTGACTCTGTATTGAGTTTACAGTTACTTTTTAAGATAAAACTAAGCTGCACCGCCAGGCTCCTGAGGGCACCCGTCAGGCATGTCAACAGACGTTCCCAAATTCTAAGGAACTTTTAGCGAGCACGACCAGAGGAGTTACTGTATGCTTTATGGCCGGTGGGGGCGCCGCAACCTGTTGACCACACCCATTTTTCCAAGTGAATGGCGACATAGGTTGATGCGGTTTGCGGTGAATCCCATCCTCTTGGGAGACCATCACATTTACACTTGGGGACGAGCCGGAGTCCCCCAACGGTTTCGGAGTCGGGCACCCAAGAGAGAGCCGGGTCCTAGCACTTGAGTCGGGTTTTTCCGACCTTCCCTTGCTTTACCAAAGCTTGAGGAATGTGAAAATCTACAAAGACAGACACTATTCCCTCTCGCAGTGGATTTACTATTTAAGATAATGTTGCTTTTGTTAAATTTTACTATTTAAGTTAATGTTACTTTTGTTGAATTTTGCATTCAATTACTGAGAATGCTTTACATTGTTCCACTTCTGACTTTGTGTGGAAACCGATGCTTTACAGCATGGTTTTTGTCGAAAATACACCGATTGGCCAAAATATCACGATCCCCTGCTAAACAGTACTAATATCGCGTTTTCTTCTTTTTTTGGCAGCATATATACTTAAGATCAATTTAAAGATATGCTTTGCGATAACGCTGAGTTGTACATATTACCGTAAAATTTGTTGTGTTTTATGTCTTCTGTTGCTGCAAACAATGTGTGCCAGTCACATGTCACGTCTAATGTTCACAAGCAATTTCCGACCGCAATTCGACTTTCCGCTTGAAGTCTTTTGGCTTATATGCAATTTTTCGAAGAGTTCAGATATACCTGTGCATAAAAATCCACGAATATTATCTATTTCTTATAAACTGGAATCGGTCTTTCTGGCACCCACAATCAGATGTCCTTCAATTGCACACAAATCTCTTATTTTACCTATGAATACTCAAAATTCTAAGTTCCCTTGTGCCACTGACAAAAAGACTGACAAAGAGACACTGACAAACTTTTTATCAGAATATCCAAGTTATTAAGTAGCGCACATGCTGCATGGACGGTCTTTCTGGCGCCCACAATCAGGTGTCCTTAAATTTCACTCAAATCTCCTATTTTACCCATGAATACTCAAAATTCTAAGTTCACTTGTGCCACTGACAAAAAGACTGACAAAGAGACATTGACAAACTTTTTATCAGAAAATCCAATGTATTTAAGTAGCGCACATGCTACATGGACAAGTCGACGTATCAGTGAGGGGTGGTTATAATATTTAGACCACAAAGAGTATAATCAAATCTTTAATCAAGGTTTATTTTCTCAAGGCTTGTTTTTAATAAAGGTACTGCTCGTGACAAACATTAAGTAAAATTTATATTAAGCGATTTGGATTAGAAACGTGTTTTAAAAAGAGTTTTACTTTACTCAAATTGCTGTAATTTATTTTTTCTGTTTGAAGAACATTAAAATGAATGTTAATGATTTGTTTCTCAATTTCATCACACATTAACTAATTAAATAAATAGTGATAATCTAGGCAGGCAGGGTTTCAGCCTAACATATAAAACTTCATATTCTAAATCATAAGTGAATACATTTCTTCATAGCAATGGGGCATGTGAATAGTATTTTGGAGCTTTCTGACAACAAAAACGGAAAAACACGTTTAAAGGGTCGGAAAACTCTGAAATTTCATAAAATTCAAATCATTATAACTCGTTAAGTTTTGATCATAGAAGAATGGATTTATTATTTTACTTGTGAGAGCATAAGGGGAATGTTTCTAAATAAAACTTGTTAGATTCAGGGACAGCATAAAAATTTAAATGTGTAACTACCTGATATATAATTCACCAAATTGTTTTAATAAAAAACAGAGAAACATTTAAAGAAAAAATATCTTACATAAACCCCTCCCTAAGTACCCTCCCTTACATAAAACCCCTCCCTCTTTCCTCTCTAAGTGATTGATTTTCTTCTCGTTGATAAACATCAAAAGGTGTTCTTGTAATAAGCTTTCTTGTGTTTGACATTTTCTCATCGAGAAAAAGAAAAGAATGTATGTCCAATATCGTTTTTTCGGAAAAAGAATAAGGAAGATTACCAAAAGCGATTTTAAAATGATATTAATCTTCTGGTGTTAGAAAAATGGTTTCAAAATTCGTATCCGGAATCTCAAAAACAATATGTATATTTAATCTTTCATTTAATCGTTCATTTAAAACATTATACTGTTTTATTATAATACAGTAGGTTTCGACCACTACGCTTGTAGGTTTCTCCAAACGAACCTTGAATCAAATAAAATATTGCGGGAAATTTAACATTGTGTTTTAAAACAATATGGTCCTTAACATAGAATGTCGTCGCGCATTGCTGAAAACGATACGAACGCCATTGCGCTATTTTGTTTTCTAATGTGAGGACACATTTGCGCTGTTAAGGATCAACCCTTTTAGTTGATTATTTATAGTAGGATTTGACAAAGAACGATAAATTATATGCAAGATACTAAAAAATCATGCCATACAGATTATGTAACTAACAACGCAAACAAACTAATAAAAACCATCCAGTGGACCTTTTTTTATAAAGATTAATCTTTCACAATTGTGTTACATGATTATAGAATTTACCCTCACAATTCTATAACTAAGCAAATTATATTTCATATCGTGTTCAAATGATTATAGAACTTTCCACCATAACTGTGCGACAAAGCACCGTAGAACAATACGCAATATACCAAAATTATCCCTTAAAAAGTATCTAAATTACAATTTAATTCCCATCGAAATTCGTAAAGTTCAACGTTTTAAAAAGGCAATCTTTCCTAATCAGGTTCACCTGATTATATAACCATAATTATATACCTTTCAACCATAATTATATATGGGCCAGTCAAATTAAAGTGGCACTACAGTCAGTTTGAGAAATAGTTTAATGGTATTAATATAAATTAGCATACAAAATAAAGAAGTAATACAGACGTAATAGATAAGCTAGACAAAGTCACCTTGTAGGTTGAAACAAGTGTCCCAGCGGTCAAAGAGACAATGGATACCCGGGGTGAAGAAGCTCCGTGGTTGGTTGTGGAACCAATTTTGCACCTGATTATCGGATTATTTAGACCAAAGCATCTTGGACCTAATTATCGTCGGCAAATTGCCGTCCCTTCAGAACTTTCTTGAGTGGACCGAATATGATGTAGTCACACGGAGAAAGGTCTGGGCTGTAAGGGGGATGTTCGAGAACCTCCGAACGGAATTTCCGTAACAATGTTTGGCACGCCACAGCGACTTGAGGACGAGGATATTATCATGCAAGAATATTTTGCATTCGACGATAGATTTCACTATCACTCACATTTTCCGCTGTTAAAAATTTCACGACCGCGCGTTGACACCGGTTGGAGGCATCCATGATGCGAACGATGCCTTTTAACGTGCTCCCACGCTATCACACACGCCTCTGGCGGGATTTGACGATATCGCATATATTCCCAGCACTCTATGTCCTCTATAGAAGCATGCGCAGTCATCTTTCCATTCAAAGGGTGTAGTTATTACAGCAATGAAACTTTCATTTGGGCGACAATTATATAACTACTCAACAGAGAACGATATGCAATATACTTAAACCAACCCTGAAAAATATCTCTTTAACAAAGAATTTCTCATCAAAATCGTCTAGTAGAACTTTTTGAAGGGGCTAATGTGTCTTAATCGCGTTTACCTGATTATAGTACTTTCCTCCGTAGTTTTATAACTAAGTAATATAGAACGATATTTTATAAACTACAACCCTCCCTGAAAAAATATCTAACTAACAGTGCAAGTCCTATCAAATGCATTAAGAAGAACTCAAGTTTTTTTATTGTTCTTTATATTCGCCCCTTAAAATAAACCGTTTCGAAAAATTTTATATACCTTTTATCAAAATGAATATTTCGAGAGACCGAAAAAAATAGTTCCGGATAATCGAGGTTACTGAAATGCAATAAGCTTCTTCCCATTATTACATACTAAGTACATACCAATTTTCAAGTCTCTATCTCAATTTTTTCGGGATATAGAGCGTTTACAGACACACACACAAACAGATGGACAGCAATTTTTTTTTTCTAAAAATATGTTTTTCGGAATCTCCAGCGTCTGAAACGTGTAAATCCATCAATTTTTTTTTTCGATTTTTAAAAGGATTACAGGACTTACCCTATACTACGTATGATGAGTAAGTAATAATCGTCAATAATTAAAAAAATAACATTTGAGGTTAAAATTAACATTACAATATAAATTTGAAATCTATTTTCATTCTGACATATTAAAGCAAACTATACAACTTGTACTAAAAATATAAGTGAATAAATAACTGAATTTTTGTCAAATAAAATGATTAAAAGCAACAGTCCCTATTCTTTACAAAATAAAACGTATGTTATAATACAATTATTTTAACCAATCTGAAACTTAATTAATACCAATTGACACTTTCCTGATACTTGTAAGATGTGACTGTTTCAGTTAACGTGCAGGTACACGCGAAATAAATTCTACTAATGCTTTAAGCACTTTGTGTACGATTCGTCGAAGCAGGGCCCAACTCACCTGTGTTCAGAGGTCATGCAATTCAAAGTTTCATAACTCGGCCAGTTTTAATCGTAGGCGAATGGGACTTGTTACTTGTTAGTGTAATAGGAGATTTTTATTAAATATCAATTTTAGGACCGGGAGAGCGTATAATAAAATAAATTTTGTAACTTTTTAAGAAATGTTTTTATTGACCCTAATCACTTTTAAAATACTTATTTACCTCATTTAAAACATTTATTTTTGCATTTGGAACTATATGTTTATGACTAATGGTTTAGGAATTAGCCATTGGACACCGTTGAAAGTGGATACACTGTATAGTAGATAGAAGAAAGGAAAATGTGAGAAAAATAAGCCATTTTTAGGTAGATTTCATAAGAAATACTAACTATTACATTCTCCACTAAGATGGAATTTTTTAAAAATTTTTTGCAGACTCCCAGAACCAAAAAACCACCTCCGGTTCAAAACTTTATCTATCTATCTATCTATGTCACTTTTTTATGGACACGATAACTGCAATAATTCTGCACAAATATTTTCCAGACTGATACAAAAAATCAAGGGACATAAAATTTTGGTCAAGTCCGTTAATGGGAAAAATCGAACCAAGGGGGGAGGGAAATGAGGGGGCTTTTTGTGAAAACTGAAAAAACGCATAACTTCTTAATTATGATACGTATCAAATCCGGTTAAAGTTATTAGTACTTCTAGGAAAAAGGCCGAAAAATTATGTATGACAGAATTTTGATATCTTTAAAAATGGTCCCAAGGGAGGGGAGGGGGAAAGAGGAGTTTCAGGAGAAAAAATTCATAACTACGTCCACAAGATATCAAATCCGCTTAAATTTATTATAAATCCTCTTAATACTTTCTAAAATTTTTCTATTGACAAGTTTTTATAGGACCAACCCTAATAGCAAATAAATAAATAAATAAATAAATAAATAAATAAAAACTCCCTGACGGCTCCGCTTACAGAAAAGCTAGATTTCGAAGTGGGCGATCCCAACTGCCGCATCATAGTAAACAAGTCATTTCTTCTGTAATTCCCAGCAAACAGGCGCCCCACGGTCTGCGTCTTCGAAATCTACCTGTGCTTATAGGCCGAGCCCTCCGGGATTTTTTTTATTAAGTGTTTTATTTTTTCCCCAATTATAAACACTAACAGTCAACTTTAACTTTTCGAGAAAGTTTTATAAAAGTAAAATAAATCAATGATAACTATTTCCTTGTCTTAAATTCCAATGCTTATTCTGATAATAATAATTAAAATCTTTTAAGCGTATTCAAAATGAAATAAAATGATTCACTATATATATAAAAAGATTTATTAAATTCAAAATATTCACATAGAAAGAAAATTAATTTTGTATGTGATATTTTGATATTCTGCACTCTAGCATTATTTATTTTCTTTTTCTTTTATGAAATTTTTCAGAGTTTAGTTGCAAAAATTCACGCGGATATTTCGATGTAACATATATAAAATCAAACAACATGTTCTACTATAAAGCAGATAAATATTAAAAAAGAGCTATTTTCATCTTAAGTGATTGTTTTTCTTTCTGTTGATAACCATCAAAAGACAGTCTTGTAACAACATTCCTTGTGTTTGACATTTTGTCATCGGAGAGAAAAATGAAAGAACATATGTCCAATATATTTTTTATCGGAAAAAGAATAAGGTATTTTACTTAAAGCGATTATCCAACTATGTTACTCTGTACTAAAAGAAAAAATCGTTTTATAAAACATTGTGAAATCCAAGAACAAGTCTATTTTTCTAATTATTTAGTTATTTTCAAATATCTGTAAAAACCTATTAAAATTTTCAAAGATATATATTTAAAGGTATAAAATAGCTTGAATATAATTCGAAAAATTATAAAAATAGTTAATTTTCTTTTGTTAAATTTTGATGGACTTAAAAAAAAAATAAGAAGATCAGCAAAAAAAAAAAAAAAAAACAGTATAAAGGAGACTGTCTCCCACAGTGTAAAATATTTAAAGAAGTACTTTTTAATCTTTATTTTAAACAAAGTACCTTTTTAACATCACAAATTACAACCTTTTTAATCTTTATTTTAAACAAAGTACATTTTTAAATATACTTATTTAAAATATAAGACTAGTTTTTGCCACTGTCTCCGCTCGCCTAGAATGCAAGTTTTGCAATTCGGAATGCAAATTTTACGTATAATTTTTACTTTTTTCGCTTAATTTATCTAACTAATAATGCAACTCTCATCAATATCCGTACACTAGAACATTTCAAAAAAGGCTAATATTTCATTATCGAGTTGACCTAATTATAGAACTTTATAAACATGGTTCTATAGAACTAAAGAACGTAGAACGATGTGTTATACACTGAGACTTCCCCCAAAAGTATCTAACTAACAATGCAAATTTTATCGAAATCCATTCAGCAGAATCTTTTAAACAGGCTATTTTTTTCGTAAGCGTGTTCATCTGATTATAGATGTTTCCCCAATAATTCTACAAATAAGTGACGTTAAACGATATGTTATATACTAAAACCTTCCCCCCAAATAATCTAACTAATAGTCGAAGTTCCATCTAAATCCATTCAGCAGAACCTTGTAAAAATGCTAATTTATCGTAATCGGGCTCATCTTATTACAGAACTTTCCGCCATAATTCTATATCTAAGCAACGTAGGTTATAGGTTATATATTAAACCCTTCCACGAAAAATGATCTAACTAATAATGCGAGTCTCATCAAAATCCATTCAGCAGAACTCGAGTTATAAACAGCCGGAACGAAATTCCCATTCGAATTTTATATACAGGGTGTTCCAAAATGTGACCGACAAATTAAAAAGGATGATAGAAGGCATCAAGAAGATGAAAACCTACTATAGGAAATGGGGTCGAAAACCACGTTTAGTAGGGGAAAATCGCAAAAAAAGTTATGAAGGGTGTGACGTCGAGTGGAACAAAAAGGGCCAACAATAAGTAGAAAAAACAATTTTATGATGTCAAGCATGATTACAATATTGCAGTTCAACGTCAGAAAGAGACGACGACATATTTTTATAGAAATTGTTAGAAGTTGCGGCCACGAAGGTCATTGATCAGCCGACACTGATGGACGAAGAACTGCCGGACGCGTTAAAACATATTCCTATAAAAATGACTTGTCGTCTCTTTTCTGACGTTGAACTGTAATACATTGCAATCATGCTTTATGTCAAATAAATGTTTTTTTCTATTTATTATTTTCTCTTTTTGTTCAACTCGACGTCACACTTTTCATAACTATTTTTGCGATTTTCTCCCACTATACGTGGTTTGCTTTCCTATGTTCTATGGTAAGTTTTCATCCTCTTGATGCCTTCTGTCCCCCCTATTAATTTGTCGGTCGAATTTTTGGAATACCCTGTATATAGTGGAAGTTGATAATGCTATATTCCGTAAGATAAACACATGTACGTACTATCTTTCGAAGCGTACCGGACATATTTATCCTATTCAGGTACATATATCAGGAGCACATATATTTACACATATGCAACTGCATCTTTTTCAACACGTTTGCAGCTCTCTCTTTATATATATATATATATATATATATATATATATATATATATATATATATGTATACATGCGAAGTATTGCCAAACTTTTGTAATTTTGTTCCCTGTACACCAACTGAGATTGCTATAATTCGGCTGAAAATGCCTAAAATTTTATAGATTAAATGAACCCCTTCGCATTTTTAAATTCTACATTATATGTCATTACCATTGGATTACTTATTCAATGTACTCATTTTTAATAATTTTGTAAACTGGACACGTTTTAACATACTCCAGTGATAATTTAAAAAGCAACAGAAACTAAGTTCATGTTCTACAGTTTTCATTTCCAAGTTACAGAAACCCGTTGATATTTCTCTTCCACACATTTCTAATCATTCTAACATAAATCAAAATTTCATAATAAACACTTTCTGTGGAAGTTGTGATAAGAGTGTGCAAATTTCTTTTCTCGCTTATCAAAACACTTCGAAACGGAAATTGTAATGGTCTTATTGCGTGTTGTAAGATATTTTCTAAATATGTTTCAATTTTAGTAAACAATCTATGTGTTCAGTTGTAGTATAAAGTGAAAAACATGCTGACGAAATGTTTTCAGTGTGAAATGTTTTATTTTATAAGTCTAAAGTCTTGAAAAGTTTATTTTCTATAATCTGTTCATTATCTATGAATCCATAGATGCATTTTAATAATAAGAACAAAAACTAGAAAAGATAAAATTATAATTCACTGCAGTCTTTTTTTTTTAAATAAACATTATTAGAAATTTAACACAATTTATAAATTCAGACGTCCATCTCTGATAAATTACATAACAGTGCAAGTGCCGACAAAATCCATTCCGCAAGGTTAATAAACATTTTCTTTTTGAATCAGCGAAAAATGTAACTTATAACTTAATAAAAAGTATTTACGATTCAAAAAATAGTATATTAAAATATTTTGCATGCTTGCAATTAAATAATAATTTTCAAAAAAAATATATTCCCGTTGAACAAATAGTGAGTCACAGTGCTTCGCACGATTTGGAAAAAAAATTATTTGCACATTCAGGGTTGAAATAAATGGCGCATTAGCATACAGTTTGGCACGATGTTGGTATAATGGAAAAGTACCAAAAGATATCCAAAAAGTGAAATATTTTCTTTATTAAATTCACATTTATTTGAATTATATTATAGCGAAACTGTCATCTTCTCCTGTGGGAAACTGTGGCCCCGAGTTAATTAGCCGACCATATGGTTTATATATTTTTTTTAATTTTGGCACGATGTTGGTATAACGGAAAAGTACCAAAAGGTATCCAAAAAACTTCGTTCCAAATTAGTCCAATTCTCTATAGACTCGGTTATGGAATACATCTATTTGGAACACGTTAAAAAAATGAATAATTGTGTTCGATTATTGTGTCTATTGGGAAAAATAATTTCCGTTGAGTTTTAATGAAGTTACAATACTTCAAATATAATGAAATCGATATGCCTCACTGAGACTGAGGTGGACTAAAATATGCTTTTTGTCGAGAAATAAAAATCATGCACTCTTGACATCATAATTCACTTTTATATTTTAACAGAATAATAAGGCTACTATAATTTGCGACTCGTGCAGTATACATGTCAGGACACATTACCGTTATCATTATCTTTTTACGCGTGAAGGTTGCTCTATGGTACCCCATTGTGAAATTTGGTAATTTTTGAAATTCAATATTTGAAATTTATATCAAGAAAAATACAATTTTAACCTTTCTAACGCAGTTTGTCTAACAAATTTCTGACCAATACTTTTCGAGCTATTAATTGTTTCAGTAACTTCAAATGTTTCATTTTAAGAGATTAATCTGTGGCAACGATTAGAGAAAAAGCCAGTCGTCAGCAACGTGTAGCTTTTTATTAAATAGGATTAAATCAACTGTTTGGAGATTAGCTAAAAATTTCTAAATTTTTATAGCTATATACATATATGAAATTAATAAATATAGCATATGATATCTAATGTAATCTTTAAAAAACCCACGTAAAACAAATACAATGTAATGCACAGACATAAATTATGAAAAAACAAATTTTAAAATTAACTTTAACAGGAAAATAAAAAGACGGAATTACATTAAAACAAATTTCAAATTGTAATAGTAAACTTTGGAAAATTTTAGGAAATATTTTTTCTTTTACGCTACATACTATTTCAGTATTTTTTTAAATGCACGTTGAAAATGTAAATCTGTTTTGTAGGCAATATAATATAAATGTAGATAACAGTACTGTTAATCTGGCTCTAGTGCTTAAGTAGTTCCGTAGGTCAGAAAACACTATAAGATATAAATTTTTCATACTAATGTAATATATGAAAATTTCAAATTAAAACAAATATAATTTAATAATACCTAGTTTATTTTCATATCGTTATTTAAACGCTCAGACTAGTATATAAAAACAGCCGTCATATGAGTTGGGCTGAAAGTAGCTTCCGAATACATTAAAACGTGAAATGCAGCGGTAATACACAAAAATTATATAAAGTCCTTCACACGGCCGGTGTCGTGGACACGGGTGCTAAAAACACAAAACCGAATTCGTTGTATGAATTGACATGCTGATGGCAAATTTGGTATAAAATTACAATAGATAGAAAGATAGTAAAAATATAGTGAAGAAAAAAAAAACGATATTTTGGAAGAAAATTCGTTAATTTAAATATACAGGGTGTATCTGAAATGCTTCAACAAACTTAGAGGGATGATAGTACTCATGAAGACGAACAAAAAATGCGATGGAACATACGGTCGCAAATGACGTTTAAAGGATGAAAATCGAGAAAATGCATCTGGAAATGGACAAACTGAGACAAGAAAGAAACACTCCAGAAAATTATTTATTCCACAGAATAGGTACAACACAGCTCGTGATGGCCAGAGAAAACAAATATTTTACAACAATTGTTCAAAGTGTCGATCGCGGACATTATTACATAGAGTACATCTATAGAGGAACGATTGGCGGACACGCTCGAAGATTCCGGGAGTTTCCTGGATGTCTCCTGCAGCGGCCACAATACGCGCTACTACTTCTTCTGGCGTTTCTAAATATCCTCGTTGGCGGTTCATGTACTTACAACGCATGCTTGCTGCAAAGTTGCGTTTATTGGTCTGTTTCTAAGAAGATGGAAAATTTGCATACGTGGATTCCTGCTTACACATTTGTTTGGTTTTTGTTATTTCTTTCTGAACGGATATGCACAAAGTGAAAGGAAAACCAGCTTCGTGCTACTAGCCAGTTTTGCAGAAAAGCATCATGCGAGATTTCGATATTTTTATTAGTTTTGCGATTTTCACAATTTAAACGTCATTTGCGACCCCATATTCCATTGCATTTTTTCTTGATGTCTTGATGAGTACTATCATCCCCCTAAGAGTTTGTTGAAGCATTTCAGATATACCCTGTAGATAAAAAAGTATGAGATTAAAAATCATAAGCAATGGGTTATTTGGAATATGGAAATATGTATGTATACAAATATACATGGAAAGGAAAGTGTATTTCCGAACCGGAAACACGGATATATTTGTTTCACTGATTGTTTACGTCATAACAGTTTTTAACGATTGAAACAATGCTTTATGGTTTTCCCTACAATGATCCTAGAAACATAAATCCTAGAAACAATAATCCTAGAAACATAACCCTATAAAGTGGGAAGAAAATCTCCTGGTAGCGACTTTCTCGTCAAACAGATAGCGCTACGTCACTTGATGAAAATCGTCAAAAATGAAATATTTAAAAGATGTTTATTTATTTATGTTTTTTTTTTCTTTGTTTATTTTTGTTGAATTTCTAAAAAAGTACTGAACCAAATTTGACGAAATTTAAATGTGACCAATTCGAGAGTATCCTCTTTCAATCACAAGAAAATCACATCAATCGGTCGTGTAGATTCGGAATAATAGGTGAACACACATAAAAAAATATATACGGTACTTTCTCCTGTTTTGAAAGTCATTAAAAAATATTGATTCATTAAAAAATAAACCGAGATAAAAATTAATTAAATATTTGTAGTCTAAGCGACAAAAGAAATTCAATAATTATATTTATATGGTTAGTTTAAAATTTTCTATTGTTACTACAAATATTAGCAAGTATCATTATTTTGTTACAAATAAAAATTATTAATTTTTATATATTATATTTTTTAAATTATTATATATTATATATTATATTTTTTAAATTATTATATATTATATATTATATTTTTTAAATTATTATATATTATATTTATATATTATATTTTTTATATTATTATATATTATATTTATATATTATATTTTTTATATTATTATATATTATATTTATATATTATATTTTTTATATTATTATATATTATATTTATATATTATATTTTTTATATTATTATATATTATATTTATATATTATATTTTTTATATTATTATATATTATATTTATATATTATATTTTTTATATTATTATATATTATATTTATATATTATATTTTTTATATTATTATATATTATATTTATATATTATATTTTTTATATTATTATATATTATATTTATATATTATATTTTTAATATATTATATTAACAGTTGCGGATTTATGCACAACAATTTGTAGCGTTTCAGAAATATAAATTGATTCATCTTAAAAATTATATTAAAAATTATTTTTATCTGACTCAGAAAATTAATTCTGCCTAAAACATAAAACACTCACGCTGTTGGGAATATTTACTAATTTTTAAGAAATCCGTATAAGGTTATTGGTCGGTTTTAATGACGTCACATTTATGCAGAAAATTATTTCAATACTAGAAAATATTAACAAAGGTGATATAAATTCTTTGATATGGAATATTTTAAAAACATGATGTAGTATTTTAACCATTTAAATTGTAGAGCAAGTGGAAAACACTTTTTTCGTATTATCTAGCAGCAGAAATGATTTATAATTATATTCGTATAAATGCTAGTAAATACAAGGCCAATTTTGCTTAAATCATTAATGAACGTGGATCTAAAAATAATAAATATGCAACATTGTTATTCAATGTAATAAGGTTTTTGTCGGTTTTAATTACGCCACAGTTATGCACAAAATAAATTTTATTTCATTTCTAAAAAAAAAAAAAAAAAAAAAAAAAAAAAAAAAAAAAAAAAAAATGATATGGAATATTATTAAAACATGATTTGATGACACCTTTTAAATTGTATATCATGAAGAAAACACTTGTTTGTATTATCTAGCAGCAGAAGTGATTTTTAATTATTTTGTGTAAAAGCTAGTAAATACAAGGCCAATTTTGCTTAAAGCGGTAATGAAAGTGGATCCAAAAATAATAAATATGCAATGGTAATCGAACAAATAATTAAAGGAATTCTGTTTTAAAAATGTTTTTATCTAAGATATCGATATGTAATTTACTAATTTTCTAAATTATGTAATTTAATAAGATCATTGTTCAGTTTTAATGACGTCCCAGTTATGCACAAAATGAAAATTATTTATTTTCTAAAAAAGATTAACTTTCTTCGATATTGAATATTCTTAAAACAGGATGTCGTATTTTGACATTTTAAATGGTAGAGCATGAGGAAAAGCGTTTAACTAGTAGCAGAGGTGGTTTATAATTATTTTTGTGTAACAGCTGGTAAATACAAGGTCAATTTTGCTTAAAACACTAATGAAATGGAATCCAAAAATATTAAATATGCAACATTATAGCAAACAAATAATTCAAATAATTCTGTTATCAAGATGTCTTTATCTAAAATATCGATATCATTCAGTACTTAAACTTTACAAACATTTCAAATATAAAAAATAAATTAGTTTAAGGATATCTGTAACTATTTATATTATTTTATCAAAAATTTGAAAACATATAAAAATAAACAACCATGTAGTTGGACTGATCTTTATAAGTATTCAATCTAATTAATTTTTCCTTCAAAGCCCGAGTATTCTATATATGGTTGTAGCTTGTATCGAGTTCTTTTTTTTTTCAAAATGGTTAAATATATAATTTCCAAAACTGAGAAATTTATTTTCGTACTTGCTGCCAATGATCTAGTACAGGTTAATCTACCAAATTCGTGAAGCCAACTTATGCAAATATTTACACTATCAGCATCAGGATACTTCCAATTTTAGTAGTTTTCCGATATATCTAGAGTGATTTTTGACGAATTCTTCTGTAACTTCAGGAATGCGACCATGTCTGATCCTATGTCTTTTATTCAATGTTTAGTCATGAAATAAGTTAGAAATCCAACGATAAACTGAATAACAAAAATAATGTTTATGCTCACCTTTTAAAATAATATGCTCGAAATGATCTGTAGCTTGAGAAAATGACAATGTACGTCCAGTATAATGCTACACGGAGTAAAAAGTCCTGGGACTAGGAATGAAAAAAAATATTGTTTTTATCAAAAATGGAGTTTATTCTTCAACATAGTTTCCTACAAGAGTTATAGACTTACTTCAACGGTCATTAAACATTTGGATTAAAAATTAGTTAAAATATATCTCTATAACTATTTTAATTATTTTATAAAAAAAATTAAAAACATGTAAAAGTAAACAAGAATGTAGTTTTATTGCTCTTTATAACTATTCAATCTAATTAAATTTTCCTTTCAAAGCCCGAGTTTTCTATATATAGTTGTAGCTTGAGTCGATATTTCTTTTCAAACAGTTAAAAATATAATTTTCCCAAAACACAGAATTTACTTTCTTGTTGCTAACAACAATCTAACAAAGGATAAAGTAGAAAATTCTGCAACATTGTTTTCTTCAAAAGCGATATTCTTATTACAACGGTCCTTTAACATTTGGATATAATTTAATGTAGTACGATTTCTTCAAGGTTAAAAATACGCACCAGTTTTGGTTTCGCAGTCTCATTTAACGCAAATCTCTTTCTCTGGATCCATTTCGTCAAATTGTGAAACAAATAATAGTCGCTGCGTGACAAATCTGGAAACTATGGAGGGTGTTTGAAAAATTAGTACTTTAATTTATTCGGAATTGATATCACTTTCATTGATGAGTGCGCCGGTGTATTGTCTTGATGAAACAATCCCCCCCCCCCCCAGATAAGCGACCTTTTCCTCTTAATTTATTTATTTAAACGATCCAATAAAACTGCATAATACACTACTTTGACTGTTTTTCCTTCCTAAAGATAGCCGATGAATGTTTTCCATGTGCCTCCCAAAAATACTGGGCAAGACCTTTCCAGCTGATTATGCCGTCCTTTGTCGCCTTGAGTGGCTCTCGCCTGGTTACAACTACTCAGATGATTGCCTATTTGAAACCAAGTGTGTAGTTATGGATTCACGTTTCGTACAATGTTACTAATCAGAGCCAAAACTCATTTTTATTACGCTGAAATATCGCCAAATTGGGCTTTGAATCATAGACACGTTGCTTGTTTTAGTCTTTTCTATAAAAAATGTTCCTCACACACTTTGTCGATATATCTATGATGACAGCTATCTCCCCCAGTTTAACTTTGCAATCATGTAAAGAAATATGGTGTATTTTTTTGGTGTTTTCTAGAGTTGATTCCTTAATTGAACAACCAGAACGTGGAGTTCATTTTCTGTTGATACGGCTGCAATTAAATTCGCTAAACCATCGACAAATGGTTGATTTCGATGGAGTAGTTATGCTTTCCAAGCCATTCGTGACTTTGTACTATATTTGCTTGTTTTGGTCTTTTCTATAAAAAAATGTTCCTCACACACTTTGTCGATATATCTATGATGACAGCTATCTCCCCCAGTTTAACTTTGCAATCATGCAAAGAAGAACGGTGTATTTTTTTGGTGTTTTCTAGAATTGGTGCTTTAGTTGGACAACCAGAACGTGGAGTTCATTTTCTGTTGGTACAGCTGCAATTAATTTCGTTAAACCATCGAAAAATGGTTGATTTCGATGGAGAAGATATGTTTCCCAAGTCATTCTTGACTTTGGACTATATTCGTTTTCGCTAAAAAGTAATGTTTACAGAAAATTCACTTTAGTTCATTGTTTTTACGAAGTCAAAAATGTTGTCACTTACAAGACTGCTTTTCGTAAAGAAATAGCCGAAATGTCATGTAAATATTAAACGAATGATTTAAAATATGGTAATTTCAAAAATAATACGGATAAATTTAAAGTCACACCAGCTAATTGTTTGTGTAGGGTTGCATCACTCCATGTAGTATTTGTATTCATTTGTGTTCGAATAGTGTACATATTTTTGGAAATTTAAAATTTCTTTAAAAATTACAAAAACTTTCCGTATGTTTTATTTTTATTTATAGTATGCAAGGTTACCAATAAAATTTCACCCCATTTTAAGACAGAATGATACTTGATGAAATGTGAAAGCTTGAATGGAATTTGATAAAGTGCAGTATAAACAACAGACTACAATTAGACTACTAATATATTAAATATTTGTGCAATATAAAAAGTTGCATAAATTAATATTTGACTGTGCTCGCGAACAACTTTTTGTTTTTCCAAATTTAGCAGTCAACTGTATAGGGCAACTGATATGAAAACTAGTCGTTGGGGACCAACGTAATACTTACCCGTCATGGATATGCATAATATAAAATATGAAAATAAAACAAGTGTAAACTACTTATAAAATGCATTGCAATTCGAATAAAATCGTGGCTTGATGACGTCATAAACTTTAAATGTTCTATTACTGAATTGCTTAAAAGAAACATACTTATAACTTTAAAAATGATAATCCTACTAACTAACAGTTTACTGCGTCGTATTAAGCTTCCATTTACTAATTAAAATATATATTTGAATTGAAATTTGAATGAAATGCAGGGTCATGAAAAATCAAAGAGTGTTGAAAATAGGATTACAAATATCTCGACAACTAATTATCCGATCAACTTCAATCTTTATGTAAAAATTATGTTTTTTTATTGTCTTTTAAATTTACTCCTTGAAAAAGAACAATTTCGAAAATTTTTATATACCTTTTATCAGAACGAATATTTCGAGAGTCCGAAAACACATCCGAGAACCGGATAATCGAAGTTTCTGAATTTCAATAATCTTCTTCTCATTCTTACATACTAAGTACATACCAAATTTCAAGTCTCTATCTCAATTTGTTCGGGAGATAGAGCGTTTACAGACACACAGACACACAGACATACCGACCGACGGACGGCAATTTTTTTTAAATATGTTTTTCGGAATCTCCAGTGTCTGAAACGTGTAAATCCGTAAAAAAAAAAAAAAAAAAAAAATCGATTTCTAAAACGATTACAAGATTTACCCTATACTACGTATGATGGGTAAATAAAAAGTCGAATATTGTTAAAATTCATAATGATATCACTGATATAGTGAGCTGAATTTTGTTTGACTTCGAAACGTAGCCGGATGCTAGAGGAATTTCCACAAACGTCATTTTTTTTATTAACCGACTACTAAAAAGGTAACGTGTATTTCGTATTTCCATGCGTAAATTTTGGACAAATTCTTAGATTATGATATATTTTTTTAATTGGAATCGACTCTTTCTAATGGTTCCATTTTTTGTTAAATCGTTTTGAATGAAACATTTTTATCTCCACGAATATATGTGCTATTATCACACAAATATTATAACAACCCGCAAAATCATCTTTTATAGCTAGATGTCACTTCGAGCATTTTGTTTTGCTGGAATATTATTTAATTTAATTTTTTTGTCTGTTAATTGACTGTTAATTGCTCTCTAGACTAAATTCTCACTGTAACTTATGAGGTAGAACATGTTCTTTACATTCCTTAAGTTCCAGCAGACTTTGTTATGAATTGTTGAATTATTTGACAAAATGTCTAAAATCAATTATTTACTCATACTTTTTATCAGATAGTGTGTGAAACAAACCGTTTTAACATAAAATATGTTTTTTTAGTTTGATTTTTACGTTCAACAATATTAGCTGAAATAATAAGACATATTTTTATAATACAATATTACTTACCCATCATACGTAGTATAGGGTAAGTCTGGTAATCGTTTTGAAAATCGATTTTTTTTTTTGACAGATTTACACGTTTCAGACACTGGAGATTCCGAAAAACATATTTTTAGAAAAAAAAAATTGCCGTCCGTCTGTGTGTCTGTATGTCTGCGTGTCTGTATGTCTGTATATCTCTGTGTCTGTAAACGCTCTATCTCCCGAAAAAATTGAGATAGAGACTTGAAATTTGGTATGTACTTAGTATGTAATAATGGGAAGAAGCTTATTGAATTTCAGTAACCTCGATTATCCGGAACAATTTTTTTCGGACTCTGGAAATATTAGTTCTGATAAAGGTATATAAAAATATTCGAAATTGTTTATTTTAAGGAGTGGATATAAAAGACAATAAAAAAACATAAATTTTGCGTAAAACATGAAGTCGATCGGATAATGAGTTGCCGAGATATTTGTAATTCTATTATCCACACTCTTCGATTTTTCATGACCCTGTATTTCAACCAAATTTCTATTCAAAGATATATTTTAATTAGAAATAAGACGCTTAATCAGATGCAATAAACCACTAGATAATAGGATTATTGTTTTTGGAGTTATAAGGATGTTTCTTTTAAGCAATTCAGTAATCGAGCCTTTAAAGTTTATAACGTTATCAAGCCACGATTTTATTGGAATTGCAATGCATTTTATAAGTAGTTTACACATTTTTTATTTGAATATTTTTTATTATGCATATCCATGATAGGTAAGTATTACGGTGGCCCCCAACGACTAGTTTACAACATGTGAAGGTTTAAAGTTTAAAAGTGGCTCTATACTAAATACTAGTTATTGATATACTGTGAATATTGTTCCATTTTTTTTTTCTTAAACATGTCAATATTTTCAAAAATATAAAATAATTGAATAAGAAAAAATTACCAGGTAAACTTTTCACAATCTGAATATATGCGGCACTAAAAACTTCTCTTTTTGACATTCACTGTTCTCAATATTTTAAAAAAGTGTATGCCTTTATTGAATTACATTTTTGAAAACAAATATTTTTAGTACTTGATATCTATTATACAGCTTACTATAATATTTAAAAGAAATGTGTTTGTTTCATTTTTTAGGGGGAGATGGTGGAAGGGGGGGTGGTAAGATTTTGGTGGAAATCTGTTTCTTTTTTTTAACATTGGACAGTGTCCAGATGTTTCAACAAACTACATAAAAATTGTTATATTTTAAAATTCCTTTACAAAAAATGTAACTGAAATGCAATATCATAACATGTCAAGTCATATGGAACACAAAATTATATATTTCAATTATATGCTTATTTTACACTACACACATCATGATGTAATTTCTGTATTGAGATTGGCAAAATTATATATATATATATATATATACAGGGGTGTAAAAACTGGGTCGATTCCCACCACTAAAGTTCTAGTATTCTTCTCCTAATAAGAATAATAATAAAATTTAGGCGAAGTATATTAATAAAATGTAGGCGGAGAATAATAATAAAATTTAGTGGTGACAATCGGCCCAATGGCGCCCAGTTTTTACACCCCGCACAGTGGGGCTGCTTTTGGATGATCTAGGTGGACAAAATTCCTTTTTCCATTTTTCTCGGAATTTAGCAAGACCACGTATACTGGTCGCTGAATGTCTCTTTTATCGAGATCCATACGAGTTTTGTTCAAAAACTCCGAGGTGTCGATTAACTATGACCGTAGAAAAGGCGGTTGGTTTGAGGGAGTTTCAACGATTGCACTAGTTTCTTGATAGTTCGAAAGCAAGTCATGTCTATTCTGTTTTATTTGAAAGCACGAGTTTACTGGACATATGTTACATGAGTACTTCTCTATTATCCCGTGGACCACTTTTCATAACAAAGAACTATCGCCAAAGTGTAACGCCAAATAAACGGGAGAACGTTGCCATTGGAATATCAAAATATATAAATTAATAAAATATAAGAATTTAAGGACACAATTGTTATTTTAATTAATGAAATAACTAATAAATCAGTAAAACATAATGCAAAATATACGCAAATGTCGAATTAAAAACCACTTGAGGACATAAAAACGTATAATGCTTCTGACATCCAGTAAATGGGACTGAATTTTTGGCGTTTAATCTTACAGTTTGGCGATAGTTTTTTTGTTATGAAAAGTAGTCGACGAGATAATAGAGAAGTACCGTCACATGTTTGTCACAAGATTTAACCTATTGTTGTTTGAAAGTAAGCGCCATCTAGTTTACAAACTTTATCTTGACTTTTAACACAGTATAAAGCATTATTAAGTAATAAGCTTTTATTTAAGTCAAAGTGTGATTCCTAAAGTATTGGAAACATAAGAAAACTCCTGCGAAAGTTTACGAATCATTAAGTTATATTAACTTGCAGTGTAAGTATGAATGTTTAGTTCAAATCTTGAAAGTCAATTTTTAACCACTTTTAATTATCCGATTGACCTGAAATTTTGAATACACGAGAAGTTTCAATGACAATACAATATTATAATATAAATAAATAATAATACAAATAATAATAATAATAATATAAATAATAATAATAATAATATAAATAATAATAATAATAATATAAATAATAATAATAATAATATAAATAATAATTAAATAAAGCAAATATTTATCACTGTTTGAGTATTTTATTGGATGATACATTTGAGAAACGAACAAAACTTAATTAAACTTCAACGCAATAATTTTATCCTCCTAGATAGTCAAAAGGCCCTACTGTGCCCGTAGAGATACGTCTATATCTCTGTCATTTACACTAGAGTATCCCGAATTTTTTTGGATGCAAATAAATGTTCGCTCATTTATTTAATACCAGTTTCGTGAATAAAGAATCAATATAGAATATTACATGTTATATAACCTTGTTTGTTACCAAATTAAATTTATCCGTCTGAAATTTCACTGGCAGTGTCACTGACAAACATTTAATCTGTTTAGAGTTGATAACTTACCACTACATATGCCTTTAAAGATTCTTTTTAAATTTTGTAATTGAAACTTGGCTAGGCTACAACCTCGCAGTACAAGATGGAACGTCAATCATGAACACAGCTTACAGTGGCGCGAGTGGACCATCTTGTTCTGTGAGGTTGTAGCCTAGCCATATTAGAGTGTGAGAATGCTAGACCGGATGTCGTCCGGAGGGATTAATGGTAAAGCACTTGGTGCGCTATACCAAGGGATCCGGGATCGAACCCCGGTCTGGACATTTTTTCACTCTATTCGTTCTACGCTGTTTAGTAAAGTGATAATTCACATCTTTTGTATTTCATAAATTTACAGCGCAATTTCAGCTCTGCTGAAAAATTAATTAGTATGTTACATTTTCTTTTGTCATTCTACTAAAAGTTTATTGTAATTCCTTTTCCAACATATTTCAGACTTTATTTTGTAATCTGTGGCAGCTTAAACTCTGAGTGGTGTGAGCAATATTTCGTTTAATTGCTAAAATTATTGAATTAATTCCTATGCTGTAGATTTGTTTATTTTGCTAATTACAGTTAGTTTTTTTAAACAATGATTTATACTTATCTTTCCTTTAATATTTTAGCGTGGTTAGAAACCCTCCATAATTGTAGAACAACTTTTCAACATTATTAACTTACATAATTGTGACTTCAACAGGTCGATTTATTAATATAGAGACATATAATATAGAGATGTTATACAAATCATCATAAACCAAGATTCCCCAAAATGAATTATGGGGTGAACATCTTGGTTGGGCAAAACAGACCAAATAAATACAATGAAATTAATACAATGTGTAGATATATGATAGAATTTATTTTTTTAAATATACAAATAATTAAATAAATAAAATATTCAGATTATTAACAGGCTTAAGTTTCAAATTCAAAATTTTAAAATTCAAATGTAATTTTTATTATTTTAAATGTTACCAGCTGACCACTTTGCACTTTATGTAACAGCACGTTCGGTCTTAGTGATGGAAGTCTGACGTTGCAATTATAAAAAATGGTCACATTCACAACAGGGTGGTCCTATAAAAGTATACTACAGGAGCGGTCGCTTAGAACGTCGCATGCGAAATAAAAAAGATTTTATTTACAAAAATTAATATACAATTTGTAAATATATACCATTCGTTTGGTTATGGGATATTAATTTCACCATAAAATTTATACAATTAAAATTTTATATACATATATAATACAAAATACTTCATCAATAACATCTTAATTACAAGGTGGTCAAACTAATGGCGCTTGAAAGTAGAACATATTCTTCGTAGGTTATATCCAGTCTGTAGGCATTATTATATATTGATCAGTTCCTCACGCGCAATAAATCTTAATTCACATGAATTGAATACGGATTGTTAAAAGTCCGGTGTCGTTAATGATTCTGATAGTATTCACGATTATTTGAATAAATATCTTCTTAATGTATTAACGCATATTTACTTTTCTGTAAAGAATATTTTATCATTAAGCAGAATAAATAATATAAGTTTTTCTGATTCTCTATGTTATAAATGAAATATTATTACGATAAAGAAATAATATTTTTTTCAATTTTCACTAACTGTCATTTAACAAGGATTCTCCGCTTACCTAGTCGCTATATCTAAAATCGCAGGCACGTTGTCTAGAATTAAGATATAAACCTTTCCTTCTATGCAAAAAATAGATTTCTCATTAGCATTACGTCATAAGTGACACACCGAGGCTGACGAAAAAGAAAGGCTACCGCGGTGCTTTACGCGTACCTTTTTTTACAGACCGCTAGATTGACGTGATGCTCTTTTCGTACACCTGCATTGGTGGATTCGAGCATCACGTGACTCCCGCGGTCTGTAAAAAAAGGTACGCGTAAAGCACCGCGGTAGCCTTTCTTTTTCGTTAGCCACGTGACACACACTAGACAGGTCACATTTCGTTGGGAGTGCACGTTGATTTTTTTGAAATACGTATATATGTTCCATCTGATATTTGAAGAAAATGTCAGCATAGTTTTTGTTTTAATTCAGATTTTAGCAGAGAATTTTGAAAATGTTTGTTTACTTATGTGATATCCATTAAATTTCCCGGTGTACCGAAATATTTACAAAAGAAATATTTAGTGGAATTTAATTAAATGACGTTGAAGGATGTAATTCAAGAAAATTGTTAATTATTTGATGTTATTTTGAAGATGAAAACTGTAATGAAAAAAATTAAAACTCGATATAAAGATACATATTTAAATTAAAAGAGGTGTATAATTGTTTTTTAGGAAAAAAAATAAAAATTCGTCGATCTGCGTGTTTTACAACGGAATAATTATTAAAAGAAACTTCTTTTGATTCATTAAACGACATTCTATTCGGAAATAGATAAACATTAAAAAATATGAGCAGAATAAATATAGTTTTCTCTGAATCTTTGTCATAAACTTATTTATATGTTGAGAAAAAAATATATTTTATATTCTTTTCCTTACAACTAACTGTAAGATATACAATGATTTTCTAGATACCTAGCATATACAGGATTGCGTCAGAAAAATGTATGCATACATTGTTTAATGGGTCATAACTTTCTATTTTTTCTTTCTTTTCCAAGTGCAATTAATTGGAAATAATAAGTGGACCAAGATTAACTTTTGTTAAACGAAAATTTATTATAAAATTCTGTTGTAATCACGAAAATGTAGCAGGAGTACAAAAACATATCGCAGGCAGTTCCGAGCAGATATGCAACTTACAGTTGATCGGATAAAAGTTAATTTTGAAACAAATGCATGTTCATAGACAAAGTTCCGGAACCTAAATTGAGCAAGAATGCGTCACAATACCAAACTAAATGTTAGTGGAAGTTTTTGAATTAATAGTCCACCTTTATAAGCAGTGTATTGACGTCACCCACCTTGAGGACCCGCTTGTGGTATATGGTCGGGACAAGCCCCGAGCTCAAGGCAGAACAGCAATACATTTGAACATCTTCGTTAGGAGGAAAATATAATAACTACTCTATCAAAGCTGTAATAAAAAAAATCAAACTCCATATAAAAGTATACAGGGTGGTTATAATATAAGTATCGCTATTTGGAGCTGTCTGTAGCTTGAAGGAATAACCGGAATGAAACCAAAATGTGCACACTTACTATTCGAGAAGGGCGAAGAAGAAGGGAACAATAAAAAATAATTGCAATAATCGCCGACAGATGGCGCTTTTGAGAATGACATGTAATGTGTAATATTGTGTATCATGGAGGTGTGGTAAACCTCAATGACTTTACCGCACATCATAATATGTGCGAAACATCACTCCTGATGCGTTACATTCCGCAGTTGAGTACGTTGTGCACCGCCTGGATTGTGTCCTCCAGCACAATGGCCATGTGGAGTGGAACCTGAACATGATCGGCACCACCATGCGAAAGGTCATATTCACTGTCGTATTTTCCAATAAATTAGGTAAGCCATCCTGTTTTACGCCTTAATTCTTTGTTCTTGTATTACACATTTCATTTCACACTCAACAGCGCCATCTGTCGGCAATTATTACAACTATTTTTATTGTTCCATTCTTCTTCCCCCTTCTCGGATAGTAAGTGTACTGATTTTGGTTTCATTCGAGTTATTCCTTCAAGCTACAGATACCTCCAAATAGAGATACTTATATTATAACCACCCGGTATATCTAAAATATGAAAAAGAGATTATAATTATCTTTGCGACGGAAAAAAAGTCTTCTGAAATTTCTTTTATAAAAGATATGTAGAAGATATTTCACAATATTTAACAAAAGGCTATTTGTACGAAAAAAAAACTATTAGAACAATACAAGAAGAATTAAAGCTGATTTCTCTGAATTTGTATGTCCTAAATTAAATCTTAATATGAAAAGTAATATTTCTTTAATCATCAGTTGTAGGGTATTTAGACATTTTCGTAATATCTAGTCACCATATTTTAAATATCAGACATAATGACGAGACATAAATAGATATTTTATTTCCGAAGTATAAATTTATATTTCTAATTAGAATTATGTCATAAATGAAATAGACTAGACATGTGACATCTCTATGTTTGCACTCGTTGGTTTCTTTCATATGCATATTTTACATATGGTCTTTCAAGGAAACGTCAATTTAGTGTTATATTTAATTTCATAATTTTAGCAGATATTAAGTTACAAATTAAAATATTTTGCTTACTTTTATATAGATAACTTTCTTATGCATTATGGAAATATTGAAAAATATATATTGTATGATTTAATTAAATTATTTTTTACTGATGGAGCCAAAGACAATTTGTCAACATTGTGATATTTTGAATTAAAGGAATATTAGCACACTGTAATAAAATATAATGAGTACAAAATAAGAAATATCCTTTTTTATTAATATTTTTTTATATAATCTGTGTGGAACTGTTTGAAGATATTAAACAATTACAGGATTTACAAACATTATTAATTTTTGTTTCCATATATACATCGTGAAAAGTGCGAAATGTATAAATGTATCATTTTCTAAATAGTTTTGATATATATTTTTTCTCGGCAATAGATTTTTTTTTGTTTCTGTTGTCGCTAAATATACATTACCGTATTTTCTGGTGTTATAAAAAAACATTTTTTTTACATTAAAATGCGCCTTATTTATTTTTTTTCTTGCGGGGGGGGGGGGATATAGAATGAAGTATAAATTTGAAATACAGTATAGCCCCACTTTCTCGTTCACGGTATTCGCGTTTTCCCTCCATTTACCCATTTTCTTTACTTCTATTTAAATGTGGAAACAGGGTGCGATTAGCACTGGGGAAATTTTCCGGCAGTATTTTAGCGTAAAAATTTTCATTTCATTTACACTCACAATTCTATATATTAAGAAAATTAATAAATTTCTCTTTCAAAATACTGGTGGGAGTTTGTCCTATGCAGTAAAAATTGGATTCTACTGAAATTTACCACATTTTATACTTTGTTTATTACTTTCCTTGGAAAGTATAAAAGCGTAGCTCTAATGTGTTAATTTTAAATTGATACACTGAGAAAAATGAAACTTATTTCAAATCTGAGTAAATCGATGTTTTCCTTCTGTTATGAAACTTTTTGTTTCAAACAGGACAACCCAATGCTTTGAATTCTCAAATAACAGAAATACTCAGAATATTGAAACATGGACATACTCAAAACGGAGCACATAGAGGTCAGTTCATGCTCATTTTTGAAACATGGACATACCCATAAAAGATTAGAATCAGTTCAAACACAATTTTGAAATATGGACATACTTAAAAATGAGCACATAGAAGTCAGTTTATACTCATTTTTGAAACATGGACATACTCAAATAGGAGCACAGGATGTTTTATTCTTGAGTGTGTGCATGTTTTCCGAAATGAGTATATACATGTTTCAAACTCGAGTGATTTAGATTCGGAGCCATTTTGATTATGTAACATACTCAGATTTCAGTATTTTTTGCTCAGTTTTGAAAATGTCTTTTTTAGAGTGTACATATAGCTATTATAGTATATTATAGCAATGTAATATTTATTGAATTGTATACTATCATAGAATAGTATAGTAACATTGTACATTATCATGTTATATTATAGCAATATAGTATAACATCATGGAATAGTATAGTAATATATTATATATAGTATAGTAATGTAGTATATATAGTACAGCATAGTAATATAGCGCTATAGTATAATATAGTCATAAAGTGTATATAATACACTATAGTAATAAAGTTTGAATAGAAATATAGTATAGTATATTATTATAGTATAGTGTAATTATCAAATCATGGTATAGTATTAATTATTACATTATACTATTAATAAATATTAATAGGTATATATTATCGATTGTTATTCCTTTACTTTCATATTTTTCCTCAATGTGTTAAATTCTGAAATGCGTATTTTATACATATATAGCATAGTCATATATAGTATAGTAATATATTATATATAGTATAGTAATATATTATATATAAGGTAAAGCCAGGAGAGATGGCGCGGTCGGAGAGATTGCGCACATAGAGGTTCGGGGGGAAAGACTAGAGTGAGCTCGCAGCGACTCCAGGTAGTTGTACAACAATAGTAGTGGAGTGTCTACTTGAAAGTGCACGTTGATTGCTTTGACCGTCTAAGATAAAGCAGTGCTATTTTGTTTTGTTTTCCCAAAGTAAGTGATTGAATTTCCATAGCTATTCATCACAATATCTATACAATGTCAATAGCACAAAATATTTTTAACTTAAACGATTTCTCATAAGCTACTAATCTAAACTAACAATGTGAACATCAACCGTTCGTTTTAGAAGAGTTTATGTTTAAATAAAAGGCCGCGCAATATCTCCTACCGAAATTGGAGAATTTGCGTATCTGCTACTTAGGAGAGATTTCGCAGTGTTCCCATTAGTTTCCATGCTAGGAGAGATTACGCAGCTTATTGGTAAACTTGCATAAAAAATGAAAAATGAAAATTGACTAATTTTAAGTTCAACGTTTAATTAAGTAACATAATTTTATTTTGTAATCTTATCTGGACTTGCTTTTTCTGATTCTTTAATTTTTTTCCCTTTATTTAAATTTTTTTAATAGTTTTTAAAATTATTTCCTTTTTCTGATTCTTTAATCATTAGGTTGAAATATTCACTCCTAATACAATAATATTTGTTCACAAAAATCTTACAACAATTTCATTTAAGTGTAATTATTATTGTTAACAATTTAATTGTAGTTATTATTAGTAACAATCTCTCCTACCCATGTGCGCAATCACACCAACCCTGTAAGGACAGATTGCGCAAAATAACTTTCTTGGTTTTATTACAACTGTTCTATTAAATTGCAACATAACAACAAAATAGCAATGGAAAGGCATAAAAAACAAATGAAGTAAAAATTATTCATGAATAGTTTAGCAAAAAAATTAATATTTAGATTTTTTATTGCTATTCTTTTGAATTGTGCGCAGACTATCCTAGCTTTACCTTAGTATAGTAATATAGTATATATATTACAGCATAGTAATATAGCGTCTATAGTAAAATATAGTCATACTGAGTATATAATTCACTATGGTAATATAGTTTGTATAGAAATATTGTATAATGTAATTATCAAATCATTGTATAGTATTAATTATTACATTATAGTATTAATAAATATTAATAGGTATCTATTACCTATTGTTATTCTTTTACTTTCATATTTTTAATCAATGTGTTATATTCTGAAATGCGTATTTTATACAGCGTGAATTACGGTATGCGTTTTTTCTCTGTATCTTTTCACCATATTTTAAATCTTAAGACAAAATACAAGAAATAAGATTTTTTTTTCCCGGATCGTAAAATTTGATTTCTAATTAGCATTACGTCCTGAGTGGCACATATTAGACAGTTGACATTTCTTTCTTCTTAGTCGTTGATTTCATTGAAAGAATTTTCCATGTAACATTTCAAGAAAATGTCAGATAGGTTTTGGATATAATTTCTTTATTGAAACAGAGTTTATAAGATAATATAAAGCATTTTCTCATTGATATGTCTGTCTAATTTTTTATTGCGTCCAAAGATTTACAAAAATAGTTAACATGACTGAATTTAATCATTTTTGAGTGATGGAAGTCAATATAAATTGTTAAATATGATGTACTAATTACAATCTTACAGCTGTAAGGGAAAAATTGAAACTTAATATAAAGATATATACTCAAAATTGTTTTAAAAGGAAGATTATAATTATCTTTGAGGAAGAGAAAAATCATAATATTTAATTGTTATAATGATTCCATTAGTGTTTATTTTACTAGTTCCTAATAATTGTTATTACACAATGAGAAGATAAAGATATAGAAATAATGGAATTTAATATGTTATTCCTCACTAATTTGGGAGTCGAGTAATACACAAATACGTACAGTATTCTTTTCTTATCACTAACTATAAGTTATCAAACCACTAGGTTTTAAATTTTGGATATAATGTGTAGAGATAAAGCGAAATTAGTCACTCAAATCATAAAAATTTATTTTTAGTTAATTTTACTTTATCTATGATACAGATGATAATTATTTTGAACGTGTTCGTTGATTTCTTTGAAATGATAATTTATTACGTGACACTATATTAATTTTTTTATTGCAGAAAATGCTAAGGAACTTAATAAAATATTTAATTTTTACGTTTATGCACTCTTTTAATTTTTTCTATGTGTGCGGAAATCTAACACACACACACACACACAAAAAAAAATAAAAAAATCCGTGAATAAATTGAAAATATCCTGGTAGCAAAGTTACCGTCTATTCTCCGTTTTTTCACATAACTTTCATTTGCTATTGCCTCGTATTCATGATGAAAAATTTCCGCTTTTCAATACCGGAAATCTCTGTTTTTAGAAATAAATCTGATCCGTATTATTTTGCTGCTGTGATAGTCAAAAAGAGTGTTTTGTTTTTCCGAAATAGTATCGAGTGGAGAATGTAGCATGAGCGAATGTTGTTATACCGTGGTTAAATGCTTTTAATTCCAGTATACCTATAATTCGAGCATAATTTTTTTTTCTGTGGTTTATTAATATTATTTTACACATACATACTTATTTCGTCCGCTGCTATTTAGCATTCAAATTTAGATGAACACAATAGCATGTGCAACTATTGGCGATACAGGTGGTTATGCTTCCTCTCTGTCGCCAATTCGCCAAGTTGGTGCTGAAAACGTGAGGCTTTCTGAAAAAGCGTACGGATTAAAGCTGTGGATTGTTTATTAGATATTAAGTCGTTTTTATGCTCTTTAACACATGCAACTAATTCTACATAGGTAGGACGAAGAGACGGTTGTTTGAACGTATTAAAGAGCATAAAAGTGACTAAGAATCTAATAAACAATCCACAACTTTACCCCGGATGTTTTTAAAAGGTAATGTTACAAATATTGATTTTGATGAAGTTAAAATTATTTTAAGGCATTCTAATAATTTCAAAGCCCTTATAAATTAATGTATTGAGATTAATTTGCATGAAGAAGAAATCTTTAATGAAAACGTCACTTTTATGATCCAGGAAATTTGGATTAACTGTTTAAAAGGGGTTTATCTCTAATATTATATTAATTTTGTTTTAGACCAATTGCTCCCAACGTCGTGCGTACGCCACACAGAGGAGCAATTTCATTTTTATAGGGGATATATTCATATTTGGTAATAATCCATTTCCTGTCAATTTCATTTTGTCTTTTTTGGAAAAGTAATGTTGTAGACTAAAATAACAATAATACATGCATATTTTAAAAATAGAACTAAAAAAAATATTTTTTTTTATTCAATTAAAAAAAAGTTTCCATACGAAAATTCATAATGAAACTGTTATCGGAATAATCGTGTGAGAAATTTTAATGAATGTTTACACACCTTTTATTATATTTTAAACTTTCTGTAATTTTTCTGGCTTAAAATTGTATTTGAGTATTTTTGTACAACTTTTTCGAGTAATATTTTTTGGACTTTTATTAGGATATCCTTAGGAGACACGTATTTCTATTCACTCTGGAACACTATTTCTATTCACTCTTTCTATTCACTGTGTTACATACAGAAACTTTTACACATATAACTACTTAAGGCTGTATCTAAAAGTGTGTGTCTTGAACGCATCTAACCTAAGCAACATTTCAAATAATATATAAACAAAGTGCTACAAACCTGCAACCTTATAAAATTAATAAGTTTCTAAACGGGCATCACAGAAGGAAGTAAGTGAACAGTAAATTCTTTATGGCTTTCATGCAGGCCTCATACACAATATACAAATATACATTATGGTATATATCTTTTAAATTTTAAAATTATTTTATACACGACGATCAATTCGGGATCTCCAATACTGAAAAAAATAAAAGTTGGATAACAGAGAAGTGTATTATGAGAGACAGAAAAAAAGCTACTGTTAATAGATAAAATTATTATCTGGAAACGCTTCTCGTCTATTGTGTTATTCATAGAGAGATCTTAATGTCCAAAAGTTTTTTATTTGTTCTTAACGAAATAATCAGTTATAAAATGCCGCAAAATTTAATATCAAATGTAAGATTCTGTGCAAAGAATTTTATGAATATAAAAATGGAGAACGTATTACACTTTTGTTTCTTAAGATAAGGTTGCAAGGAACAACAAAACTCTTCTAGACTTCGTTGCATTTATAGAGTTATGAAAAACATATTAACGACCTATTTGCTCAGTAGACAAATTCTGAAATGTCATTGATATTGGACTTTTAGGCTTCCACCAAATGAAAAATAAATCATTTTTTAAATAATAAGAGTTATATATTAGAGAGGGGGGACTGCGGAGGGTTGTGATTTTAAAGATTCTAAGGTGGGGCGTTGCCAAAAAAAAAAACGTTGGGAACCGCAGTTCTAGTTTTAGCGCATTGAAGCATTATTTTGCCAGCAGATGGTACAGTGTACTCAGACGCCAACGATGTCAACAGTGAAAGTTTAAAGGATTGTGTGTGTTAGTTATGAGTCAGTATTTCCGCTCAAACAACTAGTTATGTGAAGTGCCCATCGACTATTCTCATCGATATTCAGTCGGCTACCCCAGAAGATGACTTTGAAGATAAAGTCGAAACGTCGCATAATGATAATTGTATTTTAATGTTGTAATATCAGTTTTAGTAAAGTGTACGCTGGTTAGCAATCTGTATTTATTTTAGTATCAATTTTACAGCGTAAGTCCAGTTTTATATTACCTAGTCATTATACCTTAAATCATATAGCTTAAAACGTATTGGTTAAAAATAACGTACATTCTTTACTTCAAAAGCATAAAATTTTATTTCTAACTAGTATTACGGCATAAATGAGACACATTAGGCAGGAGGCACCTGTTGATATTCTCGATAATTTTATTACATGCATATTTTTCATGTGACACTTAAAGAAATGTTAGTTTAGTTTTAGATTTTATTTCTGTATTGTAGCAGATGTTAGCAGGCAATATAAAATATTTTCTTTACTTATACGGATGCTCTCAGATTTCGTAATGCACAGAGAAAAACTAATAAGAATATTTAGTATGATTTAATGAAAAGATTTCTGAAGACTGGGGGAAAGAAAAACTGTTAGATACAAGACATTTCTCAGAAACTTCAATTAAGTAATAATCTCGCAAAAACTGCTGCGTTGGAATTCATATATTAATAGAAAGTTTAAAGTTAGGATGTTAATATTTTTTATTTAATTTTTTACTATTATGAAATTATAGTCAATATAACAAAAAGTTAAAAATACGAATATTCGTTTTTTCAATTAATTATTTAAAAATGTAACAAATTTTATTTCATCTTATAGAAGACAGTTTTTGAAATATTGCTTGTAAATGAACAAGTTATGAACGTTTTAGGATTTTGATTAGGAAAAAAGTATATGTTTTCAAAAATTTAATCAAATAATTATTTTTTTTATATAAAATGTAAAACATATTTTTCTAAATCTAAATTTAAGAAACATTTATTATAATACAATTATTGTTTAAAAAAATGTATGCCATCAAGAAGTATACATTAGCAAATTGTAATACTGCATGTACAATGTATGTATACTAATATTCCCAATTCTGTTTTTACACGACTATAGTTTTAATGGTTTACGAACACTTAACACCAATATTGTTTAATTGTTAGCTTCGTATTTGCTTTATTCGTTTTCCGCCGTATGTAATTGGAGATTTCTGTGAATAAATAAGGCTATTTAAAACATAGTGGTATTCATTGCCTGTAAACCAATAAACCTACAGTCGTGTAAAAATAATTAGGTGTATATAAAATTAGTATACATTAGTAAATATACTGCAAAGTATTGCATTGTAAAAAATCACAAATGTTTTCTTTTATCAATGAAATTATAATATAACCACGAACGATTGCATACACTAGCATCCAATGAGTTACCCATGATTATCTTTAAAAACCACATAAACATATATACTTTTAAGATTTAAAGAAGCATTTATTTAAAGAAAGTTTCTTTTGCTGTAACTGATTTTCGGAAACTTTTCGGAGACGTTGTTATGGTGTACTAATCAGTGTATTAATCAGTCCGGAGTATGGGTTTTTAGGGTTCTATCAATTTTCAATTAAAAATTTCATATTGTGCATACATGTTTTACAGACAAACATGGTAAATAAACAGCAACAAATTAACATAAAAAATAATACTTTTTTTGTTACTCTTGCATGTATCAATTCAGTTTTGGAGCTGAAATTTTTTAATTGAGTATTGGTAGTATCGATAATATCGAATTGATAGTATCAAAAACCGATATTTCGGTTTGAGAAAACTAATTTTTACACCATAAAAACTATTCGAAAACTTTTCCAGAAATCAGTGGCAGTAAATGAACCTTTGTTTTTATAAATTATTTCTTAAATCTCGAAAATAGGTTGATTTTTGAGATTTCTAACGATAAACAACGCTTTTCCTATTAGTAGTCGACACGGAAGATGTTTTTGTATATTTTCTTTCGTGATTATCTTATATTTTCGTACATTTAGATACATTTTATATTTTTTTACTGTGTATAGTAATATTTTGTGTTGCCAACATATAAAAATTGAATAGCAAAATTTTAATAAAATTGAAAAGAACGTGTTATTTGACGAGAAAGACTATTATTTTCACTAAGTAAAAGCATTTTTCTGTTTAATATATGTAAACGTAACAAAACTTGTGAATTTTGTAGTTTCATTAATAATTATATTAAGAAAATACGAGGATGAATCCAAAAAAAAGGGTTACAAGGGTAATAAATAATTTATTAACAATAGACATAAAATACAAAAAGACATTAAGTCGCATACTTGCCAATTACTTTTCCACATAATTTTTGAGTTTAAAAGTTTATACTGAAATTCAAAATAGATAACAATTGGGAATTATTTACAAAACATTTCTTACTTTTTTCAATTAAGAAGCTACTAAATGTACTTAAATGTACTTACTAAATGTACTAAATGTACCTTTTGGAAGCATACAATTGTGTTGTTGTTGTTTTGTTTTCACAAATGCGTTGTTGGAGGAAGGCAATCCTTTAGTTAAACGTAAAATTTATGAAACATTATATCTAATAATTAAAAGCATTTTTTTAAAAATTTGAAGTTAATTTTAATTTATGCAATAATTATATCAATTGAAAACAATTCTCTCATACTTACCTTGTCGAAGTTGAAAGCATTTATTACTTTGTTACTGAGAAATAAAAATATCTCAAATTTAATTAAAATTATAAAACCTTTGAAGAATGTACACCTTTTTAATCAAGCGTTTTTTTAAATTTAAAATATTTGTAAACAACGAGAGAAAAATAATGCATTTTTATTAAAATAAATTAACATCAGGAATTATTTGATTTAAGTAATTGGAAAATACATTTAATTTGTTTTAAAGATATTGTATTCACAATAAAGATCTGCCTTAATCCTTTATGCATAAAATTACGAATAAACAAATGTCTCCACCTCAATAATTATCTCAATGTCATTATATTAATATATATATATATATACAGGGTGTAACTGAATTGATGGTCTGAGATGTAAGGGGTACTAACGCATATCAAGCCAAGCAAATTGCGTATTAGAAACCAGGGTCGCAATCCACTGATTAAATCAGAAATACAGAGTGTCTCACACAAAGCCCAATCGACATCTTCGTTCATAAATGTAACAACAATAATGAAAGTATTTTAGTGATATCATAAACACAGTTACTTTATTTTCTATGAAACAGGATAAAGACCCATAAAGTAATAGAAACGGCAATCCTCCATGTCCAAGTAACATTGAGATAGAGGCTTCAAAACTAAGAAGGTAACTGACACTGCATACAACATCACTTCGAATTACTGCGAAAGTCCAACATTTCCTCTGATCTCATGTCCTTTCATAGAAGACAAAGCTATTGTGTTGAAGATTTGTTGGAAATATTTTCATTATTGTTACAGTTATGAACGAAAATGTGGATTGGGATTGTTGTGAGAGTATTATTGATTTAATAAGTGGATTGCGACTCTGGTTTCCGAAATTTGCTTGTCTTGACATGTATAATCATCCCTTACATTTTATGACCACAAATTTAGTTACCTCTGTATAATGATAATAATATGACAATTAGATTTTTAATTAAAATTAATTTAGTAAATCAGTAGATATAGTTCTTTTTATAAAATATTTACAAGAATATTTACAAGAATTTGTTAATCAGATTAATTAACAAGAAGTATTGTTATGGAAATTTCACAATTCTTATAAAAACAATGTAAATTGTAACTGAAAATGCATACAATGTCACTGATGGAATTACAGCGAAAGTCCAACAATTTCCTTGATCTCATGTCATTTCATAGAAGACAAAGCGACTGTGTTGAAGATTTGGCTAAAATATTTTCATTATTGTTACAGTTATGAACAAAAATGTGGATTGGGCTTCTTGTGAGACACCCTGTATTATTGATTTAATAAGTGGATTGCGATCCTGGTTTCCTGTACGAAATTTTCTTGTCTTGGCATGTCTAATCACCCTTACATTTCTGACCACAAATTTAGTTACCCCTGTATAATGATAATAATATGAAAATTAGATTTTTAACCCGACAGAAGGCGCGCAACCAGTACTGACGTTGGAGATCGCAAGGGATGAGTGGGGCACCCCAATCAGTTTTATACAAATATTGTGCTATAAACAAGAAAAATACCATTTGATTTAACAATAAGTTCATTAAATCATTAAGAAAGTATACTTCTTTAGTTAAAAAAAAAGACTTTTGTAATGTTTACGAAAACTTTACAATCAAGATAATTACATATCTTTATCAGGAGTTTTAAATCTACATACATTTCTAGAAAACATAAGAAGAATGATTTTTACATGTAAAATTATCATATTTTATGCAAGAAATTGTAGTTTTATTGTCTTTAAATCTGTTTAGTTCTTTTATTTTGCTTGCGATAATTTTTACTCCTGCTAAATGACTTATTATATTTTAAGACCACGTTTTGACTTTTTCATTTATTTGTTTCTTTTTCCAAAACTTTTTTATTTTTGCTAACAAAAATATTTTCTTCTGAATCAGAAATTTCGTAATCTTTATCCTTTTGCTCAAACTCACTTTCGCTGTCGTGAGAACTGTATAATTCCTCATCAGGTTCATTTTCACCATCTTGATAAATTTCTTCTTCAGAAGACTCAACTTCATCCAATAAATTTCTCAAAAGTTTCATTTATTTTTAATAGTCTGTAAGTTTATGTTTGCACGCCATTATTTATTAAATAATTCAACGCAAAAAACAACATAAACACTGCAGAACAGAAAACTACGCTGCTTAGAATGAGAAATTTCGAAGCAATAACGGTCGCGTGGGGAGACTGAGTTACCCGTTTTTTTTTACATTGATTCCAAAAAACGATTGTTTTACGCGCAGAAAGGAAATGAATGTAAAAATAACAATTACACCTAGCAAGGGGAGAGTCAGACAGGAGGATACTGAAAGGATGATTGATTACAGATAAACATTTTTCACGGGACTGATGTTTTTCTAAGACTGGGGTGACTCTGTGCCCCGCGCGATCTCTCTCGGTTTAATTGAAATTAATTTAATAAATCAGTAGATATAGTTCTTTTTATAAAATATTTACAAGAATTTGTTAATCAGATTAATTAACAACAAGTTGGAAATCGTACGTAAAACGTGACAAATGAGGTGCGTTCGTACTATAGCTAGTTATGTAAATATTCAGATCTTGAGGATTTTTAATTCTGTAAAATGAGTTATATCGTCTTCAGATTAATTTCTGTAATAAAATAAGTATCTTGGTCGCTTGACGGTTAAACCTCAGAAACTGCTATAACAAGAAATCAGCGATTTCTTTTTAAAAAAATTCAAATTTCTTAATAAATATTTTTATTAATATCTTCTATAGTCTTGATTCGATTTTCATAAAATTTGAAATATCTCGACTAAATTCTGCCAAGATAATATAGCTTAAATTTCAGACCATTCGATTGGGTAGTTGTTGCGTTGTTATATGCGGATGGACGGTGGACAGACGGACAGACCAGACGACGACAATAGGTGCTACGTATTTATATAATTACGAACGCACCTAAGAAGTATTGTTATGGAAATTTCACAATTCTTATAAAAACAATGTAAATTATAACTGAAAATGCATACAATGTCACTAATCAAATTACAGCGAAAATCCAACAATTCTCTTGATCTCATGTCATTTCACAGAAGACAAAGCGATTGTGTTGACGATTTGGCTAAAATATTTTCATTATTGTTACAGGTATGAAGGAAAATGTGGATTGGGCTTGTTGTGATTGTGGGACTTTTTGTGTATTGTTGATTTAATAAGTGGATTGCGACCTTTTTTCCTATAAAAAATTTGCTCGGCTTGACATGTATTATCATCCCGTACATTTCTGACCATGAATTCAGTTACACCCTGTATAATAATAATAATATGAAATTTAGATAAGTTTTCTTTAATTAAAATTATTTTAACAAATTGGTACATATAGTTCTTTTAATGAAATGTTTGCAAGAATTTGTTAATCAGATTAATTATCAAAAAGTACTGTTATAGAAATTTCACAATAAAAGCAATGTAAATTGTATCTGTAAATGGAAAGGTTTTTGTGATTGCAAATATTTTAATATTCTAATACGAGCAAATCTTGTGTGTGTGTGTGTGGTGGTTATATATATATGTATATATATATATATATTTTTTTTTTCATAATTTCACAGTTTTTGTTGGTGGCTGCAATATTCATTTAATGGTTATATATATATTATATATATATATATATATATGTGTAAATGTTATCTTAAAAACGGCTCTAACGATTTTGACGAAATTTTGTATCCTACCGTTTTCGGGCACCAGAAAACCATTGGGCTAGGGCACATGTTCAAGAAATATCGATTAGTGGGTCATTTTGGGTCACTATGGGTTAGGATCAAGCTAATTGTATCTAAAAAACGGTTCAAACGATTTTGACTAAAATTTGTATCCTACCATTTTCGGGCACAAGAAGACTATTGGTCTGGGTCACATGTTCGAGAACTTTCGATTAGTGGGTCATTTTTGGGGCAACGCGGGTCAAGTTAATTTATCTAGAAAACGGCTCTAACGATTTTGATTAAATTTCGTATCCTACGTCTTTCGGGCACGAGAAAATTATTGGGCCAGATCACATGTCCGAAAAAATTCGATTAGTGGGTCTTTTTTTTTGTCACTGTGGGTCCGGCTAATTTAATCTAGAAAACGGCTCAGACTATTTATACTAAATTCTGAATCTTATGGTTTTTGGGCATGAAAAGGCTGTTGGGCTAGGTCACATGTTCGAGAAAATACAATTAGTGGGTCATTTTGGTAATAGGTCATTATGGGTGAAGATATTTTCATCTTAAAACGGCTCAGAGGATTTGAACTAAATTTAGTATCCTACAGTTTTAGGGAACGAGAAGACCATTGGGCTAGGTCATATGTTCAAGAAATTTCGATTATTTGGTCATTTTGGTCATGGGTCATTACGGGTCAAGCTATTTTTTCTTAAAAACGGCTCAGACGATTTGAACCCTAATTATTTGTATCCTATGGTTTTTGGGCACGAGAAAATCATTAGACTAGGTCACATGCTTCAAAAAATCCTATTAGTGGGTCATTTTTAGGTCACTGTGGGTCAAGCTAATTTTATCTAAAATGCAGATCAGACTATTTTGACTAAATTTTATATCCTACGGGTTTCGGGCACGAGAAGACAATTGGGCTTGGTCAAGCTAATTTTGACAGAGCATAGCTCAGTATTCCCTGCTCATTTTATCATATGAGAAAAGCTATATCTATGTAATTGTTTGAGAAAATAAACACTTAAAAAAATATTTTTCTTCGACTGTTTCGATGGGCTTTCTAAATGTGATGTAGTGTGATTTAGTGTGTTACGTTGTATTAAAAGTAAAATCTACTCCAGACATATCAAATGCTTTTTATAGTAAATCTCATTTAATAACTCTTGTAGCTATCGTTAGGGCATTAACGGTTAATTAATGTTTCACATTCTGATAATTAAGTAATTATATTAAATTAGGAGAATCCAACCTGTAATCCGCAACCCACCAAGTTACCAGTATTTTACACCAAAAAAATTATCCTTATTTATTGATAAAAATTTTTGGATTTAACTAGGGGACTCTGCCCCCTGCTCGCTACGCTCACCAACCCCCGCTCTGCTTTCAACACGTGATCATTTAATTATTATTTTAAATTTTCATCATTGTTTTTAATGGTCTCGCGCAAATACATTTTTTATTTGAGATAAAACATAATTATTTGCGTTGATTTAGATATTGGCAACAGTATAAAAAAGTGACTTTTACAATAAAAGATTTTTTACTCGATTTTTAAGGATTTTTTGAGCTTTTGTTGTCTGACCGTGATAATTTTTTGAATTTCTGAAAGCTTGTTATATTTCACGTCTGGTGGTATGATTTTCGAATCCGTAGGATGGCTAGAAAAAAAAGTAATCGCGTCACAAAAAAGTCCTTAGTAAAAAAAGCGATGAGAATAACCTGGAATATCTACGCAGATTTTCATTGGTCCATTTCTAAATCGTTAGTTTTTTTTATATAGAGTGAGATAAGAGAAAGATTACCATTCGAAATTTCTGACATTGAATGACTGTCAGGAGGCATTTGTTGAAAAACTCAGTTTACATTATTAAACAACTCAAACATTACACTGTTAAAAATTGGCAGCAGACTGTCCAGTCATCTGACTGTTTTTATAGAAAACGGTTACATAACCGTAATTTAACTATATTCTGACCATAATATGGGGAATAACATGGTCAGAATAGAGTTAAATTACGGTTCAGTAACCGTTTCTATAAAAACGGTCAAATGACTGGACAGTTTGTTGCAAATTTTTAACAGTGCAGTCTTTATAAAATATTGTTTTTAAATATTTCAGAAGAGCTGAAATTACGCTGGAAATGAATGGATATAACAAATAATATGAATTATCACTTACTACATAGTGTACAACCAACAGAGTAAAAAAGAAGTATCCAGACCGGGGATCGAACACAGAAACCTTGGTATTAGGTACCAATGTTCTACCATTTGAGCTATTCAGACGACATCCAGTCCATCATTTCTCAATCTTATATGTTGGCAGGATTGCAAATTTGCAGCACAAGATGAAAAGTCAATCGTAACCTCACATCTTCAGTGGATGCATGATACTAATTAAATCTCATTATTGGTGAATATATATATGTAATTAAATTTTTTCAGCAGAACTGAAATTACGCTGGAAATTAAAGAATATAACAAAGGATGTGAATTATTACTTCCTAAAAAACGTACTCAGCGTTTTCACTCTCTTGGTTATAAGCTGTATAGTAAGTGATAATTCACATCGTTTGTTATATTTATAAAAGTAGTTATAAAAGTAGTTCCAAGGTATAATCTTTTAGATAAAATTTATATAATCACGAAAAATTAACTTGTTGAAAAAAATTAATGGCACTTGAAAAAAAAAAACTTTATGTTTATTGTATTAAGTGAAGTCCAGTGAGATATAGTAAGTTGGTAGCTCATGCTCTTTATAGTTCAATAATATTCTCCTTCGCTACCGAGAAATATACAAGTTCGGTAAACGTTTTGCGGGTGGGAAGTGGAACATGACATTGGAAGAATTTTGGAGGATTGTGAGAAATGGTGTGTAATTGGGAAATTGTAAAAGGGCTATTAACTTGTAAAGCTGTAACTCATATATTTTAATTAGGTGTGTCCACACACCTTATAAAATATTAAATACCTGCATTTTCATGTTGTTAACAAAGCGTATAACCAACAGAGTGAAAATTTTCAAGGCCAGGAATAGAACCCATATACTTGGTATAACGCACCAATTCTCTACCACTGAGCTGCACAAATCCCAGCATAGGTGAACACATTTATATATAATTAAATAATTTTTCAATTAATTTTCTGGAGTGAAATTACGTCCGGATTTATTGAATATTAAATTTGTGAATTTTCATCTTGCTAACAAACAATAATTCTACGTATGTCTAAAAAGTTGTTAAATTAACAACTTTTCACTGCCGCATATTACATCACATTCCCTATATTCTTTTTAAAATTATTTCTGGCCAAAGTCAGGTATTCTACAACTTAAAAATAAGTGACACATGATAAAATAAATATCTTGTGCAAATTCCAGGATTTTGGTAGAAAATCCTTCAAGTTGAATATATTTTCCCAGCACTGTATAATGATACAATAAAAGAATAAAATGCTAACTTTAAGAAACAAAGTCAATATTATCCTAATTTATTTAAATTATCTTATTGATGTTCTTGTTTATGAAAAAGAATGCCTTCTGATAATTAATATACTTCATTTTTATAAAAAGGGGAAAATATTTATATGTAATTTATATTTTTTTTATTAGTTTTTTTAATGCTGCACGCAACTTACTTATTACAAAACTGATCTAGCTTCCTGGTGCCAATATTTTTAAAAATATATAAATCTATATATGTATATAACGCTAAGTTATGTGGCGGCGAAAAAACGGTTATTTCTCTTTTGCCTATGGCAACGAGTGGTTTTTTCCCACTGATTTGCGAGTATTAAAAAAAGTATTTCATGTATCGATTTAAAACTCACCACACATACATAGAATTTTTTTCTGCATCCGAAAATCCAATTTTTGTAACAATAGGTCGGTATTTTTTTTTTTTTTGAAAAAAAATACCCAGAATTATGAAAAGGAAAGAAAATAAAGTGCGAAAAGAGGAAACGTTTGGAAAGAGGTTTGTTTAGAATATAATTAGCCTCCTGTTGGTTTAAGGTGGAACATAAAGAGGTTTTTATCATTCGAGGTTCATTTGGAAATATCGACCAACGAAACGGGCGTAGCCTACTAGTATATAATAAAGTATAAAACAATTTTTCATATGTAATTAAGCATATTTATTTGTTTTGAAATTTTTACTAAAATTATCAGTAATTTTGTAATTTTAATTGAATTTCGCTCAATGTGAAACTACTCTTAGAATTTTTTATTTATATTTCTTCATTCTCTGCAGTGCCACAAAATGTATTGTATTTCTAAAATTTGCAAATAATGACTTACAAATTTCTAAATTTACGCTTTTATTAGCGTCGTAATGCCGTTCTGTATTTCGTTCTATTATTTTTAATATATAATAACTTGTAATAATTATTCAATTAAAAAACTAGGAATGTAAAAAATTAATAATTTTTAATTTAGTTTATTAAAATATGTTCCAAGTATTATATGTATCATAAATTTCATTATAAAAAGGTGGTTTATATTCCTATTTTAAAATATAATTCTAACATTTCTTCTCGTAAATACGAGAATATAAAAAAAACTTAAAATCCTTGAAATACCGTTGTCATGGATATAGTTTCTTTGTTTCGCTTAAACGGAATTTCTTACCTTTTTTGTAATGAAAATACATTCTTTCTCCGTAACAACGGGTGGTTAGATAGCCTTAAATTAACGAAGAAAAAATTATAAAATGAGTAAATATTTATATATATTCGAAAAACGTGTTTCAAAGTTTTAAACTTTGTTAAAAAGAACCTCGCTAAAGGAAGTACAAAAAACATTAAGCATTTAGTCTACAACATCTGAAGGATAAATAATAAAATTTCTACAAATTTAATTATAAAAAGTACATTAAATATAAGATGTATTTATTTTTACATGTAAAATATTTTCAATCTTCTTTAATTTGTAGAAGCACATTTAAAAGACTTTGTTGTTTCTTTGATTATAATTACAAGTATTAATCGTATTATTATATTTATTGCTATCATATAGCATTTAAAAATATTAGAAAGTTATTAAAAAACATTGATTCTTGAACTCAGATTTGTTTTCGTTTAAGAATTTTCTAATGAAATGTTTGAGGAAAATCATATAACGCAATTGTACTATTTTCTTTAGAATGTAATTTGCACGAGAAAGTTCGCATATTTTTTATAATGTTTGGTTTTCTTCTGAAAAAATGTCGTCTGCTTTTACAAAATTTTCGTTTTTAAATGTATAAATTATCGTCTGGTACCTGAAATATCCATGTGTATCGAAAATGGCACTTTGAAATAATTGATAGTTGAAGACTACGTTTTTCTATTTTCAATGAAAATTATTGCCATTCTGCTATTAAAACTTCTGTGAAAAGCATTATAGTGGAATAATCGTTCCAAATAGCTATAATCGAGAAAAACCTATACAGAATTCTTCCAATACTGAAATGGTGATATCTTTCATGATAAAAGAAAATTATTCAATCCAAAAGCTTTTGTAAAATCAGTATTTTATTCACTGGTATCCATAAAAGAATAAAAGCCAAAAAAGCATAATGTTCATTATGCATTTGCTACAAAATTTCGCCGATCGCAGAACACGTTACAGAGTTCGTTATAAAATGCATTTACATGGAAAAAAATACAAAAAAATGCTGTAACAATAGTAGTTGAAGTCGGGGTGTATTTAAATGACTATAACAAAAGGGGATTATTTATTCTCACCAAAGAGGAGGAAAAATCTTGAAAAATTGATTCAAATAATGAAATGAAAGTTCTTCTAAGGAATTTATGATGGTTACTACTTTCATATATATATAACGGCAAATTAAAAATAAATAGACTAGAGACAAATATTAACTCCACATACTATTGAGAACACATATTATTTCCAACATGTATTATCATCGCTTTACCCACACTGTTCAAATTTTGCAGCAAACTGTCCAGTCATTTGACTGTTTTATGGAAAACGGCTACATGACCGTAATTTAACACTATTCTGATCATATGGGCAATAATAGAGTTAAATTACGGCTATGTAACCGTTTTCTATAAAAACGGTCGAATGACTGGACAGTTTGCTGCAAATTTTTAACAGTGCAAATAGTCATTAATCATTAGAACTGCATCAAGACAAATCAAGGAACCACACATCGCAGATCTCATCCACCACATATCCTGAATGAAATTTAAGAAGAAATGAATATCAATACCATATCATTCACTGATAACCCTGCTATATCTCGGAATGTATCGCCCAAGGCTTACAGATTTTGGACTTTAAAGAGGGCATTATGTAAATGTTGAGCTACAATCATTCATAGACTTTGGGAAACGGTTCAAGAGGAATGGTACAAAATACGTGTTCCAATACTATAGAAGACATTAATGTCATAAAAATTAAGATGTAAAAAAGTATTTAAGAATGTGTGTTTTCAAAGTTAATGCATAAAACACAAGAAAACCATCGGTGCTTATTTTTAATCGAATTTATTAAAAATAAAACTCGTTTCTAAATAGAAATTCATAACACATCGGCTGATAAGTTCCCGGTCTGGCACACAGATGTCGTTGCACTCGCCGAACCGATGCTTTTTTAGTAAATATGAACCTTTAACAGGTAGCAGAAAAAATGTCATGACGATTCGCCATGTGGATAAAACGTTAGAGTGGTTTTAGTTGAACGACTTTGTTAAACAAAAAAAAATGGATAAACAAGAATTTCAAAAATTGTTATTTGATAGGAAAAACACCGTTCAAACAAAAGCTTGGCTTGATCAGCGTTATCCGGACACTGCACCAGGTAAATCAACCATTATTGACTGGTTAGCTGAATTTAAACGTGATTGTACGGACACCGGTGATGCACCACGCAAAACAGATGGTTACTCCGGAAAACATTAAAAAAGTCCATAAAATCGTTTTGGGGAACCATAAAGTGAAGTTGCAGGAGATAGCTCAGAATCTGAAAATATCCAAGGAACGTGTAGGTTTTATTTTGAATAAACATTTGTCTATGAAAAAGCTGTTGTCAATGAGGGTGCTGCGCGTGTTGACTTTTGACCAAAAACAACGAGTCGATGATTCTGAGCACTGTTTGGAGCTTTTTCGTTATAAAATTATGTTATTTATTATAAAATTATTATTATTATTTATGTATTAAATTATTATTATTAAATTATTATTATTAAATTATTATTATTAAATTATTATTATTTATTATTAAAGTTATAAATTTATAAAGTTATGTTAAAAAGCTGTGTTTTCTTTATTAGACCGTGAACTTATCAGCCCATGTGTTATAACAAAACGGCAGTTTAAATTTCAAACACATTATAGGTGTTTAATAAGAAATTCATTCTGCAAAATTTAAGGTTATTAATTTTGAAACTAAAATTATTATTTTATTTTAACAAATTATGACATAAATTAAAAGCATTTTAATTCAGATTTGTTCATACCTGAACCTCAATAAAAAAAAATGTCAACCATAGAATTACAAAGCATGTCATATTCTATTTAGCACACTTTGCTGATAACAACAAATAAAGATTTCAAATTTAAATTGATTAAAAGGCGTATAGCCAACATAGTGGAAAAGTATCCAAGCCGGACTCAAACCCGGGTCATCAGTATAGCGCACTGACGTTCTACCAACTGAACCAGTTGGAACGGTACCCAACCAGGCACTTCTCGCTATCACATGTTGACAAGGCTACAAACGCATCACAAGTTGGAATATTTTTCAGTGAGCCACCATCCCTGGGGAAAACACGAAACTAAAGAGAAACCAGCATCGATAATTGAATAAATCTATTTTAATATTGATAATTCTTCGAACTACCTATTTTTACAGACATTATTCTAATTTTTAAGCATATAGACAGGCACTGTACATTTTTCGAAAGTCTTAAAAACATATCTAAAATCACATAAAACCAGTCCACACGTTAAAAGTTTCATAAAAGTAAAATATTTTCACCTGTTGTCCCAGGCATCTTCAATACTGATGTTTTGTCTTTCTGCTCTGTCAATCCGATTTGTTTGAAACCCCCATTCTGTCTTTACCTAACAACATCTGGCGCCATCTGGTATCAATTTTGGCGTGAGCTACGCCGTTGCAAGTTTCTGAATCTGATGTGTATATTTCAATTTCTTCTCTCTGTAATGCGTAGTTTAGATTATGACTGTAAAGATAGGTAGTTCAAAGAATTATTAAATTAGAAAATGAAATTATGAAAGATCACAGATTAAATTCTATTTTAATACTTGGAAATTTTTCCATAGAAATTTTCTCAAGCTTTGCATTGATAATATGTCAAACTTAAACTGCTTAAAAGGCGTATAGCCAACATAGTGAAAAACTTTAAGAAAACTTTTTTCACTATGTTGGCTATACGCCTTTTAAGCAATATAAATTTGAAATATTATGAATGCAAGGCGTGAGAAAATTTCTATGGAAAAATTTCGAAGTATTAAAAAAAATAATAAAGAATTTTTCTAAATGATAAACAATTACAAACAATCATAAACAATCATAAAAAATCACATAGATCTTTATATTTAAGCATCTTTATTAGAAAAAAAGTATCTAAATCTAAATCAGTATCTAAATAGAAATGCATATAAAAAACGGTAATTTAAATTTTTAACATATTATACGTGTTTATTAAGAATTTTTTTCTCACAAACTTTATGTTATTAATTTTGAAACTAAAATTAGTATTTTTCACAAATTATGACATGATTTAAAAATAATTTTAAATCAAATTTTTCCATGCTTGAACCTGAATACAAAATGGCAACCATTAAAGAATAATCAAATATGAAATATTCTATTTATCATACCTTGCTGATAACAACAGATAAAATTATTTCTCAAAAAGGCCTTTCTGTAGTATAACACCATAAAATTTTCATTATTTGCTGCAAAATTTGACCGTTAAAAATTTACCGTCTGCTGTAAATATATATTTTGGATTCATTAACGGCTGTCAATGTACATAAAATATTCCTTTATTGTTATGACTCATCTTTCAGAAACTCCCTTACATAATAAAGATGATGAGATAACACAGCGATGAAAAACTGTACTAATGTAGCTATTTATTTATAAATGAAAGAATAATCAACAAAACAAGATATTACTATTAGTTATAGTATTGAATGTAACAGTAATAAACAGTACTAAAGTTTTTTGAAATAGTAATATCTCTATTATTAATATAACCAATGTAGCAGAAAAGTTTTAATTACTTTGTATATAGCCAATATTATTATCGAAAATATGCTTGTATCGCAAATGAATAGTTTTGGCATTGGACTACAGTGTGTTAAGTAAAATGAATTAAAAAAACATAACTTTATTAGGACAGTGGTAAATATATGAAGCTGATTTTATATTTAAGTATTATTTAGAATGTTTAAGCTTCAGGTGCAGTGTTAAATATTATTAATAATAACAATAATCATAACACCCCATACTTTTTAATCACCGAATTATCAAACATAGAGACAAATATAATTATTTGATTGGGGATTATGTATTCTTTCTGTTTAAGCTTCAATAAATTAAACACCATATTGACATTTAAGTAATCTTTGAGATGTTTAATGCGAACACCAAACGTCGACATTAAATATGTATGAAGTTGTATGAATTACCTTCGAATACCAAATCAAAGGTCAATTCGTGAAGTAGTTTAAGAATTATGCATAAGTAAGGTATGGAACTCCTAATGTTAAATTTCTTTATAATAGCTAGGAAAAAGATTGCAATTCCGGTAGCTTATTCCGCCAAGTACTTTTTAAATTGTTTAAAAAAACTACCCGCATTACAAATTTAGAAATTAATAGAATGGAGTTTAACATTAGAAAATCAAAACTTTCAAACAGCATATTTATTATCACTAAATGTCTTCCGATTTCGTATCCGAAAGTGAAATGTACGGATTAATCGAAACATGATGTGAAAATTGGTTGTTTCTATTGGACATTTCAAAGTTTAAAACACACATAAACAATTCCTGCATTCAGCAATTAAATATACACAAATATTGTAATACTGACATACATACAATAAATACAATAATCCCACATGGAGTGAAAAATTAGCCAGAGCCAGGAATCGAACCTGGGTCCACAGCGTTCCGGGCTGTCTGCAATTCTGTTAGATGGCTGGTGACTTTCTGTACAACATGGTTTATTAGTGAGAAATTGCAGACTCAGGAATTGGCCGGAGTGGCTCAGTGGTCAGAGCGACAGCCCGGAACGCTGTGGACCCAGGTTCGATTCCTGGCTCTGGCTAATTTTTCACTCCATGTTGGATTATTGTATTTATTGTATGTATGTCTGTATTATACTATTTGTGTATCTTTAATTTCAAAGTTTGTAGCAAATTCGGCACAAAGCCGGCCTTATAAGTTTAAACTTTAAACATAAATAAAACAAGAACGAAAAATCATTACTTTTCAACACTTCCATAATACTTTAACAAAACGTTACTCTTTAATAAAGTAAAAAATAATGGGTGTCTAAATATACAATTTAGAAAACGCGTAACACATCTGAAAACCCAATTTCAGGAATTACAATCGCTAGTAGGGAAAATATCCTATCTGAATTATTTTGTGCAGCACTGTATATGATCTGTAGATTTGTATATATACTACATCAGGCATGTCAAGCTAGTTTACCAGATCGGGCCAGATTAACCATTGTATGTAAAGCCGCGGGCCACATTATAATACACAGGATGTCCGAAAAGTCTGGAAACAGTCATATAACTCGAGAAATATACTACATCGGATTGAAAAACGGAAAAATGGATGTTCAATATTTTTGAAAAATCTATTTACGAAAATCAAAGTTGCCTCCCCAATTCTGCCCCCTTCGGGAGAAAGGGGTGGAAACTTTGAAATCTTAAATAGTAATCCCTATTTGTATTGCAGATTCGGATTTTACCGAAAAAATACGTAAATTTTGTACTTAATATTTTCTTCGGAAAATCGTAGATGACGCTGTAATCGAGTAAAATGCAGTGAGAAAATTCGGCACAAAGCCGGCCTTATAAGTTTAAATTTTAAAAATAAATAAAACAAGAACGAAAAATCATGCATCAAGCATACATTATGAAACACTTTTCAACACTTCCATAATACTTTAACAAAACGTTACCCTTTAATAAAGTAAAAAATAATGGGTGTCTAGATAAACAATTTAGAAAACGCGTAACACATCTGAAAACCCAATTTCAGGAATTGCAATCGCTAGTAGGCAAAATATCCTATCTGAATTATTTTGTGCAGCACTGTATATGATCTGTAGATTTGTATATATACTACATCAGGCATGTCAAGCTCGTTTACCAGATCGATCCAGATTAATCATACAATGCACAGGGTATCCGAAAAGTCTGGAAACGGTCAGATAACTCGAGAAATATACTACATCGGATTGAAAAACGGAAAAATGGATTTTCAAATTTTTGAAAAATCTATTTAGGGAAATCAAAGTTGCCTCCCCAATTCTGCCCCTTTCGGGAGAAAGGGGTGGAAACTTTGAAATCTTAAATAGTAATCCCCATTTTTATTGCAGATTCGGATTTTACGTGAAAAAATACGTAACTTTTGTACTTAACATTTTCTTCGGAAAATCGTAGATGGCGCTGTAATCGAGTAAAATGAGGTGAGAATTGTTTCTTTGAAAAGTCTGGAAACGGTCGACTAACACGAGAAATATACATCGGATTGAAAAACGGAAAAATGTATTTGCAATAGTTTTAAAAAATCTATTTATAGATATAAAAGATCCCCCCAACTCTGCCCCCCGGAGAGAAAGGGGGCAACATTGAAATCTTAAATAGTAACCTCCCTCTTTAATTGTAGATTCGTATTCTACGCGAAAAAATACGTAAATTTTGTATTTAACATTTTCTTCGAAAAATCGTAGATGACACTGTAATCGAATAAAATGCAATGAAAATTGTTTCCATTGAAAAGTATGGAAACGGTTGAATAACTCGAGAAATATACATCGGATTGAAAAACGGAAAAATACGTCTTCAATATTTTAGAAAAATCTATTTAGGGATATAAAAGTTGCCATTTTTCTAAAATATTGAACACGTATTTTTCGTTTTTCAATCCGATGTATATTTCTCGAGTTATTCGACCGTTTCCAGATTTTTCAAAGGAAACGATTCTCACTGCATTTTACTCGATCACGGAGTCATCTACGATTTTCCGAAGAAAATGTTCAATACAAAAGTTACGTATTTTTCCCGTAGAATCTGAAAAAAGGGCGTTTACCATATAAGATTTCAATGTTTTCTCCCTCCCCCCCCCCCGCGGAGCAGAGTTGAGGGGGGGGGGGGCAACTTTGATATCCCTAAATAGATTTTTGAAATCTATTGAACATGGATTTTTTCGTTTTTCAATTTGATGTATATTTCTCGACCGTTCTAGACTTTTCAATGTAAAAGATTCTCACTGCATTTTAATCGATTACAGACCCATCTACGATTTTCCGAAGAAAATGTTAAATACAAAAATTACGTATTTATTCCCGTAGAATCCGAAACTGCAATAAAAAAAGGGGTTACTATTTAAGATATCAAAGTTCAATCCCTTTCCCCCCAAGGGGGCAGAATTGGGGGGAGGGACTTTGAAATCCCTAAATAGATTTTTCAAAAATAATGAACATGCCTTTTTCCGTTTTTCAATCCGATGTATATTTTCGAGTTATTAGACCGTTCCCAGACTTTTCGGACAACCTGTATATATATTACCATCGCAGAGAATGTAGAATTTGTGCATACAAAATACAACCTTGAAAAAAAACATAAGAAAAAACATCCAAAACGCTAAAGTTAACTACTGCACAAATTAAAACAATCACCGTTATTTGCAATTATAACATTTGAATGAAGTGTGCTCAGTACAATGACATTCTCCTGCTTTTTTCTTTGATATACAATAAGTATGGTACCGGTATCTTCATTTTATAAATATTCGTAGAATAATCTTTTTAGGTGCGTTCGTAATTATGTAAATACGTAGCACCTATTGTCGTCGTCTGGTCCGTCCGTCTGTCTGTCCGTCCGTCCGTCCGTCTGTCTGTCCGTCCATCCGCATATAACAACGCAAAAACTACCCAACCAATTTTGTTGAAATTTAAGATATATTATCTTTGCAGAATTTTGTCGAGACATTTAAAATTTTATAAAAATCGAATCAAAACTTTAGAAAATATTAATAAAAACATTTATTAAGAAATTTGATTTTTTTTTAATCGGTGCTTTCTTATTACAGGAGGGTTAGAAGTTTAATAGTCAAGCGACCGAGATACTTATTTTATGACAGAAATTAATCTGCAGACGATATAATTCATTTTACAGAATTAAAAATCACCAAGATCTGAATATTTATGTAACTAGCTATAGTACGAACGCACCTCATTTGTCACGTTTGACGTACAATTGCCAACTTGTTTATTTTTCAGGGAATCTGGAATTTCTCTTCGTGCTCTATTTACAGTTCCTACTAGACTTGTTTTATATTTATCAGTTCTTTTGCAAGTTCGAGTGAAGTAAACAAGTTATCAACTGTCACATTATGGCCTTTATTTTTATGTGGTTCCATTAGTTTTAGAACTAAGAAATTCGCTAATCGTTTACCATCAGGTCGCGATTCATTTTTTCCCAAATAAGTAAATGCATCAAAACGTATTTTGTTTCTAAATCAACAGCAATCCAAAATTTCTGACCATATTTATCTGGTTTAGATCCATAAATTGGGGCATCGCGTTTTACTGGGAAATAATTGTTCGTCAATTGTTATGTTTTCTCCAGGTTTGTAGCTATGAATACAATTTTCCATAAAACTATCAAAAATTTCAGAAAACATAGCGTATTTATTTACTTCAAGTCGTTTAGAACGAGTTGATTTTATGTAAAAATCTCAAAAATCGAGATATTTCACGAAATTTATTTCTAGTCATTGTTTCCTTACAAAAATCCAAGCCCCAAGGGTTAGACCATAAGTATTGTAATTCAATATTTTTAGCACCGGTTACTCCACGAGCGTATAATATTGCGAGATAAGCACATATTTCATAGAAGGACAAAGTCCAGCTCTCAACGTTCAGAACTCGCCTAGCTTCAGTTTCCGTATACTTTCTTATATGATCTAACACAGATTTATCCACAAAAAGAAACCAAGAGCTTAGTACAGATACATCAACATTTCGTTTTGCAAAATCAGTAGGCCCGCTACTTTCACGTAATATATTTCTTTCAGCAATTCGACCCGAAAGAGAAGTTGCTTTAAAAGTCTTCCATTCTGTTCCATCTTGAGCTACATAAGCGTCTAAATCCATCTGGGAACAGTTATCATCAATATCGCTTTCACCATATTCTTCTGATTCATTTTTCTGCAATAGAATTTCATTATCTGAATCTAATTCAGAAAGATCACCACCATCCGATTCCTTTTCGAATAATTCTCTCAATAGATTAGCAATTTCTTTGGGACTGAGACCTTTTTTGCGATACATAATTCCGAAAAAAGTACCCTCTAAAAGTATAAAAAATCTCTCAGAAATAAAAAGTTTTCAAATGCTTTCAAATATGATAAAAAACACAAAGAAAGTGACTGGAGACCTTTGGTCGCCTGACTAGGACTAAACCCTCCCCTTTATGAGGGGTGGAGACCTTCCATAACTAAAAGAGATTGAAATCAAAGTCACATGAACTGGAAAGAAAGAAACAAGTAAACTATTTTTTTTAATATTCTACTTTTGTGTCGAAAGAACACCAACGGACGTTCTAGGCAAATTTATCTGTATCTTCTAAAAAAATTGAATCACGTAAAATAATTTCGACAATTTGTTTTGTATGTAAAATGATTAAAAGTCACTGTGTTTGGAGAATATAGGTGAAAAATGCAAGAGCGAGATAGGGCTAAATTCGATTTGGTGTCAAAATAACACCAGCGGAAGTTCTAGTGTTAAAAAGATATTTGTAACACACAATAGATGCTAACATAATTACACCCCGCGAAGTTGCCATTACCAATTGCCACGAATCTACTAGATGTCTCCTGAGATTGGACATATCTATATCCTATGCTGTATTCAAATTATTTCCTGAAAACTGCAGATAACTTGTAATAATAAATTAAAAATAATGTGTAAAAAAGCTTTTGCACAGGTAACTATATAAATATGAGAAATATTTTATATAAATATCTATATCTCCGTTTCTATTTATTTACTAATATCCCTCCACCCAGAAAATTATAAGTAAAAGAATTTTACTAAAGTATTTCAATAAAAAGTGTGAACTTTTGTGAAGGTTTTGCCTTTTCAATCTTCAACTCACATTTACTGTATTTTTCTGCTAATAACCAGAGTTTTTTCATGAAATTTACATGTCAGATATAATAAGTTACAAAACTACTTAAAGTACTTTGTAACACTTTTTAATACTGTTATGGTTATGATATGTTTCATCTCCTACTTTTAAAATTATACTGCAAAAAATAATGTAAGACTTAGCAAACTTGATGCCGTAAAATGATATTTGTAGTATACAATAGATGCTAACATAAAAGTACCCCACGAAGCGGCTATCACCAATTTCCTCGAGGCAACTAGATGTCTCATGGGTTTGGCCATATCTATATCCTATGCTGTATTCAAATTATTGCTTAAAATATGAGCATAACTTGTAATATTGAGTAAAAAGTAACGTGTAAACTAGTCGGATTTGCCAATACCAAAACTTTCTTCTATCTCATACAGGTTTCTCATACACCACGAATCAGCACCAATTTATATGAATGCCCATCTGAATCTAAAGTTTTATTAAATTCCATGCATTAGTTCTTGAGATATGACTATTGCTAAAATCTTGTAAATTCAGAAAAATGCAGCATAGCAGTGCCACCTGTTGGAAGATTTACACCAAAACCTAATCAACAACAACTTATGTCAGCGTCTAACAGAATCTGAAGTTGGATGAAATTCCAATGAATTGATCCAATCAATTCCAATCAATCAGTTGGATCAATTCTTGAGATATGACTACAATTTAAATAGTGTAAAATATAGTATAGCAGCGTCATCTGTTGAACGATTTACACCAAAGACTAATCAGCACTAATTTATATCAAGGTCTATAAAAATTAACTGAATCCAAAGTTTTATTAAATTCCGTGCATTAGTTCTTGAGATAAATGCACAAAATATTTGTTACATACGGACAAACATACAGACAGACAGACATACATACAGACATACAGACAGACAGAGTCACAGGCATACATGTTCTAAAAACAGACAAATCATGTTCAGGACATTATAAAACGTATAAATCCGTTGAAAACTGGGATTCTAAAATTTTCAAGAATCCGATACTTTCTTCTAGTAAGGATAGAAAAAATTAAAAAAAAAAAAGCTTTTGGACAGATAATTATATAAATGTAAGAAATATTTTATATACATATCTATAGCTTTCTTTCTATTCATTTACTAGCATTATTCCATTCAGAAATTTATAGGTAGTAAATTTTACTAAAGTATTTCAAAAATAACTGTGAACATGAAATTTTAATGTTTTGTACAAAAAAAAAAGCGTAATCAACTTTAAAACAGCAAACAATTCCACCAATTCGCAGAATTTCGCAATTTTATTAAATTAGTTCTATAATAAAAGTGAACTTTAATTTCCCTGTCATTTTAACATCAGAAAATCCAGTTTCAAACATAATAATTTACCCCTAAGAACTTTGAGATTAATTTCTATTCACGTTTAGATTTACATACTTCTGAAAAAGAAAAGAGTATAAATAAAGAAATAGATCACTCCGCAGGGTAAATCAGTCGAAGGATTAGCTGCAGTTATACGTATTTTTGGAGATCATTAAAAGTCTAGGTAGTTTAACGTTGCTTCAATTAAAGAACGGTAAGAATCTGTCCTCAGCAACTCGAAGCAATACAGACATGCATTAAATATTTTTTCTCTGTGAACACTATAATTCTAAAAGGTCGACATTAGGTATTAAATTACATAAAAAACATAAAAATTAAATTAAATTAAATGGGGTACGTAATAAGTTATATTTATTATTAAAAAATACATTTTCTGTGCAACTAAACATTACTAAAATATTTTTTAAGTAAATAAATATGTTTGCTGTTCAGTGCCAATTGCATTGGGATAATTTTCATAAAATCATACAATTCCATTTAATTCCGTAATCTATTGGTTAAATGTTTCGTATTTCTGTTTAAAAAAATTATACAAAAATATTTTTTCTTTTTTTTTTCACATGCATTACAGTTAAAGATATACCTTTTAATAAATGGAAGACAATTTTGAGATAAATTTATAAACCTTTGTGAACCTATTATCAGGATGAGAATTTTACTAAAAGAAATCTATAGCATGAGGCTAATTTTAATTTTAATGTAATATTCGTTTTAAAATCAGAAAATCCAACTTCAAACAAAATAATGTAACATACACCGAAATCCAACGTTTAAAACACAATATCAAACTGTAGCACAATAAACAGACGTACGTTTCGTGAGTAACTTGGACTCACATCCTCCGTGTCAGTTAAAATAAAAATTATATCCCCCCCCCAAAGACATGAAACGGAATCCAAAAACACAAATGACAAACAACAACACACCGAAATCCCATCACGCTGGAGCAATCAATGAGATTAAGCCGGAAGTGATGCACTACACTGTAAAAAATGGGGAGTATAATTACGCTTAATTTGGGTTTATGAAATGCCAAATAAGGTTTAAATATGCACTAATTTTGGTGTCAACACTGAATTAAGTGTTATAATACACTTAAAATAGTTTATCTGTACTCTTTAAAAAAAAAATCGGTGATATCACACACCAAGAATGACAATTTGAAATTAATTCCGGAAACCAAAACTCCAATATAGGTGTACATTTTTATCTCGCAATCCAGCTCTGTGGTGTTGAAATATACGATGACGTCAGAGTGTTGCGTCAGCAGACGACAACAGAGCAGAGAACGGAATGAACCATTTTGATTTCATTATGAAGTGCTGTTAAAAACATAAGGTAAGCCTAGTAATTATTCCTTATATATTTAATAGATAATACTAAATAGTGTTTGTATAGTTAGATGAGGGAAATTAACTAAACAAAGCATGAGAATTTTTACTTTGTTAGTTGTTTTTGCTTAATAATCCTTTTCACGCACTTGACAACACTCGATCGCTAATGTTAATTCTATATTCTATAGGCATTATTTTTCTAATATCTCGTTTGTATTTGAATAGTTTTAAATGTTTTTTTTTTGTTTTTGTTTTTTACATTGGGTAGCAGAGATTAATCTCTATTTCCGCCGTTGATTACGTTTTCGATTTTTTTTGCGGATTTTTTTTAGGAAGATGCTTTTACTTTCGAAACCGGTTCCGAAAATGAAAGTATCTTCGTAGAAAAAAATCGAAAAAGTAATCAACGGCGGAAATAGAGATTGATCTCTGCTATCCAGTGCAAAAAAAATAAAATAAAATAAAATAAAATCATTTAAAAATATTTAAATGCAAACGAGATATTAGAAAAATAATGCCCTATAGAATTAACATTAGCCCTTAATAAAAAATTATCATATTTTAGAACATAATATTTTGTTCCTGTTTTATTTTTAAAGCAAAATACTTGTGGATTGCATTAAAAGAACATTTAAATCATATTTTAAAGGGGAAAAAATCAGTAGTGTATGTTGTATCTGAATAATAACGTTTAGAAATCATTGTTTATGTGAAAAAAAAACAGTATTTATTGTTAAATATCTAAGCAGTCCATAGTGATTTGAATTTTCATAATTTTTCCTCTGTACTGTGAGGAGTTTTGAAATCTTGTAAGCAGCATAGTTAAAAGTAAGCTTATTCCCTGGACTACACTCTCTTTGTGTTTGGCTTTTCTAGAAATTCGTATTACCATTTGTTAAACATTTGCTCAAAAGCAAACTTTTGTGATTATAAAAATATAATTTGCTGCTTCCGTAGAAGATTTTTAGCTTTTGGAAATCTACTTTTATTTATTTTATAATTCTGCAATAGTTGTGATATAATTAATATAATCCTAATAACAGTATTTTTTACAAATCTTCTAGATTAAAAAATAAATGACCCCCCCCCACCCCCTTAGGAAAGATTCTCAGGTCACCAAATGAAACTGTTCAAAAATCGAACTTTGTTTTGGGATCCTTTTACATTTTTTAACATTCTTACAAATACTAAATTGTAATATGTATAAAAACTGCAAATAAGTGTTTTAAATTAGTTTAAATAAGTGTTTTAAAAACAATAACTTTAAAATGCAAAGTACATCCTTGATTTTGTCAATTTTTTTTATCGTATACAAATACAACTTTAAAATCCTTAAGGGTAGGGAATTTTAATAAAATAATTAAAGGTTGCAACTCTTTATGAAACGGGTGAACCGCAAGCTTTTTATTTATTGTTGACATCATCAATTATTATTTCACCAGTATAATTATACACTAGTTTACACTGGAAATTTTTATTCTCCAGCCTTTTCTTTTCTTAGTATACAATGATGTTATCAACAATTTAATAAAAAACATAGTGCCTAGAATATGAATATACACTAATTTATCTTTCTGCATAATACTTTGATTAAAGGTTGCAACTCTTTATGAAACGGGTGAACCGCAAGCTTTTTATTTATTGTTGAATGCTTTGAGAATCTAAACAAAGCACGGCTTTTGCTAGTGTATTTTATTTGTGCTATTTTACGTAGATCATTTATTTTAATATATCAGCACAAAGTTCAATCCACCTATTTTAAATATAGCTTTTACACAGTACAGGTAAAGATAAATTACAAATAATTTTTAGTCACATATAAATATTTAGAGTTTACACAGTTATAAAACATACTTAAAAATAAAATAAATAAATAAATAAATATATATATATTACTTACTTCAGTTACTAATTCTGAATCTCCTGCATGAAAAGAATAGTCAGTAATTAACCTAGCACATTGAGAGTATGATCTCACAAATTCAGCTAACAGACGACAAATTTTTAGAGAACTTTTTCCTGATAAAATGATGATACCAAAGCAGCACTTTCTTATTCATTACCCTTCTCACATGTTAAATTTTGGGCCTCTCCGTCACTGTTGGACATTGAGATATGAAGCGAAGCATTATTATTTTAAGAGACTTGCTGCAATAGGAAAAATTTTTAAAAATATAACTGTCACATTAGCAAATCGCCATCAATTACGTCAAGCATATTATGCTTGTAATTCAAATGGATACCTTCAGCATAATAAATCGGTTGGGATTACCAAACCACTTGAATTAAGTTCTATACAACCAGAAGCTGCTCAGGTTATTGTGAAAGACAAAGGATTTACTAGGGAACTATATTCTGTTTCACACTTTACTATTAACTTTTTAAAATATGTTAGTGGTTTATTTATTGTTAGGAAATTAGTTGAAGAAGAACCAATTTTTTCAAAAATTTTGCTCATTATAACAGATAGTGATAAAGTTTTTTTTTCTTTTAGAAGATTATGAGTGTGTTTTCAATGATCATTTTGGTGCATATAAAATTTAAAAAATGTCTAATAAGGACTGTTCAAGATTTTTTTTTATGGATGCAAGTCTCTTGCAATTTAGATATCCATTTTCCAGCTACTACAAAAATGGAAACTGGTACATTTTCTTAAAACATATTTTGGTAACATTAAATGATGTTTCATACATGGAATGTAATACTTAAGATTTTTTTTTGTTACATATAAAAATTGTATAATATTGTGTGTAATATATCTTAAGTGGGCAATTTGAACAGTACAAATCCAAAATGACAATTAAAAAATTGTGTAAGCCTGTTTTGAGTTTAACTGTAGGTATACTATTTTGGTTAATATCAATATATTTAACCATGAAATGTGTTTTGATAATGTTAAGTAATAATTATATGCTGTTTGTGTGGTTTGGTACACTGCAATATGCAATTTTTTTTTATGATTAGCTAAAACCGTTCTTTACTTTTAACCTTGACTTATGCTTTTTTATGTGCTTATAAAAATCATTTTTTTATTGTGAAATTGCAAATATACTGATTTGACCAAAGGCTTACTGTCAGAACTTTGCCCACCTAAGATATGAGTAAGTAAATGTCTTCAGAGAAAATTCTATAATTTTTTTTGCTAACTTTATGAGAAAAGTATGTGTCTAACCCATTGGTCTGCAAGCTGTTAAGAATTATTATAAGCATTGCTTGCCTGTTCAAATTAAGTTAGGTTATTTTGTTTATTAATGCATTCAAATTTCTTTAAGATATTTTGAATTTAACTTTTTTTCTTTCTTCACTGTATTTCATTCGTTCTTACTTAGTTATTAGTCTCTGATTATTTTCATATAATACTTTTAGTATTGACAAATGTGTATTATACTTTCCAATTCAGTATTAGTTAAATAAATATCATAAAAGTTATTTTGTTCTTAATTCTTACTATTAAAATTTTGAATAAATTCTGCATACATGGTTACCTGATTATTCTATTGACCAACTAAGTTATAACCAGAAATGTAAGATGTGTTGGGATGCCATAGTTAAATATCACTAACAAGTAATACTTGTAATTAAATCCAATTAATTTAAGCTTCTTAAGAGTGATATTTTAAAATTAATTTTTATTTAAAGTGAGTAACATTTTCCTTGGGGTATTTCTTAAGAAATTTATTCAAAACGCAAAACATTCATTACTAGGATAATAAAATATTAGGTGTTAATAAGAGTGGGGGATGGCCATAACTTCTACAATGCTATATTGAAAATCGATTAAACCCTTTCACTACTAAAAATAAGTGCAAATAGTTTCATGTGGCTTCATTGTTAAATACGTAAGTATTTTGACATGAAAAAATACAAAGTCTAACAGAATTTCCTGACTAAGTTTATTTTAACATTTATGTAATCACAACATTTATATTGTTAAATTTCTATATGGAATTCTTTTTAATTATAACTGTAATTGAATAAGGTTTCATTAATGGTGGCAACAAAGTTGCTATCATAATTGTTGTAATTAAACACCCGATAAATCTTGCAGCACCAAATTATTTTTTATAGCTCTTTTCAAGTCTTTGAGCGGAAATATGTCGTCCCAAATTATCCTAAGAGAAAAGGTGATTGAAAGGTTATGGATATTTACGTAAAGCTACCGGCATTTTTACTGGATTTTTCTTCTTTTGATTAAAAGATAACATATTTTGAAACATCAGTAAACTTTTATAATTAAAATTAAAAAAAATTATATTGAGGATTTCAATTACAGATTTGCGAATTGACTTTTAAATATCCTTTTCTGAATCAAAGAGAAAAAGATCTCTAAATTTTCTGTAAACTGTTATACATTTATATAAAACTTAGACATATTTTTCTCTTTGATTCAGAAAAGGATATTTCAAAATTAATTCGCAAATTTGTAATTGAAATCCTCAATATATTTTTTTAAATTTTAATTATAAAAGTTGTTTCAAAATATGTTATCTTTTAATTAAGAGGGGAAAAATCCAGTAAAAATGCCTGTAGCTTTACATAAATATCCATAACCTTTCAATCACTTTTCCTCGTAGGATAATTTGGGACGACAGATTTTGAACACCAAATTTGGTGTGATGCTGCATCGAAGTGGCATATCCTGAATTAGTTAGTAGGACACCCAATTTGGTGTTAAAGCACACCAAATTGATGATGGTGTTTTATTACACCACTTTTGGTGGCAACTTTGTTGCCACCAAAAGTGGTGTTTCTTTACACTAATTAATTTTTGGTGTTTCATTACACCAATTTACAAGGGGTGTTTGTTTACACCGTTTTTGGTGGCAACTTTGTTGCCACCATTTTTGGTGTAAAGTAACACTAATATTTTTTACAGTGTACGACACAATAAATCAACCCAGAAATGTGAGATGTAAGGTACGCTTGAAAAATCGTTGACCAGGGAGTTATCAAATTTATGAATGTAAACTGCTTCAAAAAAAGTCTAAATCTATAGGAGTATTGCATTTCTTAATGATAGTGGCTGAATCGAAGTTGAAATTATGTCCCTCACTCCAACAATGACAAGCAATAGAGAATTTTTGTAATTCCTTTTTCTTAACATAGTTTCTGCGTTCATTGATTCTGAAACGGATTTGTCATTTAGTCTGTCCTATTTCGGACAAACCACATTGACATTGGATATTGTAAGTACCCCAAAAGTTTTGATGCGGAATTTTATCCTTTAACGGTGAAACATTTAGTTTATTAACTGGCTTAAAAATAACTTTAAAATCAGAATTTCTTAAAATATTAGCTATTTTAAAGCTAATGCCATTATAAAATGGCCAAATAATGAGGTTGGAAAAAGAAACTGGAACAGCAGAAGAATCAGGATTATTAATACCTTCATTGAGACAACAAAAAATTAAACGGTTAATATAAGTCAAAGTAAAACCACGATTGATAGCCACTGATTTATTTTAACTGACACTGAGAATGTAAATCCAAGTTATTCACGAAACGTACGTCTGTTTATTGTGCTACAGTTCGATATTGTGTGTTAAACGTTGGATTTTGGTGTATATTTGTCCACACAAGATTTTTTTCATAATAATAATCGAACGTTAAAAGCTTTTATATTAATTTCTATTCACCTTTACTTTTACGTATTTCCGAAGAAAGAGAATAATAAATAAATACATTGAATGCCTCACAGAGTTAACCAGCAGAAAAATCAACTGTCGCTTTACGTATTTTAGGAGATCATTAAAGAGGAAATAACTTAAGATCACTTACATACAGGAACGGCAAGAATTTATTCTTAGTAACATGGAGTAATAAAGTAATGCATTATTTTTTTTTATTCCCAACGCCTTTGAAGAAAATAGAATATGCAATGTCCAAGATCGTATTAATTAAATATTATCACTTTAAAAGGACGAACGTTCTATATTCAATCCAGCTTTTAAAAAATATATAAGAATTTGAATGAATGTGATACAAATTTCAAACATAGAATCTAACTTTAAAAACATTTAGATTAATTTCTATTCAGATTTACTTTTACGTATTTCCGAAGAAAGAGAATAATAAATAAAGACATTGAATACCCCGCAGAGTTAACTAGCAGAAGAAGCATCTGTCGCTTTATGTATTTTCGGAGATATTAAAAGACGAAATAACTTAAGATTCCTTAAATGCAGGAAAGGCAATACTTTTTTCTCAGCCACATGAAGCAATAAGAAAATGTATTAAATATTTTTTTTTCAGTCTCAGTGCAATTTAAGGAAATAAAATATGTAATGATCCAGTTTGAATAGATTAAATTTTATTATTTTTTAAGGGACTGGTATTCTCTATTCAATGGAACTTAGCTACATATTCAAATGGTTGGAGTATCATAGTTGAGGTTTAGGAACAGCTATTGCAGACGCAAGTGTTTGGCGCGATTTTTGTTTTGCGCCATTTTGGCAAGAAAAATCCCGTTTTCTGGTGCCTGTTAGGCATAGTTTGTTGAAACAGCATGTTAGTTTTACTTCATTATGAAACAGTTTATTTTATTATAAAAAACACACACACATTTACTACAAAACACACACAATTTTTATTATAAACACCCACAAATTATTTTATTATAAAATACATATTGTTTAATTTAATATAAAACGCACGCAATCTGCCGCATATGCAGCAAAATCTTGCCAAAATTGATGGGTTGAACAGGAATAAAATCGCGAATTTGGTGTCCAAAGGCAAAAGCTGTACCGAGGTTTATTCCAACAGAGCGAAAAATGTCCGGACCAGTACTCGAACCTCAGTTCTTTAGCTTGCCGTGCCAATGCTCTTAATACTGAGTTGCCCGAATGATATCCTGTCTGTCATAATTACATAATATTAAATAATACATATTGTTTAATTTAATATAAAACGCACGCAATCTGCCGCATATGAAGCAAAATCTTGCCAAAATTGATGGGTTGAACAGGAATAAAATCGCGAATTTGGGGTCAAAAAGGCAAAAGTTGTACCGAGGTTTATTCCAACAAAGCGAAAAAATGTCCGGACCAGTACTCGAACCTCAGTTCTTTAGCTTGCCGTGTCAATGTTCTTCCTACTGAGCTGCCCGAACGATATCCTGGCTGTCATAATTCACTCTTATTTGTCGGACATATCTTCAAACTGCAGCGCTAATGAATATGATTTATCTAGTTCAAACAACTTTTCTCTCTTCATTATGATTTAGCTACATAATAAGAGATTATGAAAAGGATTATTCTGTGTAGCTAAAATTAGTCAATATAAGTAAATTAAATAAAAAAAATATAAAAACTCGACTGCGTAAAAAGCGAACTAAAAAACATGCAAACGGAGCTTCTGACTGTAAATTGTCTAGGAAACATCGTCTTCATTTCGAAAGATCTATCCAATGATTATGCCACTCAATATGGTACGTAATTTTTTTTTCTCGTCTCTACCGCCATTTTGTACACATAACCCTTCTTGGCAGTCCGGTAAAAAGGTATTCCTAAAGTAATTAAATAAAATATGAGTATCAATATGTCAGGTTTTGGATTCAAACTGAGGTGTAAAAAATATTATGTTCCATTTACCTAATAAATGCATGTTTTTAAATTGTAATTTCTTGTAACAGATAATTTCTTTTGCACAGATATGTATAAACGACCATGCTGCGTCTCCACCTTCTTTATTGTAATTTAAACGACGCAAGCTTGTTGCAAATAACATATACTCTGTAATGTGTATCACTTGAAAAAACACATTTGAATTGCAACAAAGAAAAATTGCGTCATTTTGTTATACAAATGTAAGAATGGATTTTCGTTGTAATCATTTTATACATACCTATGTAAATAAAATAATATTAGTAATAAAAATAATCTGTCAGAAAAAAAATATTTTTATATATCGCGGCAGTAGTAAGAACACAGTTTTGAGAAAAGCGCGTGTATAGTTAAAAAATAATCTTTGATAATGTACAACACATTTCTAATTTCAAATTGGTGCAGTTCTAATTTAAATATTTTCATGTGGGTTTTCTTGATCGATTCATAATAAATCGCTTATATATTTAAAAAATCAAAAAATCAAAAAAAGTCTATGTTTTAAAAGTTAAAAACTAATGCGTTAACTAATTAATATAAGTCCCGTGTGATAACGGTTTTTGAGTTATAATGAATGAGTTTTCTATTTAAAAGTTGAAAGAAGCTGCTAATCAAATTCTTCCAAAATTCTATTCCTGTTTATGGATTTTTATTTCCCTTTTTGTTATTCTATTCTAATTTTATTTTTAATTTTATTTTTTTACGCTAAAGAAGGTTATTTACTATGCCAAATTTCATTCTTAAGTTTTCTTAAATTAGCTTGATATATATTAATTAAATATAACCATATGGTTAGATTTAACATTACAGACATTGCAATCGGGCTGTGGACAGAGCTAAGACATTACAACAGAGCTGTTCTAATGTCTTAGCTCGGTCCATAGCCCGATTGTTCAGAATGTAGAATACATTTTGCCTTACAGTTGCATTTACCATATTTTCTTGCTATTACCTGCAGTTTTTTTCAGTAAATTTGATATCACATATGAGAAGTTCGAAGACAACATAAAGAACTTTGTAACACTTTCTAACATTGTTGTTATTATATTATTTTCCATCTCCTACTTTTAAGAAATATTGTGAAAAAACATTGTAGTACATCTTATCAAGATTGGTGTCTTAACAGCATATTTTTAGCACACAATATATGCTAACATAAATTTACTTAACAAGACAGCCATGACCAATTGGCTCGATGCAACTAGTTGTATCGATGGATTGTACATATCCATATCATAAGCTATCTTCAAATAATTGCCTGAAAAATGGTAATGTGTTATAATGAGTAAAGAGATAATGTACAAAAAAAGCTTTTGCCGAATTGAGAAATATTTTAGATTCATATCTATATCTGTGTGTGTTTCTATTTATTTATTATCATTATTCCATTCAAAAAATTATAAGAATTATTATACATTTACTGAAGTATTCCTATGAAAAGAAATAAACATGTTTTCATGCTTTGTATATATTAACAGTAACAAATTTTGCAGCAATAACCAATTCAAAAAATTATTGTAAGCAGATTTTTACTAAATTATTTCTATAATAAACTCCCATCCATATTATTATACAATTATGGAAAACTTGTCTAAAGTTATATATATTTTTTTGTATTAAAATGGGCACATACACCCACAATAATGTTCAAGTCTACAGTTTTTTCAACTGAAACATTTTTACGCCTTTCTTTGGAAAAATTGGGTCAATTTGCACCCGGTCCAAAAAAAAAAAAAAATACTCATCTCGTAACAGACTTGAACCCGACACAGAAAAATTAACCCGAATCATAATGAAAAAAATTAGCATCAAGCCGATCCCCAACGAAAATCTTAACGTCAACCCAACCCGACCCGAACCGTGGGTCGACTCGAGTTCGGATTGAATCAGGTTACCCGACTCGAGTTCGGATAGAATCAGGTTACCCGACTCGAGTTCGGATAAAATCGGGTGACACGACTCGATGCAAGATTCTAGTCTGGACATATCCATATTCCATGCTATACTCAAATAAATGCATGACAAACGGTGATAATGTGTAATAATGAGTAAAATATAATGTGTAAAAAAAAAGCTTTTGCACAGCTATTAAGGTAAAGCTAGTATAAATAACACGTTTAACTTAAAATTAGTCCATTTTCATTTTGCATTCTTCTATGCAAATTTACCAATTAGCTGCGTAATTTCTCCTAGCATAGAAACTAATGGGAACAATGCGCCATCTCTCCTAAGTAGCAGATGCGCAAACTCCCCAATTTCGGTAGGAGAGATTACGCGGCCTTTTATTTAAACATGGCTGCTACTAAAACGAACCGTTGTTGTTCACATTGTTAGTCTAGATTAGTAGCTTATGAGAAATCGTTTAAGTTTAAAATATTTTGTACTATTGACATTGTATAGAAATTCTGATGAATATCTATGAAAATTCAAGCACTTACTTTGGGAATACAAAACAAAATAGTAATACTTTATCTTAGACGCTCAAAGCAATCAACGTGCACTTTCAAGTAGACACTACACTACTGTTGTTGTACAACTACCTGGAGTCGCTGCGCTCTCACTCTACTCCTTCCCCCCGAACCTCTATGTGCGCAATCTCTCCGACTGCTCCATCTCTCCTGGCTTTACCTTATATAAATCAGAGATGTATTTTAGATGAATATTTATATGTGTGTTTCTATTTATTTGTTAGCATTATTCCATTAAGATAATTAAAAGAATCAGATTTTTACAAAAGTATTTCTATAAAATGAAATAACTTTAATTTTAATGCTTTGTATATTTAACAGCAGAAATCAGTTCAAAAAATTATCACAAGCGAAATTTTACTAATTTTTTTCTACAATAAAAGTGAACTTTAATTTTCCTATTCTATCCATTTCAACATCAGAAAATCCAGTATCGAACATAATAATTTACCCTTAAACTAATTTCTATTCCCATTTTACTTTCACGTATTTCTGAAAAGAAAAATCGAATAAATAAAGAAATGGAACGCTCCGCAGGGTTAACCATGAGAAGAATTAGCTGTACTTTTACGTATTTTCGGAGATCATTAAAAGTCTAGGTAGTTTAAAGTTCTTTCAATTAAAGAAAGTTAAGAATTTGTTCCCAGTAACTCGAAGCAATACAGACATGTATTAAATCTTATATCTCAGATTGTAACTTTGACGAAAATAGAATATATAATGTTTAAATTTGAATAAATTGAACGTTATCAATTTTTAAACGTCGACATTAAGTATTCAATAATAATTATAAAAAAAACATAAAATTAAAATAAAATAAAACGAAGTACGTATTGAGTTATATTTATTAATAAGCCATACATAACAATTATTAGTATACAAGGATATCCTAAAGTAAATAAATAAGTTTACTGTTCAGTCACAATTGCATAGAAGTAATTTTTCCATAATAATACAATTTCATTTATTACTGGAACAGAGTATTTTTAATATTCATTTTTCTATTAAAAAAAAAAACTAATGTAGGCACAGAATGATTTTTTAGGTATTCAATTACATAAAATTAATAAAAATAAAATAAAATAAAATGGAGTACGTGTTAAGTTATATTTATTGTTAAATTAACTTCAAATTATTAACGTACAAACAAATTTAAAAAATGAACGCTAAACAATACTCTTGTTTACGAAACACTGAAAACGAAGCACTAAAAAATACTCTTAAAAAACACTAAAAAAATCACAGGATATTTTATTTTTCCACTTACAGAAATACCAATAAATAAATGGAAGACATTTCCGGGATTCATTTATAACACTTTGTGATTTCCATCAGTTTAGTTCTATGGCATTTTTTAACGTACAGTCAATTTCAAAATCGAAAAATCCAATTTGAAATGTAGTAATCTCACGGTAATTACTTTTAGATTAATTTTTATTCGCATTTACTTCCAAGTATTTTCCAAAAGAAAGAGAATAACGAATAAAGACATTGAACACCCAGCAGAGTTAACCATCAGAAGAATCATCTGTCGCTTTACGTATTTTCGGAGATCATTAAAAGACGAAATAACTTAAGATTTCTGAAATACAGGAACGGCAAGAATTTATTCTCACTAACATGGAGCATTAAGGCAATGTATATATATTTTTTCAGATTCAGTGTCTTTAAAGCAAATGGAACAGGTAATATTCAAGTACAAATAAATTAAATATTATCACTATTAAAGAACGAACATTTTTTATTCAATCCACTATTTAAAAAAAATAAATAAATGAAATGTGCTACGTATTCAGCTATATATTTATTGATTATGAAAAGGATTGGTTGTATAGCTAAACCTAATCAATATGAAAGGAGATTCCTAAAGTTATTAAATAAAAAAAATTAGTGTCGATATGGCAGGTTTTGGAATCAAAATATGTTGTGAAAAAAATTATGTTCCACTTGCGTAATAAATGTGTTTGTTGAGGATGTATCTGATATTGTCTGTGATAGGATAGTACATGTGGACGCTGTTTTAAAATATGTAGGATTGCGCTGTTGAAAAATCTGTAGTTTGTAAGATTTTTTACATTACATAAAATGGTATAAATCACATATCAGAATAAAAATTGCACATCTGACGATGAGGTTCATTTAGTCAGTGATAACTTAAACGTAAATTAGGATTATTAGTCTTTTACATATAGGAATAAATTTGTAGATTCCCGAAGGGATTGTGCGAAATCTGATCAACGTTTATGCCAGTAACGCGGAATGATATCTCGAATTATTAAAATTTCTTTAAATGTGTATGTTTCGATCTTTACATTCAATTCATCCCAATTTTATCTATTACAATTTTTAACTTTAAAGCCTTATCCATTTTGGAAAAGGAATGACATTTTGCAGACATTCTCGCGTATTTAAAACAAAATAACATAAAAATATAAATTTGCATAAATTAAGATTCAGAAAGAAAAGGAAAATAACGTACATTACGCTTTACTGAATAAAAATTAGAAAAAAAACACTAAACACATTTTAGAATGTAAAAGAAACATATGAGAAATAAAAAGAATTTTAATTACAGTTTCTGAATTCACAAATTTGAGAGTTGAAAACAGCAAAGGCGCTACAGGGCTGGAAATAAATTGTTTTTTAGTTAAGAAAAAACTTAACAAAAATTTAAATGTCTTATCAAAGAAAGAATTCCGTACAGGACACCTCAAGTAGAAAAAAAAATTGTTAAATTATTAATTAAATAAAAAAACAAGATTTGGTATAAAATATATGAAGAAAACTGAAGTGCATGCTAAATCTTAGAGTAAAAAAGTAATGTAACAATTTTAAATGTTCATAACAGTAATATTTTGATGGAAATTATACAGCAATTCCATTATTATAATAAAATTTGAAATAAAAAGTCTTCAATGCTTTTCTTCATAATAATTATACGAAAATAATAATATTTTGAAGAAAAATGTCGAATATGCCAGTAACTTAATGATAATCATCTAGTAAAGCAGCACCCGTATTTACTGAATTAAAAGTTGGCGTTGCAACCCGATGTGTTACACATTCATTGTATTAGATCTTTCATTATTTGACGAAAAAGATAAATCAACATTTTAAAAAATTATATATAATTTAATTTTATTAATTTTTTTTATTATAAACAAGAAATCATATTTACACTAGAATCCAATATTTACGAATATTACATCTTGCAATTTATGTGATATGATTGAATTATGCTTTTACAAAAGAAAATCGTTTTTGCTTTTATAAAAGAAAGAAAAAAATTAATTTATTTAGACGATTTTGGCCAAAGATACTGTAAAACAAACTTCGTATATATATATATATATATATATATATATATATATATACTATCAGGGTTGGATATACTATATATATATATATACTGGTATATATATATATATATATACCAGTAATTTTATGTGAAAATTAACGGAAACCTTTTATTTTCATTAGAAATTGTACATTTTCTCGAAAAAAAACTAGAGAATTTCCTTTTTATCATTACTCGTTGAACGTTGAAAACAAAAATGTTCCTTCCAAGACAGACAGACGAAAATGCTTCTTCTTTCATTTGAGAGAAACAGAGAAGATCCAGTTGAATTTTCGTCATTGTTGTTTTGATCTATAACCAAGTCGTTGAATGTGGCTAGATGTGTAGGGAGCAATGTACTCCTCTGATGGCGAGAGCCGAGGTCCGAATCCTGAGGTAGGCAAGACAATAAAATACGTGATAATGTGCATTACAAATACCTGTTCCTAATAAATGTGCATTAGTATTATGTATGTCGTTGAATGTGGCCAGGTGTGTAGGGAGCAAAGTACTCATCCTCTGATGACGAGAGCCGAAGTCCAAATACTGAGGAAGGCAAGGCAATAAAATACGAGTGTGATAATGTTTAATACAAATACCTGCTCCTATATAAATGTGCATTAGTATGTATAATTATTATATAGACTTTCTCTATTATTGCACTATTGCTGGTATTAATTTCTAAAAATTGAAATTTTAGTCTTGAATAGCAGAAAATTTCCATCTTGAAAGCGGGAGAAAACCAAAATAAAGATTTTGTCAAAAAACTGAGAAAATAAACAGCAAATTTGCTGCTAGTACATTTTCCGTTTTCTCACTGATTTTTTTTTTCTTGAAGCTGAACATGGTGAGTATCGTTATTGACAAGTTAAGGATTGTATATTTGTCTAACACCTCAAAGAAAATTTGGATTTTACTCGGTCCAGCAGTTAGCATGTTGATAATAAAATGAGGAGCTTCTGGTGATGTTCAAGGGTTCGAAATCATAGCTGTCTAGATGGCGTGACTCTGCTCAGGGTTTCAGGGTTTTTCATATACGAGAACGATAATTCCGATCAGTTTTTCTTAAATAATCCTCCTTGAATGCATTATTTCTTTAAAAGTATTACTAAAACTCTCCGTTGCTTAATACAATCCCTCAAATCGAAATAAACTTGTTGGGGTGCGTATCGCCAAGTTCTGTAATATTGAATTTTCTGATTTTCACAAAAGACATCCGACCTGAACATAAGCGCATTATCCATATGTTCAGACTCTATGTTCTATTAGAGTCAAATCATCTACTTTTTAAACAAAATCTGAAAAAAAAGCATTTCATACAATTCAATAATATTGAAATAATTGCATGAGATCTTTCGTTTTATGGGGAAAAAATAAATCCAATTTTCTTTAACATTTTGAAACATTATGTAGTTTTTAATTTTATTAAATCTCTTATCGTAAGAAATCATATTTACAGTACAAAAGAAAATTTACGAATATCAGATAATGCAATATATGTGATATGATGGAATTGTGCTTATATATATATATATATATATATATATATATATGTGTGTGTTATATAAAAATTTATTTCCTTCGTATCCTTCCATTTTATTCGCATTAATCCTTTAAATTTAATCTAACTTCTGTCACAGTCAGTATTTCCTTAATTCTTAATAATATTTATTCCTATTTAAAGTCCTTTTAAAGTAAATATCCGTATATTAATAATTATCTTATTCTAAATCTTAATCTAAAAATTTAAGATCATTCGTAGCTTTTATCAGTTCCCCAATCTATAAAATTCTGAGACGCGTTCTCATTTCGATTGTTTTTTAAAGCCATTTTCTTTTTATTATTATTATTATTATTGCTCTGATTCTTTCGCGCGCTTGGGATTTTAACTTCAAAATTGGACCGCACCCAACTAAGGGATTCTTTACTGTTTTAGCCTCTCCCTCTAGCCTCATTCGTTGGGCTGGAGCTAGCTTCTCAATCATTGGGTTGTGCGCTCGTGACGTAATTCTGTGTATGTTTCCGCGGAGAGAACAAAACTCGCCTGCACCGGTCGGAGCAAGATATTTTTGACGTTTTCGGAAGCTAAACAAATATGTGTCTGGTATTTTTAATTCCGTAGAATATTCATCTGGCCCAGTAACATCTTAATTCAATGAAGTGAAGCAACGTTAGCCCGAGGGCTATAAGTTTTAGACCTTTTGGGAATTGTTCTGTGTTGTTCGTCTTCTAATAAAATTATTCGTCTGAAGATTGGCTGGATTTATTGGAAAACTTTGGTGGAATCATTTCATTGCCTTCTACTTCGCCATACTTGCTAATATCGACTGCAACTTGCTATATCGTTGAAGGACTGCCATCTTTTCATCGAATATTATTCATCGTAATATCTCAACCTCGTCAAAATGCTACATATATATATATATATATATATATATATATATTATATTGATATATATATATATATATATATATAAGCAAATATGAAGCAAAGCAAATATCATTGTTCACCAGTTGGGATACCAAACGGTAACCAATTATTTTTCTTTTTACGTATAGTTTTCAAACCAATGAAGTAGCTTAATCGCCACAAATACAGCATTTCCATTAAAATTACAAAATAATAATATTAATAATATCTCGAAATCTAATTTAAATTTCAAAATTTCGAGAGTTATTACAAAAACTTTCAATGATTACAAATTTCTGGTCATTTTTTTTTTACCCAGAATCCAACGTATTCTTGGAAGAATAGATGTAAGATAAAAAACACATTCAGCTGTTAATATAATAGCTACAGTGTGAAAACGACCGTTTCGACTTAAATAGCTGCGGAACCCAGTCAACTTCAGTCATAAACATGGTGCCTAAGAATGGATAAAATAGCTGTATACTACGAGAGGTGTCTTGTGTATCCTGTTAGCGGTATCTCAAAAACTATATTAGATATGGCATGATATGCAATGATAAACGTATACAAGTATGTATATATATATATATATATATATATATTTAGTCTGCGAAGACATTATGGTCACACGGATGTGATAATTATTTCTCTCTACCGCTAAAAATCGGCGAAACAGATGCGAGACATTTCGAGTAACAAAATAATTATTAACAGCCGATATTTTAATTGCAATTTTAAACTGATTCGCTTCGCCAGTTAATACCTTTTTAATCGAAATAGAAATTAACAGGTGTTTATTTACGTTTGGTTTCATTTTTCTCTTGCTTATCACATGTTTGTACGACGTATTTGCTTATGTCTGTATTCCGACATAAAAAGGGTCATTTGCAGATGCTTAAGTAAGTCCATTTTCAAAAAATTAACATTTTTGTTAAACAAAATTACTGTATTTGTTTCTTTTATTTTTCGAAACACAAACAACAATTTATCATATGTCTGTGCCCAATATTGAGCTGCTTCAAAAGGACAAGTAACATGAAAGGATAAATGAATGTTAAATTAAATTACACAATGATGAATACTGCAAAATACAAAATATAGAGATTCTGAAATGTTATATATTAACGAAGATTTTTCAACTAAAATTAAAAATCTAGAAAATGCGACACACGTTGTGTTTTTTTTTTCTAAAGCAACTCATAACTTTTCAATCTTATGTTTCTACGTACCTTTCAAAACTTCACCTAATTTAATCTTTTTAACTAAAAAAGAAAAGAAAACTAATATTTCAAAGACTCCCAATATTTTTTATTACAAAAATGTTTAAAAAACATCCGTAAAACATTTTGAAACTTTATTTCAAGATTTCTTTTAAGATTTTATAAGTGATTCTAGATAGAAATTGAAAGGAAAGTAAATCAAACGGAGAATCTTTTTAGTAAATTCAAACAAGACAAAATAGGTCAAAGAAATCTTTCTTTAAAAGTTGTTTTTTAAAAGATTTTCATTGATGTTTTACGTGATTCTTTCCACAATTACTTCAGATATTTATAAAATAAATAAATTTCTGCTTGACATAATTAATTCTTGAAGATATATATATATATATATATATATATATATATATATACAGTATGCCCACTAAAGTCCCTTGTCTCTCTCTTAACTTAAGAATGGCTGCTGCCCGTGTAAGTCCAACCTCAATATTCAGAAACAACTGAATCTCTGATCACGGACGACTTACACAGGAGACCGAAATCTACTGAATTAAAGTTCTACAATCGTATTTATGCTGACTTATCGACCACAGCCACCTAAGTACATATTAACGTAGAAAACAATCACGACGATCAGGTACCGAGAGAATAAATCACGCATTGTGTAAATAAGATAAATGACAGATAGGTGACACTTTCACGAACAAATGTTACAAGTTGGACAACACATAACACAATCACAACAAAAACTACACTACCTTCAGAAGAGAGTAGCTAGGCATTCGCCACAAGGTACTTACGGGTTAGCAGTGCCAATAATGGTGCCGATAGTCTAATTACAGTAACCCTTATTATTTGTTTTTCTGCATTGTAAGGATATTTTAGGTTCTGTATTTTTTGTTTGGAGTGATTTTAGTTTATTTTAATTTCTGCATTATTTTAAATTTTACGTTGTGAATTATGCCTTTAACGGGTTTGTGAGAAACTAAATATAAGAAATTTTGTTTAATAATATGTACGCAATATACCAAAATTATATGTACATATTACGGCTTAAAATACAAAAAAAACAACATGTTAAGTGTTGTTTGTTTATTTTCATTAGATTTATGAAATTCGTAATTTTTTATATAAATCTTCTTGCATATTTTAAAGCATATCGAATTCTAAAAAAATATTAATTATTTTTTTAGATCGTTTTGTAGAGTAATTAGTGTAGAGTTTAAAATTGAAATTTTTCGTTACACTGTTAAAAATTTGCAGCAAACTGTCCAGTCATTTGACCGTTTTTGTAGAAAACGGTTATATAACTGTAATTTAACTATATTCTGACCGTATTATTGCTCATTTTATGGTCAGAATATAGTTAAATTACGGTTATGTAACCGTTTTCTACAAAAACGGTCAAATGACTGGACAGTTTGCTGCAAATTTTTCACAGTGTAGGCTTAATAAGTCCGAATAATGTTAAAGTGATTTTGAATCAGAACAGGGAACACATGTAAAAACGGTTTTCGATTTTAAACCATTTTGGCAAGTTATCTTAAAGTCACGGATAATACGTATGCACCAAATTTAATTAAACTATGAAAATTTTACAAATTAAATAAATTTAATTAAACATTTTATTTTATTTGGAGCTAAAAACTATTTTAAGAAATTTAAATTTCTGAAAAGGCCATTAATAATTTGTGTTTATTTGTATATAATAAATGCTATTAATGATTCATTCATTTTCATATAAATTCATTTTCATATACATTAAATTTGCGATCATAATAAATTATTAAAGTAGATTTCATCACCAACTATGTTGTAGAAATTAATCGATTTTGTAGGTGCATCAATAAAACGTACAATTAAAATAATGACATTCTGTTTTTATTCTGGCATAAATCGGATTATAAAACTTCTCATTTTGTTATAAGTTCTAAATTAATTTAATCTTATGAAAATATTAACTGAACTTCTATCGAAATATTATTTGGAATTTAATATAAAGATAATAAATCTCATCTACAGAATATAATTTCCCCAGGTAATAATTAAATATTAAATTTTACTGCACAAAATATTAAGAGATTAAAGTTATTTTAATTAGTTTACACTAAAGGATTTTCGTTACATAGAAATACTATACAAAATTACTTAATTTAAATCTGCGTATAAAGGAAATAATTATATATGTATAGTTCAGAACTTAATCATGTGATATTGTTCCTTATTTTAATCCTAATAAATATGTAAATATATCAGACTTTTCAGAAGAAAAATGTATTTAATTAATAAAACATTTATTAAGCTTTAAATTTGCATTATTTTTTAAAGTTAAAATTTAGCCATTTATTTTCTGAAATTTATTTTTTTTCTAAACCTAAATCAATTAAAAATGTAAGTTTAACATATTTTTTATTTATTTATTTAAATATTGAAGGTATTTTTTTACAAGTTTTTTATGTAACTTCGTTTAGTTACATTTATAATGTCAAGATGCAATGTAAATTCCCGTCAAATACATTGTAAAGTGTCACGTAAGAATGTCCAGTTCTAGACTGGCACAAACAATCGATTCTTTTGGGCTTCGCAGAAAAGTGTCTCTCATTCTTACAACATTTTCCGCAGATATACTTGGTCGCCACATACCTTCTCTTTATAACTTTCCTGACTATACAGGGTTATTCAAAATGAATCATCCAATATCAGAGTGCTATATTTTCATAAATAAACTACACAGAATGAAATGTAATACATGACTACAAAGGAAACATATTAAATTTTTCTTACAAATGCTTGACATAATTTCCTTTAGTTACACGTATAATGTCAAGACGGTATGTAAATTCCTGTCAAACACGTTGTAAAGTGTTACGTAAGAATGTCCAGTTCTCGACTGGCGCAAACAGGCGATTTCCTTGGGCTTCGTAGAAAAGTGTCTCCCATTCTTACAACATTTTCTGCAGATGTGCTTGGTTACCTTGCACTTTTCCCTATTACAAAGACGTGCACTGCTCTCGAAGTGATGATACCACCTTCGAATACTCTTAGCCGTAGGTGGATTAATTCGGTACTTTTTAGGAAAATTACGCTGAACGCGGATTACAGATCTATATCACGCATACGACAGCACACAAAACGCTTTCTGCTCCGCGGACGTCATTATCACTTCTGCCGCTGAAAAGCTTCTAAAACAACTTTCGTGAAATAGCTTCATGAAGAACACACGAGAACACATCTATTGTTCACAATATAAAACTTTCATATTTGTCACACATTAGGCCAATCCTGTAGTATGGTTTTCCTGTGTACTGCTGTGCTTCAGCCACCAACTTGGATAAATTGGAGAGTGTTCTACTCAGTGCTACGAGAATAATTACTGGGCTGAGACGTAGCTGTCCTAAAGAGGTAGTTCTCTACGAAGCTGACCTACAACCTCTCCAAACTAGAAGAAAGGCTAACCTCACCAAATATTTCAACAAATTTTCTAGCTATGGTCAACATAACAAAACCTCTCTATACCTAAATAACTGGCGTAATAATCAGCGACTGAATAAAAACAGACCATTCAGTCATATTGAACTCATGCACTTGCCTTACAGTGGGGTTAAGCCCCACTCCTTAAAATCTTTTCTGAGTCCCTTAGAGGGACTCTCCAGAGTCCATTTCCACTTCGGCTTTTCTGCTCCGGTCACTTAGATGGACCTTATACCAGCTCATCTCAGGCAGTTGGCATTAGAAGTTCTAAATGAGATCCCTGATAACGCCATAAAATTATATAGTATGGCAGTAAACTGGACGACCACGCTGGTAGTGGAATCTACATTGAGATACTAGGGAAAATTTGTCCATCAGTCTCCGTAACTCTGATTTCTCTTCAGTCTTTAAAAGTGAACTTATTGCAATTGAACAAGGCCTCGAGGCTATTCTCAGCGAGCGGGACTTCGGAGAACTCTGGATTCTTTCAGACAGTCGCGGATCCCTTCAACACCTACACAATTGGATTACAGTTAGAGATTAAACTAGTATTTCCATCCTTCTGGAACTTAAAATTATTTCAAAGCTCCATCATGTTCATTTTCAGTGGATTCCATCCCACGTAGACATTTATGGCAAAGAGCAAGCTGATCGCTTGGCCAAGGAGGGTTGTTTTCAACATATATCTTCCTCTTCAGCCCTTACCTACTCAGAGCATCACTCTAGAGTTAAATCAGAAATTTCAAAGGAATGGAAGGTCGCTCCCAGCCACCACTGCTACGCGGGGAAAGAGCCGGGCTTTCGTTCGATATCAACTGCGACAGAGCCTCTCGAACGGCGATTTCAATATTGGCAAGTGGACACACGAAAAGTCCCTCGTTCTTTGAAGGCAGAAAGATCTTTGAAGTCTGCTTTAAATGTCAAGCTCATCAGGTCTCTGCAGAACTCATCCTGGACTGCTTGGGTCAGTCCAGGGAGGACTTATATGGTTACCCCCATCTGGTTCTTGATTTTCGGAGGATTAACGATCCATTGGATCTTGTCTTACTTCGTCAGACAGTTGGAGGATAAGCCACAACAACAACAACAACAAACTTTCATATTTCCTTTTGTATTCATGTATTACTTATCATTCTGTGTCGTTTATTTTTGAAAATAGGGAAATTTGAAATCGGATGATCTATTTTGAATAACCCTATACAATATTACATTTAATTCTTAACATGATCTACCAAAATTAAAATTAAAATTAGACTTAGAAATCAGAAAAATATAACTCAAAATGCGTATCATTTTGTCGAAGAGTTACTGTTATCACTTTATACATGCTACTATGAAATTTACCATTAAAATACGTATTTGAAATTTTGAATAACATATTTGTTGAAAATTTCCACAAATCACCAAAATTTTGTGTGGTGTGTTTCGAAGTGATGTCATTCCGAACCGGTCTTTTCTCCGTTTCGGTCGTAAAGTCACTTTGTTTTTAGGTGCGTTTGTAATTATATAAATACGTAGCACCTATAGTCGTCATCTGATCCGCCCGTCTGTCTGTCTGTCTGTCCGTCCGTCCGTCTGTCCGCATATAACAGCGCAAAAACTGCTCAACCAAGTGATTTGAAATTTAATATATATAATCTTTGCAGAATTTTGTCGCGACATTTCACATTTTATGAAAATCGAATCAAAACTTTAGAAGATATGATTAAAAATATTTATTAAGAAATTTGAATAAAAAAAATCGGTGCTTTCTTGTTATAGGAGATTCCGAGATTTAATCGTCAAGCAACCTAGATACTTATTTTATTACAGACGATATCTTTCATTTCGCAGAATTAAAAATCATCAAGATCTGAATATTTATATAACTAGCTATAGTAGGAATGCACACCGTTTGTTATGTTTGACGTACAATTTCCAACTTGCCTTACCTGTTACTGTATGCATATTTCTTTCTAGTTTTATGTACTGAGTAAGTATATCTAGATAAATGAAGCTTCTTGCAATCCGTGGGAGATGGAAAACTAGCGGAGAAAGAGTAATCTTCGTAGAAGTTACAAGTTGAGTTTTTTCAAAGTATGTGATGATAAAGAAGTTCCCAGCAAAACACTGGATGTACATGTAAATGCACTTTTACTTACCCATCATACGTAGTATAGGGTAAGTCTTATAATCGTTTTGAAAATTGAAAAAAAAATCACTGATTTACACGTTTCAGACACTGGAGATTTCGAAAAACATATTTTTAGAAAAAAAAAATGCCGTCCGTCCATCTGTGTGTGTGTCTGTGTGTCTGTAAACGCTCTTCTTATCGAACAAATTGAGATAGAGACTTGAAATTTAACTTGAATGTACTTATAATGTAATAATGGGAAGAATTTCAGTAACCTCGATTATCCGGAACTATTTTTTCGGACTCTCGAAATATTCTTTCTGATAAAAGGTATATAAAAATTTTCGAAATTGTTTACTTTAAGGAGTGAATATAAAAGACAATAAAAAAATAAATTTTGCATAAAGAATGAAATCTATCGGATAATGAGTTGCCGAGGATATTTGTAATTATATTTTCCATACTCTTCGAGTTTTCATGACCCTGTATTTCATTCAAATTTCAATTCAAAGATCTATTTTAACTGGAAATGAGACGCTAAATCCGACGCAGTGAACCGTTAGTTAATAGGATTATCAATTTTGGAGTTATGAGGATGTTTCTTCTACGCAATTCAGTAATAGAGCATTTAAAGTTTATGACGTCATCAAACCAGGATTTTATTCGAATTGCAATGCATTTTATAAATAGTTTACACATGTTTTATTTTCATATTTCATATTATGCATATCCATGATGGGTAAGTATTACGGTGGCCCCTAATGACTATTTTATGTAAGATTAACAATCAAGTTGAATGAATAAATGGATCCGATTGAACTGATTTGTCATGTTCTTTATTTAAAGCCACACCAAAGGCTTTAGACACTGCTGTTAATAATCTTCTCAATATTTATCAATATTCAGGAATCGTATGAACATAATTTACGGATAAACTACGGTATCTGTAAAAGTGTTTTATGTTTTTTGCCCTAATAATTTCTATCTCTTATTTTTGTGTAAGAAATGCAAAATCACCATAATTAAAACCACCAATCTTAAAATAAAATTACACAACTGTACCAAAGAAATTCTTTGTTCAAAACATTATGCAAGCTATTGAAATTGTGTGTGAAATTAATTCAAAACCGGATAAATTAGGCGTAACGGGCATGAAAAATTGCGGTCATTTAATAAACAGTCCCTTTAAAGCCAGTTAGAAACATAAGTATTTAAGTATAGTATGCCCACGAACACTCTCAACATATCGGTCATTCTAAGAAACACGTGGATGTCTGAGCGACAAATTTCAACAGAACAATTAAAACCCATTACATTCTTAGTTCAGATTTCACATTATTAAAAAGTTTTGTCGATTGTCACAATACTTGGTGTTTTCAAATTATTTAGAGAGTCTTTAATAATATTGTAAAAGACGATACATATACGGGGCATACAATAAACATAGTGTAATTTTATAATGCCATGTTTTGTTAAGGACATGAGAATTAAAGTAAATATTTCATAAAAAAACATTTTGTTTATGAACTGAAAACTTATTTTTATTAAATAAATCCTGCCTATATTTTAAATCAAGAACAGAAGATGCACAAACTTCGAATTCTTTCTAGTTTGGAGAGAACAATTCAAAATTATTGACAAGCGACTTTCAGCACATTTAAAGCTAAGAACTCAAAATAAAAAGGGATGCCTACAGACGTCGAATATTTTTATTAAGTGACGAATTCTACTATATTTTGGAGATTATTGCACCGGATTTTATTGTAACGGAGGATAGAATAAAAAGTTGTATTACTAGTTTAAATATATATATAAATATTATAGATTTTTTTTTCATACTAAAATGTATACACTATTAAATAAATAATATATTTATTACATTCATAAAGTGAAGATAACAAATAAGGAAATCAGGTGTAAGGTGTAACAGAGCAATTACAAGTATACCTACGTTCATTGTAACCTGGCAACTTTTTAACAGTACAAGGTTTATTTATTACTCAATAGATGCTAAATTAATCAAAGACACATTTTTATATGGATGTTAATAACGAAACCTCTTTGCACATAAGTCCAATAAAACACAATCTATCAGACAAAAATGTTCTACATAAGTTAACTAAAGATTAATCTTAACAACTCTGCTGATTTAGAGGAAGCCATAATAGTACTTTTGCTAATAGTTTTCTTTAGAAAATTCGGATCTTGAATGTCTCGAAACTTTAATTTTGTTAGTTACCTGATTTAAAACCCGAATCCTTCCTATTTTTAATGTTTTCTATTATGTAAAATCTCTAAGAAAATTAAAAAAATATATTCTGTCAAAAATTATCAATCCTGCATGGAGAAAGTAATATTTTTGTTAAAATGACCAACATAAAAAATGTGTCACAGCTCACTGAAAGGTGAACAATAGTTACAAAGAACCATCAATCATTATTCTCATATCATTATGCTTAGAGGAGCCCATAAGAAACATGAGGTTTACAATTTTTAAAGCTCGCGTAATCAAGAAGAACAAAAAAATTCAAGTGGGAATCTGCAGCTGAATTCTTAAGGCAATGGCTGCATTTTGTTGAAATACGATGTCCAGCTCGGTCTGAAGATATTGTAACATTTAGGCTGAGAAATTAACTGTTTCTGACAAAATCTTCAGTTATTTGTGTCTGTGGTGGAAATATTTTTAAAACTTAACATAGGAATTTATTTCTAAAGGGTGAAAACAGAACTCTTGAAAATTTAATATACCTGATATTTTTTTTTATGATAGAAATTTAAAAAAAAATCTAAGTATTAGATGGCTGACTTACATAAAAACTCTAAGTTTGCAATGTAACCAAATTTTACTCTTAAATACAGGGTGATTTTAAAAAAAACGTGGACAAAATGACATGGCAGATCAGTCATAGATTAAGGATAAAAAATCGCATAGGAACAGAGGGTCGCAAATGCCTGTAGAGGGTGCTAGAGCCGAGCGGATGAAAACCAGCATGCTAGACGTCCGCAAGGAGCACAACAAAAATGTTCCGTTAACGTGTGGGCTGGCATTGTTGGAGACTGTTTACTTGGTCCGTACATTCTCCCAGAAAGACTTAACGGTTCCATTTATCTAACATTCTTGCAAGAGGTTATGCCAGAAATGCTTAATGATGTTCCGATGCCTCTTCGTCGACTCATTCGACTTCAACACGACGGAGCTCCTGCGCATTTTAGCACAGACGTCAGACCACATCTGCAGGCTACTTTTCCTGGCGGCTGGATTGGTCGCGGTGGACCAATTGCATGGCCACCACGATCACCAGACCTGTCTCCCTTGGAATTTTTCTTGTGGGGATTTGTAAAAGGAGTTATGTATGAAACACCTGTTGCAACGCCAGAAGACTTGGTAGGAAGAATCGTTGCGGTAGCAGTATGTGTTCGAGATACACCTGGTATCTTTGAGAAGGTTTGCCGTTCCATGCAACGTAGATGCCAGGCGTGTCCCGATGTATCTGGCAAAAACTTTGTGCATCTGCTGTAGGCTCAACATTTAGCTTGCATTGGCGCATGTGAGTGATTTACAATTATCAATAAAATTATTTGGTTTTGATTCTTCTCTTTTTGTTATGTATCATTGTAGACGCCCTGTATCGGCTCCGGATCGCAGTTGCGACCCTCTGTTCCTATGCGATTTTTTATCTTTATTGTATGACTGATCTACCATGTCATTCTGTCCACGTTTTTTTTAATCACCCTGTAGAAGCGAAGTTTTTTGACAATATTTTAAGAAACGGTCCTTAATTAACCTTGCTGTTCATTCCTCCCAGAAAAAATTATAAAAGACTTCAAACCTTTATATATGTTACAGTATAAAAATTCATGCTCTCTAAGACAGACCTTACAAGAATTGGAACTAATATAAATATTATAAAGTAAACACATATTGATGAATAACACTGACGTCATATTGACGATGACAACACCTGACCAATAACGTTTGCTTTTACTGGAATTAATTTAACTTTTAAATATTGCACAATTTAAATTCTTACGTTGTCGAATATGGAAAAATATCATTTATACTAATACGAGGAAATCCTGTGTGTGGTTATATATATATATATATGCAAATTTTATCTTAAAAACGGCTCTAACGATTTTGACGAAATTTAGAATCCTACCGTTTTGTGGCACCAGAGAACCATTGGGCTAAACAGATTAAGATCTAAACAGCGGTTCAATTTACACTAAATTTTGCATCCAATGGTTTTCGGGCACGAGTTGGCTAGGTCACATGTTCGAGAAAATTCAATTAGTGGGTCATTTTGGGTCATTTTGGGTCATGGGCAAGCTAATTGTATCTAAAAAACGGTTGAAACGATTTTGACAAAATTTTGTATCCGGCTATTTTCGGGCACGAGAAGACTATTGGTTGGGTCACATGTTCGATAACTTTCGATTAGTGGGTCATTTTTGGGTCAAAGCGGGTCAAATTAATTTTATCTAAAAAACGACTCTAACGAATTTGATTAAATTGTTTATCCTACGAGTTTCGGGCACGCGAAAATCATTGGGGCTAGGTCACATGTTCGAGAAAATTCGATTAGTGGGTCATTTCTGGGTCATTGTGGGTCAATATCTAAAAAGCGGCTCAATTTACACAAAATTTTTCTTCCTATAATTTTCGGGCACGAGAAGACTGTTGGGCTAAGTCACATGTTCGAGAAAATTCAATTAGTGGGTCATTTTGGTCATGGGTCATGATATTTGAACTCAAATTTAATTTTGACCGAGCATAGCTCGGTCTTCCCTGCTCGTATTCTTTAAATTGCAATTTTTTTGAAAAGTGTATATGATTTACTGAGTTTTGTAGATTTTAAAATACTTTTCGTTGACAATATTTTGTTAAATCAATCTCTATCGTGTGCAGCTCAATTACGAGAGATTAATCCGTTTGCACTTAAGTCAATTTTAATGTATCAGCATTATTTTCTGGCTAATAATTCATAATAACGTTAAAACTTCTCCAACAAATAAATAACTAAAGTAATAAAATAAACATATAAAACACAACGTTAAAACACCAGTAAATTATACTGGTGTTTTAACGTTGTATTTTATTTTTACTTTAATTATATCGCACCAAGCTCCAAATTAATATATAAAACACAACTTTAACAGACATGTAATCAAATTATGCGCATGAACTATTGAAAATATCATAATAAAAAAACCTGTTGTAAGTACGAAATGTTTGGTGATTTATTCTTCAATTAACGCCTGCTATGCGGCTAATACGAAAGTACCTCTTTTAATAAATTTCCATACTTTATTTAATACATTATTGACTTTTTTATTTGAAAATACTTTTTGGTGTTGTAAGTGGAAAATCTAGAAAAATATATTAAATGTAAGAAATTATTACCGTTTTCAATAAAAAAGAAATGGATTTAAACTATAATATGTAACGAGGGAAGCCCAGGTCGCATCCCCTAGTATCATTAATGCAGCTAAATTTACTAATGTTCTCCCACCTTATATATAAATCAATAATAAAATAACATATTCAAACTTTAATTTATCGTAATAAACATGGCTAGAAAAGAAAATCAAACAAAATAAATTAAAGATAAAAAAGATTTAAAAGCCAAATAATCTTTATGCTTTTGTAATTCCAGAAAGAAGACTTCCACAAAAGTTCTTTAGAAAATTGCGGTTTTAAAAGCAACATAAAATATATTTTTATATTATAAAGTTTCTTTTCAATTAATTTCAACTTACTTTGTAATGATTTAATATTCTACTATTAACCGCAAAAAACAAAATGCATTTTTTCAATTGAATAAGTTGCATTTATAAGTGAATTTCAGCAAAAAATAATTCAAATTTATTAGGTTCTAATGAATCTCTTATGAGAAGGAAAATGGAATTGTATATTTACTTTTTTACTCCAGATTTTTTAAAAAGTACAGTAATAAAAATCTCAATGCATTAAAACAATTTTTTTAATCTAAAAATCTATTGCAATGATATTTTCCAGGTATTTAAAACAAAACAGTTTTTTATGATGAGTACTTTGTCAAATACATCCATTTATAATTCATTTGCTTAAAGGTATCTATCTACATTTGTTTGTTTAAATTTTAACAAAAAATAATGTTTTATGAGTTTTATACGATTATAAAGTTTTTTTACTAAATAATCAAACATTTTAAAAAGTCCATTTAAATAATATTTATACATAAAAAAAAATTCATAATGATTGATTAGATTGGTTCGGTTTGTTCTAATTTTAAGAACGCTTCTTTACTGAATAATCTTTTCACTTTTTTCTTATTTGAAACGAAGTTTTATATATTAAATTACAAAAACACACAGTAGTAGATACGGCTACTTAGAAACACATGGGACGAAATTAGTAATTATTTTATTAAAAAGTTTATAAATGGAAAAAGTAAGTACAATAAAATTTAGCTCAAGAGAAAAAGATAAGAGATTATATTTTATTTTCTTACATGTAGTTGATATAAATTATTTAAATTTTCAAATTTTATATTTTGCGCTTAAAAAATCACTCGAACAATTACGAAAATAACTGATTTATGCAGTTTCATAACATTAAAAACTAAATGATCCTATAAGACCATAATTAAACGATGCAACGATTATATGCGTAAATCTCTTGCTTGTTTATTTTTTTCCTTAGAATGATTTGGTTTTACATATTTAAAGTTCATTTTTTATAAAATCTTTTAACAAGTAGCGATATAAAAATTTGAATGCTTGTATAACTGATATTTATCCGTTTTTGGATATGTGAAAAATTTTACTCTAATATCCCAGCAGGTATGTTTTCCTATATGATACAGTAAATATTTTTTTTAATTCACTTCTTTTTGAGAATATTTAAAAATGTTACTTCTTGTTATTACATGGTATGTATAAATCCTTCGTGTAAAATATAAAGAAGTAATCGGAAGGACTTTTCATAGAAGTCCTAAAAATTTAAGTAAAAGAAAATCACTCACGCAAAGTGCAATTGTACGCGTAGCAAGTATAATTTGTGTTGTATATGAAATATAAATTTATTTTAAATGTTAAGAGTTGCTTTTTTGCGAAAAGGAAATAACATTTATCGTATTACGTAATGTAGTCTATGATGCATACGTCTTGCAGAGTACCTACGAATTATATATATATATATATATATATATATATATATATATATATATATTGTGATTCTACGATCATGGGACAAACTTATAGGGGTGTTACAGGACACTGTAACGAACAATATTTTATAGGAAAGCAGGGTCGGAAATCTATTTATATAGTCAAAAATACAGGGCGTTTCACTCGAATCCGAAGTCGCGTTTTCGTTCATAACTTTAACAGTAGTGAAGATAGTGTAACAAAATCCTTACAATATGCTTACGATTCATGAGTCTGTTGCGAATTTTGTTAAAATATCTCCACCACTGTTAAAGTTATGAACGAAACCGCTATATATATATATAAAATATACAGGGTGTATCTGAAATGCTTCAACAGACTTAGGGGGGTGATAGTACTCATCAAGACGAACAAAAAATGCAATGGAACATGGGGTCGCAAATGACGTTTAAAGGGTGAAAATCGCAAAACTAATAAAAATATCGGAATCTCGCATGCTGCTTTTCTGCAGAACTGGCTAGTAGCACGAAGCTAGTTTTCCTTTCGTTTTGTGGATATCCGGCCAGAAAGAGATAACAAAAACGTGGAAGAAAGCCAAACAAATCTCTGAGCAGGAAGCCACGTATGCAAAATTTTCCATCTTCTTCGAAACAGACCAATAAATATCCTAACAGGTTTGCTTTCTGCTACACAAGCCGGCGTGCAGCAACAAATTTGGTACATGAACGATTGTGCCTCGCTTCAATTTTCTGTGGACGTGGATGTAACCACCTTGTGGCGTAACCACCTTGATGGGGTTTATCCGGCAAGATCGATAGGACGTGGTGGCCCTATTGCTTGGCCTCCACGCTCGCCGGACCTTAACCCTTTGGATTTCTTCATCTGGGGACAGATTAAATCCCTCATTGAGATGCCATCAAAAACGCCAGAAGAAGTAGTAGCGCGTATTGTGACCGCTGCAGGAGAAATCCAGGAAACTCTCTGAATCTTCGAGCGTGTCTGCCAGTCATTCCTCCGTAGATGTACTCTGTGTAATAATGTACATGGTCGACACTTTGAACAATCGTTGTAAAATATTTGTTTTATCTGGACATCACGAACTGTGTTGTACCTATTCTGTGCAATAAATAATTTTCTGGAGTGTTTCTTCCTTGTCTCAGTTTGTCCATTTCCAGACGCATTTTCTAGATTTTCATACTTTAAACGTCATTTGCGACCCCATGTTCCATTGAATTTTTTGTTCGCCTTCATGAGTACTACCATCCCTCTAAGTATGTTAAAGTATTTTAGATACACCCTGTATATCTTTGAAAAATAATATTGCAGTCACGTATTATTTGAACATGAATTACAAATACACTAATTGACCAAAAGCCATTCATTTTTTTTTTTATTTTAGATGTTCAGTTAAATGTCTAGAGATATACTTGATGCATAATTCTGCAACCTCAGGTATATTAAGAGCATGTTTGACCACATACTTTTAAGGGAAGAATGTTCAACCAAATATAATATTTGCGATCACCCTGTAAAATAAAATACTCGGAATAATATGTAGCTGTCTATGTGGATATTGTACAACATTTGTGCTCATTTGTGTAAACCTAGACATATCTGCATGTATATGGAAATGTTTATTTAAAAAATTCAAGAAATTGCTATATGTTTTCTATTTAAAACATACAAGGTTTTAAACCATGATAAACGCAAATTTGGAGAAACTTAAAAATGCACAGTATAATCAATATATTACAATTAGAATATAAATATATTAAATATATCATAAAATATGAGGCTTTGTATGAAATAATTTTTCATAAACTCATAAAACTCACTAAAACTAATAAAACTTATCTAAAAACTGCAGTAAAATATTGTGAACATTTAAAAGATAAAGGCAATATAGTCACCTGAATTTCAGCTGCTTTTTAAACGCTATCTTAAGGGACATTTCAGAAATTGGCATTTTTAACACTTTCCAACATAGTTGAAAAGCGTTTATGACTTCGGTTTGTCTGTCCATTTGTCCGTTCTCTAATTCTTGTAAATATACTCGGATTGAACTGTAACTTTTAGGTGCGTTAGCAATGATATAAATATGTAGCACCTATAATCGACGTCTGGTCCGTCCGTCCGCATATAACAGAGCAAAAACTACCCAATCGAATGGTTTGGAATTTAATATATAAAATCGTTGCAGAATTTTGTCGGGTCATTTTGGGTTTTATGAAAATCGAATCAAAACTTAAAAAGATATTAATAAAAGTTTTCTTTATTCTAGTAAATCCTATCATATGTAATCTATAAAGTAAAAGAGCAAATCATGTGGCTGGGGAAACCAAATACGGGCTAACCACATCTTTTTCCACATGCCTAGCGGTCATATTTATTCAAAATTAGTTTTTCGACTAAAATTGCATAAAAGTTACATTTTTAGAAACATCGTTCAAAAAATTTTGTTTGCTTGAGAGATGAGTTACATTCAAATATGTATAGATTGTGAGATAACTTCAGTGGAAATTAGGTTAACAGCCAAATATCTCAATACATTGAAGTAAATAAACAAAATATTCATTCATCGTGAGTCATAGAAATATTAAACCATGTAGGTAATTATTCGCAAAGCAAGATCTCCATGGTGAATTTTACAGCGCTTTCTGGTGTAAAAAAAATCACATCTGTAAACATGGCAATAAGGAAAAAAAGGCATCCTCATTTCGTTCATACCAGACGATATAATTTATTTCACAAAAATAATAATGATGATTCTTTTTACATTGTAATACTAGTTATAGCACGAAACGAACGCACCTCATTTGTCACGTTTAACGTACAATTTCTAACTTATTATATTTTGTTGACGTGTACTATATCATGATCGCTATTGAAAATTAAGTGTGCAGCCTTTATATTTCGTTTACAGTGACAGTCAAAACTATTCCGCCACATTACGGCCAATGGGAAGAAATCGCTTAAAATGCATTTTAATGATGTTACACCATTTCAATCGTATTGAAATAGATATGCATTTATGAAGTGTACTGAAATATTCCTTCTGTAGAATATAAGGGTATATGAAGCATTTATTATTCATTTTTCTGGCCGCACAAAATAATTCCCTTACATAATGATCTTCGGTGAAAATCTGTTTGCAGCGTAATTTAATTATGTTACGCTATTTCAAATATAATGATATTGATATACATTACTGAAATTTACTACAAGATACTTGCTGCAGAATATGATATTCATTTTGTTTATTGCTCATTTACAGGGAAACACAAAAGATTTCGTATACAGTACTGTATCCGAAGTATCGTCTATTAGCGATAATTGCTGGAATTGCGTTTTCAGTTATGGCATGCGTTTTTAAGTTTAACTACATTAATTCCTACTACGTGGTGTGTATAAATGTTGTAATTCGTATACAGAGCTACACAATGGTGTTCGTAAGCATTACTGAGTATGAGCGTGAATTGTTTAAAGGTAGTTTTTAATTGAGTTATGCATTTTCATGCAGAAGTATATTTAGTAAACTAAGAGATGTTTGTAGAATATAACTAAACAAATATACAGAGCCAGTCAAACAACTAGATACGTGGCCGCCTAGGGATGACAATTTCTGGAAGTGTGATTTCAGTAGATTTATCGTGGTTTAGACGGAATTAAATTTGAGCCTAATGTGAGTCGTGTATAAAAATATATATGTAATTGAACTGAGTTGTACAGAGATGTAAAAAAAAGTATGACATTTACGCGTAAAATAACATATTTTATGGTTACTTATGCAAATTAGCTGTGCAAGGACCATAAAACAATCATTCTTCTTCTCCCCAAAAATTTATTTAAAGCATTTGAGAAATTCCTCTTTGAAAAATTGCTTCTTTAGCCTGTTGAGTAATTAGCATCTCAGCCCTCGCTGTTCATTGCTTGTGAACGTTGAGTGAAAAAAAATATTACTAGCCAATGTTGATTCTGCGACGATTCATGATTTTAAAAATCGTAATAAACCCTGCATTAAAAATGAAAATAGTCAGGTATGCCTCAATTTCAACCATTGTTTATTCTCAATTGATGTCCTTCGGTGCAAGTTTTCAGATGCACGTACTATTCAAGCATAATTATGTGAATACTGACATCTATTGTGATTTCGTATTAACTATTGTCATGAGTGATAATATCCATAATAAAATTATCTGAGGTGCACAAAGAAAAACTGACCTTGCAGCTGCATATAGACAAAGACATATTTTCCTCTTGGATACGTTATATTTTCAAGGAAAACATATAACGAATTGGAATTTCGCGAAATGTTTTTGAGACATTATTATACACAACCTAAATATACGAAAAGTGTAAAACAAATCAAATATTTCAACTTTTAAAAGTAGAATACACTCCAACTCCGCCTTAAACTGTTACATAATGTTAAAAGCCAACATTTTACATAGACCTAAACAGATTTTTGAAAATGATTCACTTTGCACATAAAAATCACATTTACCCACACACTTTGTGTACAGTGACGGAAGATGTATTTTGAAAATGAACAAAATATCATTTACCAAACATTAGAAGTTAGTCCGAATAAATGAATTTGAAATGGAGCCATAAGTAATTCTTGGCACGTTTCCGATATCTTTTGAATCTCGTCTTATACATTTCAAACAAAATAAAATAGCAGTACTTCTTTCCTGTCACACTTAGAGATCAGAGACAGACATCTGCAATAAATATCAAAATCTCTTTTTTCCTGAAAATAAACTTACAAATATCGTTCCGGATAAAACCTGATTTATTCCATTTCAGAGAGGACTTTCTTTTATTTCATTTGTTTTTTATTAGTTATAAAAATATGATTAATTCATGACAAATCATATTACGAATTTGTCTATATGTTACCACAATTTTTATTACTAGAAAAATTTGAGAAAAAATAAAAATAATAATTCCTAAAAACAATTGGTAACCATTGGATGTCATTGAAAAGCAAATTTCACTTAACTCAATTTTCCAGTTTTTTAATATTCGAGTACGAAATTGAATAAAACTAATTACTATATTTGTTTTTAGTTTCTTTTTTTGACATTCAACTTTTCAGATTCATTTATTTAACTAACATAATTATATTACATCATCGACTAATCACATTAATAATTTGAGTTATATGTCTCAGTTATTTTTAATAAAGGAAAATATAAACAAATAAATAAATTAATAATTTTTAAAAACAATTGCTAACCATTGGATGATACTGAAAAAATAAATATCCATCAGCTAAATTTTTCATTTTTAATATTCGAGTATGGAATTGAATAAAACTAATCAATATGTCTATTTATAGTTCTATTTTTGTTATTTATTTACCTTTCCAGATTATTATTATTATAATTATTATAATTAATGATTATTATAATTATTATAATTAATGATCATTATAATTATTATAACTAATGATTATTATAAGATGTTACAATTAATGTTTTTCGCTGGTACATATTATAAACATTGTTCATGTTATGAACATATTAAAAAAACTATATTATGTCGATGCATAAAAAAAAAAAAAATATTACTCCTACTTTAAAGTGAACAGAAGCTATTTGATATCACCTAACCATTTGCACTTATTATTTACATGGAACTTGTTATCGAAAATACGCTTGTTGTAAACATTTTACAGAGTTAAAATTAATAAAATAAGTTATATTGTCTACTAAGTAGTTAAGAACTGTTGTCATATAGTGTGACTGAAGAAAATTATGTTTTTGCATTTTATGTCAAAAGTTTTTCAAATTATTTTTGTAAAATATCGCAGCAAATAACTTAAACAAGTGGGTAAGTTTGATCGAAGATCGCTCAAAAGCTTTCGTTTATTATTCCTTTCAAAACACTTTATCCTTTCTTTAATAAATCCAAATAAATTTCATTTTCTAAAAAAAAAAAGTCTTGTTTTTTATAAAGTACAAATGTACCGGTCTATTTTTTTTTGTTTTTAATATCTAAACCGGCCCTCTATTATTCTCTGTCATAATAATATCTGTCATGTGGACTAAATGCGATATTTAAAAAAATTAAATAATTTCAAAATTAAACATGTTGTACACCTGTAAAATGTTAAAAAGTGCGAATATTTCCATAATCGGGTTTCTATCATGATTCAATACGTTCCTCAAACTCATATATTTACTATTCTCTTTTACTCATATTGATACTCGCTTTGTATTATTCTCAAACATTTGAAAAATCCGTTAAACTTCTAATATGACGTCAGATTAATTTTCTTTTTAATTCTCTAATGATGTGATATTAATCTGCTTTCTGTATTTACACATACTCATACGCCTTGTATTATTGAGAAATATTTGAAAATTTCCGTTTTATTACCAATATGACATCATATTAATCTTTTTTCAATTGGTGAAACTTTTTATTTCATTTTCATTTCTGACGTAGAAATCTTTCAATAGAAACTTATTTATTGTAGAAAGAATTTTATTGTGGATTTTTACTTGTTGGCAACTGCTATAACGAAAAATGTTTAAATTTAATAGGAAAAGGCTGCTATATTTTTTGTTTTTTCATCTCTCTATCTTAAAATAATACGATTTTTTTCAAATTTTAATATTTTGAGCTTCATAGTATGTATTTAGCTATAAGTACACAAATTTCCATGCCTGTAATTTATATAGTTTCTGAGAACGGCTCTGTGACGGACAGACAACGGAGCGGTAGTAATAGGGTTCCGTGAGATGAACGAGATCCTAAACAGAAGAAAACACCAAACCATTTACTAAACTTTGGAAAACTGCCCAAGCAAATGTATCAAAAATTTCGGCATTTGTAATTCCTGACGCGTTTCTGATACTGTTTGAATCTTTTCTAATACATCTGCAGCAAAATAAAATAAAACCTTCTCATTTTTCTGTCACACTTAGAGATCACTGAAAGGCATCGACAATAAATATCAAAACTCTTTTTTACCGTGAAAAGAAAGTTACAAATTTTTTTCTCGATAAGACATGTTTCATTATGGTTAAGAAAACATTTTTTATATGATTTGTCGGGTTTTTTTTCGGTTGGTTGATAGGTAGAAAAATATGAGCTAATCATTTCTGTTCGTTTCAAATATTGATATTCTCGAAAAATTATAAATAAAATTTATGACAAATTATAAATAAAATTGCAAACAAAATAAAAATAAAATTGTAAAACAAAATAAATATAAAAATAAATTTTTAAACATTAGCATTGTAAGTGACAAAATAAATTTTTATATTTTGTCATTTACATGCTAAAAAAAACATTTATATAATACAATATTTCTTTTAACCTTCGAAAAAGAATTTGAAAAAAAATATATTCACTCTGTTTTCTTTTTTTTTTTCTTTCATCGCCTTCTTTTTTTTATATAATATTTTATATTTGATTATTACTATTAAACTCATACATATTTGCACATTCGTCTGAAATTCCATACATGACTTTTTAAATAAATTATTATTATGTTGCACCCAGCAGATGAAAAAAAAAACTGTCTACCCTACACTAACTACGCATTATTTGTTACCGTAATTCAACTATTTTATCAACTACACTGTTTTTTTTACTTTCTTCTATCTATTATAGAACAAAATATTGTTATCAAAAATTTTTCGTCTTCCGGTTTTCGACAGGTTTACTTGTTTTAACGGTCAGAGATTCCGAAAACATGTTTTCACAAAATGTCTGTCTGTCTGCGTGTCCGTGTGTCCGTGTATATGTCCTATTTGTATCATCGAAAAGAAAATGAAGTTATGCTTCGAACTGAACCAAATTTCATTTGTAGGTTTTTGGCTAGGGCAGCAGGTCCCATTCGAATTTGGGGATATTCAGACCAAAGGGGGTGCTGTGATAGCGATTTTTGTTTCATTTCGTTTTTGTATCATCGAAAAGTGTATGAAGTTATGTTGAGAATTGAACTAAAATATAAGTATAATAAGTATATGTTATTGACTGAAGCCTGTAGGTCCCAGTTGAATTTGGGGATATTCCGCGGAAGGGGGCGCTGTGATAGCCATTTAAAGATTTCAAATTCAATAAGATGTACAAAAAAGTTAGAAATTCTAAAAGTTTTCTCTGTTAAATGTTCGGTCTTGATCCAAGCAATCTGGAGCACTTTTTGTTTTGCCAATATCTTAAAAAATGGCTGAGATATAGCAGTTTGAAATTTTAGAGTGGCTGCCATTTTGAGTTAGGTTGATTATTGACGGCCAATTATCTACACTTGGTATATATGCACGGGGGGAGAGCCCTTCGTGGGGTCTTTCTAAGGGAACCTAACCCGTATTTACGCATGGATAAATCCACGGCTCGAAGAAAACCACGAAAACTCCGAACGATTAGGCCGATGGGCGCGATTGGGATCGAACCCAGTACCTCCCGTCTACCAGCTTCGAACCTCTCAGCCACTGGTGGGGCGGCTGCCATTTTGAAACAAGATAGTAGGATTCCTCCATAAATGGGTTTAATTTATGAGTTTTAGTGAACATGATGGATTCTGGCAAATTTTCTTTCATTGTTGTAATCATCGTCACAACTGTTATATGCTATATATTCATTCTATATATGTACTATATATTCATATTAGCCTACGCCAATTTTTCGCCAAGCTTGGCGACACTTTGCGAAATAACGCCAAGTTTGGCGACATTAAGCGAAAATAAGTTTGGCGAAAATAAGTTGCCGTAAATGAAGCCAACTTGGCTATATCTGGCTAACATACTCATTTAAGTTCAATATTGACGACAAAAGGGAATAAATCTTCAGTAATCTGGTTCCATACATTTTATTTTCGTGTTTTCTAGTAAAATTAGCTAAAATAAAATAACCAAGGACTATCTGTTCCTGCCGGTACCGGCCAGAAGGACATTTCGTAGTTGTGTTGTACAACGAAGTGTGCTCCGCATTCAGGTAATCCAACGATTCGCAAGCAGCTGACGTACAAAATAATTACGAGAAATGTTGATTTTATTGGCTATATGATAGCGAATTTTGAAGTATTAACATATATGAGATAGAATAAAATTTTGGAATTGGCACATCCAAAAAGGTCAATGATAGACTGCTAATAATACAAATACGTTTCGAAAAAACAACAACGACAATAGAAAAATCAAATACGTTTAAAGTTACTAGAATTTCAAAGTGACTTTTGGATAGCTCGCCTTTACATTTAATGTGAAATTCACAAAATTACATTTTGTGAAAAATCCCAGCGTATAATTAAAAAATAAACACTACATCAATTACTAAACTTTTGAAGACTGCTCAAACAAATATATTTAAAATATAGCTATTTGTAATTCTTGGCACGTTTCCGATACTTTATGAATTTCTCCTTGATACATCTCCAGCAAAATAGAATAGCATACTTTTTCCTCATCAGTTGTAGTAGAGATCAATGAAAGATAACTGCAAAAAATATCAAAACTCCTGGCAGAAATTTCAAAAAAATTACAAATATTGGTCAAGATAAATCTTTTTTATTCTAAAAAAAAAAAACTTAAAAAGTTTGTTGTTGTTTATTTGTTTTCTATTTCTTTATGGGTAAAGAAACATAATTTACCGTTTCTATTACAAATCGCCGTAAATATTTGCATTACAACAACAAAATGGCAAAGGAATTATATAAAAACGAATTCCTAATACATTTTTAAGTGTCAGTAGTGCTTTTTAACCTTCGACTGTGGGCAGCGTGTACCAAGGCTTAGTGAAGGCTGACTTGGAAATTGTTTAGTGTTTTAAATGTTTTGTCGTTAATTAATGAGGTCTTTAAGAATCAAATTTCAAATTTCTCTTTGATGAAAATTAGGAGATTAAAATCACTGTTTGAACTTCCTAATGGCGGTCACTAATCACTTTAAAAACGTTACAATTGAATTAATTAAGTTCTAATGACAATTTTAAAGCAGGCGCCTGTGATGCCCAAGGCGCTCGAAACCGGGAGTCCACAGATGTGCCTGATGAAGGGTTAAAAGCTAAATTTACCATACTGCAATACGATATTTTCAACATTCGTATAAAAACTGGATAAAATTAATAAATATGATTACCTAATATCATTTATTTCATTTGAATTTAATTATAGATTTTCATTCAGATTATTTAATCAATTTTCGACATTTTTACTGATATATACCTTTTAGATTCTTCCTTAATGCCATAAATTAGGTCTTATATATATATATAGCTTACGTTGTTGAACTCATTAGACATAAATGATTTTCATTTATATTTTTATCTATTTGATATCCCGTATACATTTGAATTTATCTCCATAATTCATAACAACTATTTTGAAAGATATATTTCCTATAATTCAACGTGAAAATTTAAGAACGTAATTTTTCTATTGTTTAATATTAACATTGGAAGTTTGTGCTCTGACATTCTAAAAGTTATAGTCCAAAAGCTAGTGTTCATTTTAGGGTAGGTATTTAAGGTATATTGAAAATTTCTGTAACACTTCTTTTACAATGTCTGAATACAGATTCGAACACCTGGTTAAGGGGTTGTGGGCCCCCTCAAATTTTCTATGTGTCTCAAATACCTACGAATAATTCACGCCAGCTCTCGCAGTATTAAAGAAATCAACCACTCTTGGAAATCCACATAAAAGCATAGGTACTGAACACCACGGGAGCGGAAAATCCTTCTCAATTTTCAGCAATACCCCGAGTCTCTGGTCAGTACAGAAATCTTTCTACGGGAGAAGATCCTGCATTTCCATCATTTTTGAAATATTTTAAGTTCTAATACATAAATCTTTCAGGGTATATAACATAAATATTCCATAATAACACATTAATATTACAAAGTATACAAATCTATTTATATATAACTTCAATGCTAAAGTTGATAAGAACATTTATTTATAAAATACAAAGAAGTATCAATAAATATGTGCATACTGTAATATGCAAATTTACCAAAATTTCTTAAACACATTTTTAAATGTGTTGTATGAGATACACGTCACTTAAATATGCACAAAGGATTATGGTGAGTGGAGATAGGTTAAAAATAAGAAGATTCTATATTAGCTCTTTCCAATGTGAAAAAGTAAAATAAAATGTTTACATTAACATATTTAAACAAATGTTTTTTGTAAAATACCCCAGCTTTTAATTAAAGAAATGAACACTACACCACTTATCACACTTTGAAAGACTGCCAAACAAATATGTTTGAAAGTGAGACATTCATAATTCTTGGCACGTTTCTGATACTGTTTGAATCTTCCCTGATCCATCGCGAGAAAAATAAAATAACATTATTTTTCTTCTCCGCCATGTTAGAGATCAGTGAAATACAACTGCAATAAATATCAAAACATATTTTTTTTTCCCTGAAAAGAATTTTACAAATGTTTTTCCGGATAAAACTATTCTGATTTTATAAACAAAGTTTCTTATATGTGTTTTGTTTATATTCGTTTGTGAGACAGATTGAAAAATGTGAATTAATTGTTTCCATTTGAAATCGAGCAAATGTCTCTAATATTTTCAATACATTTAAATTAATATTTACATATTTTAATTAAAAAAAAATGTTTTTAAACATTAGCAACGTCAATAATAAATGAATTCATGTAACTCAAATAAAATATTTTGAACATCGGAATAACAATTCGACTAAAATTAATCTCTATTTTAGTTTTATATCGTTCGTTTTTTAATTAATACAGTTTTTTATTTAGCATATTGACGTATATGCGCTTTTTACTTTCTTTTATCTATAATAGAAGACGAATTTACACGTTTTAATGGTCAGAGATTCCGAAAAATATGTTTTTACAAAATGTCTGTCTGTCCATCCGTACGTCTGTCTGTCCTCATTGTATCATCGAAAAGTGTATGAAGTTATGCAGAAGATTGAAACCAAAACTTTTTTCTGTGTTTTTGGGAATGGCCAGCAGGTCCCACTTGAATTTGAGAATATTCCGACAAAAGGGGAAAAAGGGGCACTGCGATAGCGACTTTTGTTCAATTTTCATTATTGTATCATCCAAAAGTGCATGAAGTTAGGCAGAGGAATTGAATCAGATTTTTGTATGTTTTTGACTGTGGCCTGAAGGTCCCAGTTGAATTTGGGGATATTCCGCCGTAAGAAGGCGCTGTGACAGTTATTTGAAGATTTCAAATTCAAAAAGATGTTCAAAAAAATTAAAAATCCTAAAAGCTTTTTTCCGTGAAGTGTTCGGCCTTTATCCACGGATTCCGGAGCAATTTTTGTTTTGCCTCTATCTTAAAAAAATGCTCAGATATTTCAGTTTGAAATTTTAGGGTGGCTGGCATTTTCAAACAAGACAGCAGAGTTCATCCACAAACGGGTTTAATTTATGAGTTTTAGCGGGGCCTTCGAGATGACGCTATGTGTTTTGAACCGGGCCTGCTACAAGTGACGTCACAACCAGCTGACGTCAAAATAGTGATCCAATCTACTTAATATTTTTCATTTACTTTGTTCGTTGGTATGGCTTGTTTACTGTAATATTTTGATATTATTAACTGTTTTATTTTGTAATTAATAATATTTTTCCGTACATTTAGATTATAACTGTATAAATAACTACAGACTAAAACTATTAAAGAAATTGCAGATTATGTCTATATAATAATGGGGAGAAAATGTTGTGCTCCTGGTTGCAAGTCTAACTACGTTAGTGAAAAGAAATATACAACGGTCTTCCATTTTCAAAATGATGATGAAAGGAAGAAATTATGGTTGAGAAAATTACATCGTGATAATTTTACTTCTATTTCAACAGTATTGATCTGCATTAAACAATTTGATGAACGTTTTTATAATTCATGAAGGTAGAATTAAACGAGATGATGTTACTGAATTTGTTAACCCTAACGACAATTAAAATATTCCAGAATATTTGAACAAATGCTTGTCTTCAAAACAAAAAGAACCGATGGAATAAAATAATCAATGGAATAAAATAAAAGAAGCAGACGATAAAACAATTTAAGAAATCGTGCAATAATAAAATGTCTTTAAAAAAAAAATACGCTAATAAATTGAATGGAGACCGGATACCCTTTTCTAGAGGTGAGTACGGTTTGTTTATAAAATTAATAGTAACTGATGATTAGTAGTTTCATTTAAAATTTTTGTTAACTTAGATGTATAAGTCTTAATGGTATTGACTATAATGATGATAAATATTTAAAATTAAAATTTATTGAGCATCAACTTTCACTTTTGTCCATGAAACGAGTGAGATTTCGTGTAAATTTATTCTGTGGTGTTCAAAAATATATTTTACCTGTGTTTCATGCTGCATACATTTTAATTCGTAACAATAAAGTTTTGATACTACCTTCTCTATCTTTTTAAAGAAAATTAACTAATTTAGATAATAGTACAATAAGCTTATGCGAAAGTGTACAATCCCACCTATCAAATAAAATTTTATGATTGAATGATTATGGAAGAGGATATAATATTGAGAATGTCCTTGGCGAGAAAAAATAAATTTGCCAACATATTTTATGACAACCTACTAACTATTTCATTTACACAAGCATTTTTTTTTTCAATGTTTATACAATTTGTTTAATAAAAAGAATACATTTATCTATTTTTATATACAAATAGAAGTGAACTGTATATAAAAATAATAATATACACATATATATGAATGTAAATAAAATGTTTATACGTATGTATAAATTCATGTATAAACAAACATAAAAGTTCTTAAGTTTGTTTTTATAGCTGTTTGTATCATTAGGCAACAAGTCTCATTTTCTGAATCCTGAATTGTGCCAAGCTTTAAAAAAATTCCAAGATTTCTACTGTTGGAAAAGTTCCTTTCCGTTATACGGACACCATGCCAAAATGTATGCTAATGTATAATGTATATAGATGTTTGTATGTATGTATGTAAATGTATGTATGTTAATGCATGTATGTAAATGTATTTAAATGTATGTTAAGGCATGTATGTAAATGTATTTAAATGTATGTATTAAATTTATGTAAATGTATGCTTGGAGACAACTAAAATGAAACTAACTAAAATGAAAGACAACTAAAAGAAATGAACTATATTATATAGTTGCTTCCTTTAAAAAAAATAATTATGCCATGTGTCACTTAGAAAGGATCTATTCATTTATATTTATCAATTAATTTTTATGTGTGTAAAAAGGTAGGTTATTTAAAACGCAAATATTATACGGAATGTAGTAAAAAAATTAAAATTACTATAAATTGAAGGTAATATTTGAAAATTATGCTCTTATAACTTGACAACAAGTATACGCAAATGATTTTCGTTAAAGATTGAAGAATGTATAAGGCGTGTTCAAATGACAGGGATTCGAAACGTCGCACCCAGACCCCCCAGAAAAAAGAACGAACACCCAGAAAAAAGTTTTGTTGAATCAACAAAAACTTGGTTGACCCAACAAAACTTTTTGTTTAAATATAGGTAAATGGAAATTTTGTTTGAATCAACAATTTTTTTTTTTTTTTTTTTTTGCAATTCCAAAAAAAAATTTTGTATCGTCAGCAAAAATTTTTTTGTTAATTCAAGTAAAATGGTTCAATTTTACTTTAATTTTGCTAGTTTTAGCAAACATGTTTTGTAGTTTTAATCAATTCCTTTTTCTGGGTGCATGCGAACAGTTTTCAATGTATTTTCGTGAAACAAACGCGATAGTGAAGGAGCATGTACCACGCATGCGCATGCGCTAGCAGATTTGTGATAACGTAAGGACGTGGCATTCAGTTAAAAATGGCTGGTGTGGATACATCTGCGTCCAAAACTGATCAGCGAACTGTAATTAAGTTTTTAACACTGGAAGCCGGTGGTTATTTATCGCAGAATGATGATTGTGACGGTGTGTGCCGAGGCATTGGCCCGTAAAAAGTGGGAAGTGCTGGAACAGCCGCCTTACAGTCCAGATCGCATTGCGACTATCATGTCTTTGGACCGCTGAAGAAAGCCTAAAGGGTCATCGATCTCAATCCGACGAGGACGCTGCAGTTCTGAACTGGTTTCATGATCAACCGACATCGTTCTTCGCAGGCGAAATTCGTAACCGTCCTAAGCTATGGGACGCCTGCCCAAACGCCATGGGTGATTTTTTTAACAAACTTTGTATGCATTTCACCCATTAAATATTTTTGTTTCTATCTATGTATCTGTCTCATTTCTGTCCCTAAGCATCTCATGGATACACACCTCGAATCACTTTCATTTGAACATCCCTCATAATTTAAAAATGAACACTAACGAATTTACCAAACTTTGAAAGACTGTCCGAACCGTCTGCTCGACTGTCTTTGAAAGACTGTCTGAAATTTCGCTATTCGTAATACTTGGAGCGTTTCTGATACCATTTCAATCTAGCTCTAGTAAAATAACATTACATTATTTTTCTCTTCTCTATGACATTACAAATCAATGAAAGACAACTGTATTAAAAATTAAAAACTCTGAAAAAAATCAAAAAATTCTAGATTTCTTTTTATTAATTCTGTTTCTCATTTCTGACCCTACGCATCTCATGGATATACACCTCGAATCACTTTCATTTGAATACCACTCATAATTTAAAAACAAACACTAAAGAATTTACCAAACTTTGAAAGACTGCCCGAACTGTCTGCTCGACTGTCTTTGAAAGACTTTCTGAAATTTAGCTATTCATAATACTTGGAACGTTTCTGATACCCTTTCAATCTAGCTCTAGCAAAATAACATTACATTATTTTTCTATTCTGTATGACACTACAAATCAATGAAAGACAACTGTATTAAAAATTAAAAATTCTGAAAAAAAAAAATCAAAAAATTCTAGATTTTTTTTAATTAAAAATAAATTTTTATTTTATTTTATTTGTTTATTTCTTTTCCTATTGGTTTATAGATAGCAAAATGTAATTAACCGTTTATATAACAAATCTGATTTGAATTCTTCAAAATGTGTATTATATAAAATAAATTGCAATAAAAAAATCCTAGAAACATTTGTAAAACTGTATAAATACTGTATAAAACTGAATAAATTCAATAACTGTGTTTTCTTAATTATGTTTATTTTATTTATTAATAATTATAGATTATTATTTAATTTTTTTTTCATTTTTTATTTCGTGGTATGTTGTACTTTCTTCTGAAATTCCATGTGTATGATGTTTTAAAAATTTATATTATACTGTTGATTTCATTACAAAAAAAAATTCATTCCATTATATTGTATTTAACTGTTATTTGATATCATCTATACATTTTAATTTATCTCCTCAGTGACATAACGATTACTTAAATAAATAAATAAATAAACTTCCTATAATGTAAACACTATAGACATAAAAAATGATGACCTTAAATTTTGTATAGTATAAAATTTACTTTTGGAAACTGTGCCTTTACATTTTAATGCCTAATTTACGCAAATGCTATTTTGTAAAAGTTCAGATCATGTAATTTAAAAATAAACGCAACACTATTTACCAAACTTTGGAAGATTGCCCGAACAAATAACTTTGAAATCCACACATTCGTAATTCTTAGCACGTTTCTGATACATTTGGAAGCTCTCCTGATCCGTCTAGAACAAACTAAAATGACATTATTTTTTTTCTATGGCATGCTATTGATCCGTGATTGGCAACCGTACTAAATATTAAAACTTATTTTTTCGTTGAAAATGAATTTACATATTTACCGATCAAATATGTTTCAATGAAAAAGAAAAAAAATATGATTTTTTTTTCTTCTTTAACTTGTTGACAGAAAAAAAAACGATTAAATATTTCCGTTTATAATTTATATAAATATTAGCTAAAAGCCAAATATTGCGAAGAAAATACAAAAAATTAATTTAAAAAATCATTTTCCAACAACAGAAATTTTATTGACAGGTTAAAAATTCAAAAATTGTTCTTTAAACATTAGAGAAAACTTTGTAATAAATTTATTCATTATTCCATATATTCAAAATATCTTTTAATGATTATACTTATATAATGTGCAATAAATTATGCCTCTTTGCGAAACTTTATGGATAACATTTTTTAAGTAAACTATGAATATAACAATGGATGTGCATTTCACTTCCTGGGCAGCGTACAACCAACAGAGTGAAAAATGGCCAGACCGGAAATCTAACCAGGTTCCTTGGTATAACGCACCAATGCTGTACCATTTGAGCTACTAGGAATACATCCTGTATGGCATTTCTCACTCCCATATGTTGGTAAGGCTGTAACTTTGCAGCACAAGATGAAAGGTCATTCATGAGTACACATCTTGAGTACCATACACAAGACGAACTAAATCCCATTATCGGAGAAGATATGTATGTCTAATTAAATTTTCAGCAGAGCTGAAAATTCCGATACTGGAAGTTAGTTCGCCTCATGTACGCCACTAAAAATGTGTGTTCATGAATGAATTTCTTGCCAACATATGGAAGTGAAAAATGCCATACAGGAAAAATGCCATCCTGTTAGCCCAAATGGTAGCGCATCGGTGCTTCATACCAAGGAATCAGGTTTGATTCCCGGTCTGGACATTTTTCACTCTGTTGGTTGAACGCTGCGTAGTAAATGGAAATTCACATTATTTGTTATATTCATTAAATTTCAGCTTGTCTTCAGCTCTGCTGAAAATTAAATTAGATAAGTAAACTATATTGCGCAGTTGCACCCATTAAGAAAACTACTTCTAATATAAAGTAAATAAATGTTATTTTTGGCCCTCTATCGATTTGCCCTTAAAGATTGCATAGCATTTATTTTCTATGGTAGACATCTTATAATGTAAATATTTTACAGAATGAAATTTAACTTAAAATTATTATATTTTAAAACTGACTTTTAAACTGTTCCCTTATATTTTAGTCTCACAATTACACTTTCTTTTTTACTTGTTATGTAAAAGATATCAATATGTAATTTATAATTGAGCATTAGGCCATTTATCAAGCTTTGGACAGTTGTCCGTACAAATATGTTTAAGACTGTGCCATTCGTAATTCTTAGCACGTTTCTGATAATTTTTTAATCTCCACTTATCCATCTCTAGCAAACCAAAATATTTTTATTTTCTTCTCTGATGATGGTGTTTTCAATTAACTTTATATTCATAATTTGTGACCTGATATCAGAAATTTCTCCATATTTACAGATAGTATTTAGGAAAGTATGTAAATAAATACATCTGACATTCATTTTCATTAAAACAAAATCTATGAAAAGTAAATTAAACATTGAATTAAATTTCTGTCTACTGTTATTTAGAAAATTGATATTAGGCTCAATTTCACTAAATGCTTCTAATACTAAATTTTGTTCTTTCTACGTAGCATTCTTCAAACGCGCATGAAAAGGAAATAACCTATTTAATTTTTAAATGTTATTTTTAAAAAATTCGGGATCCTCTAATTTAAGCTATTTTTCCATCATGTAATTTCTAAATTCAAAGGTCGAAGTAAGGCAATTTTGAAGCTTATTTTGATCAAGTTCATAAGAGAAATAAATATGTAAGATATATGAAGGGAAAGCCTTACACGTACATTCTTCGTATCTCTTATTGCATGAATTAATTAACGGATAAGAAAAATATTGCCACTTGCTTACAGATAGAACATTATTGTAACATACAATCGTAGAAAGTATACCTCCATACTAACTCTCTTGAAAATCATCATACACACATGGGAATGGAGCAAATCGATTAGAAAGAACATCTACTTATTAATGTCATACTGACATTTTTCTTAGGGTCTTCTACATGTATAAATTGTACAAAACTCTAACATTTATTAAACTAACTATTAAGTTTGAGATGATATTCGGTTTCTTCAGTGAATTTTACCTTTTGGATACCAAACAGAAAGTTATTCGCTCAAGTATTAATTTAGGAATAATGACGGCTTAAAATGTGGAACTCCTAACATTCAATTCATTTATAATCGTTGTAAAACTTGCTACAAAATAGGTAGATTCCGACGCATAACCCAAAAACTACTTTCTACTGATAATTTAGGTTCCCCATACTTGAAACTATTAGAAATCCATTTCTGTTAAACATTCATGGATTATAATTAATATATTTTTCGAAAATTAACTTTAACAGTGTCAGTCAGTATAGTACGGTATAAATTAACATTTAATAATGGCTAAAGACGGACCAATCCTGTTAAAATTGAATTTAAAAATATATACATACCACACTCTAAAAACGACATTTTCAAAACTGAGCAAAAAATACTCAAATCTGATTATGTCGCATAGTCAAAATGGCTCCGAATCCAAATGACTCAAGTTTGAAACATGTATACACTCATTTCTGAAAACATGCACACACTCAAGAATAAAACATCATGTGAGTCATGATAATCAAACATCATCATCTATTTGAGTATGTCCATGTTTCAATATTGAGTATGAACTGACTTCTATGTGCTCATTTTTGAGTATTTCCACGTTTCTAAAATGAGTTTGAACTGATTCTAATCATTTTTGAGTATGCCCATGTTTCAAAAATGAGTATGAACAGAATTGTATGTGTTCAGTTTTGAATATATCCATGCTTCAGTATTCTGAGTATGTCTGGTATTTCAGAATTTAAAGGATTGGGTCGTCCTATTTGAAACAAAAAGTTTCAGAACCAAATGAAAACATCGATTTACTCAGATTTGAAAGTGTCTTTTTTCTGAGTGTATAATTGTCTGTTCTTGTACATCTGTCCTTCCTATCTAAATAGCAAATAACATTTGCGATTCCGATTTAAAAAATGGAAGATAAAATACTTATCTTACAACTGTTTCGAAAGTATAAATAGTTTGAAATTAATTTTCGGAAAATAAAATAAATATGCGTATATATTTGAATATAAGAATATATGAATAATTTTTTAGCAGAAATCGATGTTCAAAAAGTTTCAAATATGGAACGTCAAAATCACAGCTCACTTAACAAAATTGATTTTGGGTTATGTTAAAAAAAAATTCATGCATTGCAATCTGTTATGTGGTGATTAAAAATTAATTTAACAATAAGAGTTACAAATTTTACAACTGCACAATTGCTTAAATACTTAGTAATATTAATTGAAGAAACCAAATTTGATGTGAAAATTAGCTGTTACAGATAAAACTTTCAGAGTTTGGTTCAAGTTTTAAAAGTAGATGACCCCGTAAGCAAAATTTAAGAGTCACATTTATAAGTAGACGTTATCACTAATTAATTGTTATCAATCACACTTTATGCGACGATTTACAACAGAGTTCGTATGGAAATACATTTTTTCTGCGATTTTACAGTAAATAAATAAATTAAAAAAGAAAAATTAAATATATTAAAAATGTATATATAATAATAATTATGTATTAATGTACACATATTAACTGCTGAAAATGCCTCTTGGAAGAATAATAAAAAAATGTTCAAAATCGTCTAAAATCCATTATAAAAGAAGAAAAATATATTCCAAAGAAAAATATAATTAACTGATGTGTATGCATTTTCACACCAGTGCATAATGTATAAATAAATATGTATGGTAATTCAAGTATAGATCCGGATAGCGATTCTTTTCGTGGCTATTTTTTAAGAATAGTTAACAAGCCGGCAAAAATATGTCACGTGCTTATATAGCTATCATTATTTTACTGTACTTATTTTGTACTTTTAATTAGAATAGATTGGGTGAAGACGCGGTAGTTTTTACTTTATTTTTTTTATAAAATCACCTGTTGTTTTTATTTGTTATTAATTAATTTCTTGTTAAAGTTGAAAACATTTATCTATCATTTAAAAATGTATTTTATTTTACAAATGTCATAGAAAGCATCAAAATGTTTGCTTTTGTAAATGCGTGCATTTCGGCATCTTACACAAATCTTGGGGTAAGATGGCCAATTACATAGAAAATACATTAAGAAAGAGCGTAAAAGATTTTGGACACTTACCAAAGATGCTAAGACTAAATAGAAATAGAAAAGTACTAAAATAACGACAATAAAATAAACGCATACTAATAAAACAACGCAAATTGGAATTAAACTATCAGTAGGGAAGCCTCTTCCACACGACTGAGTGGCGTTTCCCGACAGCCCCTGCGCATAGGAAACCCACGTGACACGGCATCTTGTCCAATAGGGCATCTTACCCCAAATTAACCTATTAATAACATAGATAAAATGTATTAAAAATTGAAAACATTTATTGACAAAAAATAAATAAATAATAATGGGCTGAATCATTTCAATATATAAAGAAATATGTATATTTATCATTGAAATAAATAAATACTATTTTACAGTATAAATATATTAAGATTTTAAAATTTTTCATTGAACAATGAGAAACAATGTTTAAAATCAACTAAAATCCATAAGAAAAAAAAAAAGAATCAAATAAAATCTTTACCAAGCTATTTTCCCCCTAAGTGATTGATTTTCTTTCCATTGATAAAGATCAAAGAACATCCTCGTAACAATATTCTTTTGCGTTTGACATTATGTTAGTGCAGGAAAAAATAATGTACGTCTAATATAGTTTTATTTGAAAAAAAAAAAATATTGTACTTAAAAAGAATAACAAATCATTTTTAACCTTGCAATAAGCGAACAATTAATTTATCTAGCATATCTGAAATATCTGAAATAACATTATTTTGTCATATACGATTTTTTTCACGCAGTTTTAAAGCATTCGTAAATTTTGAATAAAATTTTTGTAGTTACATGTAGCAGCTATTGCAAAGTGTACAATGAAATATAAATGCATATATATATATATATATATATATATATGTTATATAAAAATTTTATTTCGTAATATTCCTTTAAATTATTCTAAATTCTGACCTATTCATTATTTCCTTATTTCTTAATAATATTTATTTCTATTTGATGTCATTTTAAAATTAATAACACGTATATTAATAATTATCTTATTCCAAATCTTATTTTAAAACTTTAAGTATTTTTCGTAACTTCTATCAACTATCCAATCTATAATATTCTGAGGGACGCTAGTTTGTCATTTCGAATGTTTATTAAAAGCCATTCTTTTATTAATATCTCCAAATCATGGAACCAGGTAGTGCCTGCAATAATTTACACATATTATTTGTTAAAACCTCAAGTAATATAGGAAATAAATCATAAAATACCATAACAGCAGAACAAACTAATATAATTTTTTCAGCAAAAACACGTAACAATAATTATAAAAATCCATATTTCCTAATTTTCGAATAAAAGGAACAGTATTAGTCTAAATATTTTTAAGAACAATTTTTGTTCTATAATGGACGTATTCGTGAATAATGGTGAGTCAATATTCTAAAGACAGTAATTTCCTTTATAAAAATTTGAAGTATAGTCCTCCATCTCTAATAAATAATAATAATAATACAATAAATAAGGAAATCTGAGCGTAAATAAAGATATCACAAAAATAAATAAAATAATAAATAATACACACAATAATAAATCTTTTCAAATCTTACGTAACTCCGTTAGGTAAAGCGGTCTGCTTGTTTATTTTTTTATTTTAGGAAGATAGATGCATTTTTTTATTTATTAATATTGTTATGAATTTTGTAAATATTTCATTCTTTTTAATTTATTTTATTTTATTATGGTGAAAATTGCAGTATTATTAATGTATTTCCTATTGAGCATCATGTAACTCAATGCTAAAGGCCTCAGGTGCTTTGCAAGAAAAACAACCTTACAGCATCGGTTTTATAATGGAGTTCTATTGGAAAATCGCCAAGGAATGGGTTTTTCGCCAAGTTGGCGATGGTTTTGGCGACTTATTTTTGTCGCCAAATTTGGCGATATATCGCCAAATGTCGCCAAGTTGGCGACGGATTTGGCGACTTTTTGTGCAACCCCCCTTATACCTATGACCCCCCTTATACCTATGACCCCCCTTATACCTATACATTGGAATCCTTTCTTGCTTGGGTTCTCTATCGAAAGTTAAAGCACCTTCTGGTAATTTCTAGCATCTGAAGGCTCTGGAATAATCTGGAAAGATCTTTAAAGCCTATATAAGGACCTCCATCAGTTCAGTTAGTTAGTTGTTGTCAACTGCGATTGAATTCATACGAGAGGCTTTGCATTGAGAACTGTGTTTCTCGGATCGATTTTGTCGTTGATACGTCGTATTGAACGCATTGTTTCTGTGTGAAATTTTGCTTAGCTTTTATTGGATTTGAAGATTACTGAATATCTTGTAATTTTCAGAAGATATTTGTGATCGTATTGCACTGTTTATAGTGAATAAAGCCTTTTTATTGTTCTTATATATTGGCATCAGTCCTTTCGAACCCCGAGCTCACAACATTTGGTGTCAGGAGTGGGGTTGAATGCCGATTACCAGAGCAATGGAGGCGCAACTGACTAAATTATTGGAGAAATTAGGAGAGATGGATGAGAAAATGACTGCGAATCAGGCTGAAATGAAGAAGGATATGTCAGCGATGAATGAGAAAATGACTGCCAACCTTGGCGAGTTGAAAGATGAAATGAAGAAGGATATGTCAACCAACCTTGGCGAGTTGAAAGAAGAAATGAAGAAGGAAATGACCGCAAACCAGGCTGAAATGAAGGATATGTCGGAAGAAATGAAGAAGGATATGTCAACCAACCTTGGTGAGTTGAAAGAATTAATAGATAATAAAATAACATCTTTAAATGAAAGAATTAACAGCGTGGAAAACAAATTTGAAGGAAGGTTTCAAGAAATAGAAGAAAATGTTCAAATGACAGCCAAAACCGTAGAAGAAGTTCAAAAGATCTCCAAAACCGTAGAAGAAAGGATAGAGAGTGTAGAAAAGGAGTTGGAAAATGTGACGAAACAAAAGATAACTGCCGAAAACTATCCCGAAGATGTGAAGTATCAAGCTATGCTTCCTCGGGCTTCTATTAAACTCTCGACCTATGACGGAAAATCCTCATGGCCAGTTTTTAAGAAACAATTTGGGATCGTAGCGGACGCCAATGGATGGGATTCCCAGACAAAGGCTTGCCAGTTAGCTGCTTCTCTACGAGCTGATGCTGCCGACGTCCTACAGACTTTGCCTGCAAATGAACCGCTGGATTTTGAAACGCTCGTCAGTGCCTTAGAATTACGCTTTGGCGAGAAATGCATGAAGGAATATAGCAGACTCCAGCTCAAATCTCGACAGCAGAAATCCACTGAATCCCTGCAAGAGCTTGCTACGGATGTCGGGAGACTTTCCCATCTTGCTTATCCTGACTGCCCGGCTGAAACTAGAGAAAGTTTAGCTCTGCAACATTTCATCGATGGTGTGCGTGACTTTGAGATCCAGAAACAACTCCGGATTGCAGATCTCAGTGATTTAAAAGGGGCTTTGGTTTACGCTCTGAAATTCGAGGCAGCCCAGCAAGCTACTAGGAAAGATCGACACTTTGTGCGAGCAGCCAACCTGCCTGAGACGTCGGATAGAGCTGTGGAGTGCTTACAGCAGCAGATGAATGACATAATGAGAAAGATGAACTCCTTAATGGCCAACAAACCTTACAGGAAGATCAAGTGCTGGAGATGCGGTGGAGAAGGCCATATCCAAATCGACTGCCCAAGACGACCCAGCACCGAAGGTAATAGCTCACCCGCTAACGGAGGAGCAAGAAAACTGATTATTGACCATCTTGCGGGGCGGAGGTTTCCAGATCTTAAGAAGCCTCATTTTCAAGTATGTGAAATTTCTGCAAGAAGTTGCGGCGAGAACGGAGTTTTTCTAGTCGGAAGTGTGAATGATTTGCCCTGTAATATGATCATCGATACAGGAGCCAATGTGACCATCATTCGGAAAGATCTAGCTCAGCGGCTGAAAGAAAAACTCCCCTGGACCCCGCCACGTGTAATCCTTCAAACTGTGACAGGAGATAAGATCGACATATTTGGAAGAATGACACTGGAAATAAAGTTTGGGAACGCCGCTTACCACCATACAGTCTATGTAGCCGATATTTCGGACCCTTTCATACTCGGACTGGACTTTTTAAAAGAGCATGGATTTACACTGGATTTTAAGAATAATGATTTACGCTCTGCTCAAGAAGATGTCACTATTTTCAAACTTGGAAATGAGTCCGGGTCTATTCAACGGATCACAGCCAAGGCAGATGTTATCATCCCTCCACGGACCGAAATGATGATACCTGGATTAACTGGAAACGAAAGAATTTTCCAGTATGGCTTGACTGGATATCCTGAGAAGAGCCCAAAAGGAGTGCTAATAGCATCAGCGCTGGTAGATCTGTCGAGAGATGTCATACCTGTGAGAATTGCGAACGTAAGTGAAAAATCTAGAATTATCCAGAAGGGTGAAGTGCTTGCAACGTGTGCTCCAGTCACCTGTGTTTGCAAAGACCCGAGCTTGTCGTTGTCGGAGCCGCCTACAAGTTTAACACCTGAAATTGGACAAAATGAGAATTTATCTCCTGAGCAGAGACATGCCGCAGAAAGACTGTTCCAGGAGTTTAAGGATGTGTTTTCACAAAACGAGGGTGATATAGGTCGCACTTCTCTGACACGTCATAGAATTGACACTGCCGACCATCCACCGATTAAACAGCATCCAAGACGCTTGCCGTTCGCAAAACAAGAAGAGGTTTCTAAGCTCCTACGAGAGATGCAGGATAGTGACATCATCGAACCGTCATCAAGTCCGTGGGCCTCTCCCATCGTGTTGGTCCGAAAGAAAGATGGCTCCACAAGATTTTGTGTGGATTATCGTAAACTTAACGATATCACGAAGAAGGACAGCTATCCTCTACCAAGAATAGACGACACGCTAGATACTCTTTCAGGACATAAATGGTTTTCCACGCTGGATTTGAAGAGTGGATATTGGCAAGTAGAGATCCATCCTGATGACAAAGAGAAGACCGCATTTACTACTGGACAAGGACTTTGGCAATTTAAAGTTATGCCGTTCGGGCTCTGCAATGCTCCAGCAACGTTCGAGCGCCTCATGGAGACAGTGTTAAAAGGTCTGACATTTGAAGCTTGTCTCATCTACCTAGATGACGTCATCATTGGTGGCCGCACGTTTGAAGAACATCTTGGAAATATTCGAAAAGTGTTAACGAAGCTAAGAGCGGCGAATTTAAAGCTGAACCCTCTGAAATGCAAGTTCTTCCAACGCGAAGTAAATTATTTAGGACACATCATCTCAGCTGAAGGTGTTCGAACAGATCCTGAAAAAGTGTCTGCAGTAAAGAACTGGAAGCGTCCGGAAAATGTCCATCAGTTGCGAAGCTTTCTGGGACTATGCACTTCTTACAGAAAGTTTGTCCAGGGGTTCTCCAACATCGCAAGACCATTGCATAGGCTCACTGAAAGCAAGCAGAAGTTTCTATGGACACAAGAATGCGAGAATTCCTTCCAGCGGCTGAAAGAAGCTCTCACATCCTCTCCAGTCCTTACCTATCCGCACCCCGAGAAACAGTTCATTGTGGACACGGATGCCAGTCATGAAAGTGTCGGCGCTGTACTTTCCCAAGAAATAGATGGCCAAGAACGAGTCGTAGCATACTGGAGCAAATGTTTATCGAAACCAGAGCGGAATTATTGTGTCACTCGTAAGGAGTTATTAGCTATAGTGAAAGCCATAGAACACTTCCATCACTATCTCTATGGCAGGAAATTTCTCCTTCGTACTGATCACGCATCCCTAACATGGCTGATGAATTTTAAGAACCCAGAGGGCCAAGTAGCCAGATGGATACAACGGCTCCAGGAATACGACTTTGACATCAGGCATCGCAAAGGCTCATCGCATGGAAACGCCGATGCCCTATCAAGAAGACCGTGTCCCGAGAGCTGTCGCTATTGTTCCAGAGCGGAGAGCAAGTATAATCCCGAATATGTCATACGCCAGACGAAGACTTCACTATTGACGCCACCAGATCCCTGAAGTGATGAGAAGATTCGAGAAGATCAAATGGCAGACTCTGAGATCAAACCAATCTTGGAGTTATTAGAATCTTCTAGCACGAAGCCCAGTTGGAAAGACATCTCGACTTACAGTCCTACGACGAAGCAATATTGGGCTTTTTGGAACTCTCTCCACGTCAGGAATGGTGTCCTGTTCCGAAAATTCGAATCGGAAGATGGGAAGACATCTCGGTGGCAGTTGGTACTTCCTCGATCCCGAATCCCAGAGGTCCTCAAGGAATTACATGGCAGTCCCACTGGTGGCCATTTTGGAGTCATGAAAACATTACACAGAGTCCGAGAGCGCTTCTTCTGGGGAAAAGCGAGAGCTGACGTCGAACGATGGTGCAAATCTTGCGATGCATGTGCAGCTCGGAAAGGACCAAAGAAACGTAGCCGAGGAAGACTACATCTCTACAATGTAGGAGCACCTTTCGAACGCATCGCCCTTGACATCCTAGGTCCTCTGCCAAGAAGTGCTGATGGCAACAAATACCTCCTTGTTGTCATGGACTATTTCACGAAATGGCCTGAAGTTTATGCCATCCCTGATCAAGAAGCTTCTACGGTTGCGGATGCCTTGGTACACCAGTGGATATCAAGGTATGGAATCCCTCTTCAAATGCATTCGGACCAGGGGAGAAATTTCATCTCTGCTGTGATTGAGGGTCTCTGTCAACTTCTCGGAATGGACAAAACTAGGACGACGCCTTTACATCCACAATCGGATGGCATGGTTGAGAGATTTAATCGTACCATCCTCAACAATCTCTCACTGCTAGTCTCAAGAAACCAACAAGACTGGGACCAAAAACTTCCCTTGTTTCTTCTCGCCTATCGCAGCGCCGTCCATGAAACAACCGGCTATTCCCCGTCTCAGATGCTTTTCGGTCGTGATCTTCGTCTACCTTGTGATCTGCTTTTTGGTCGCCCTCCAGATGCGCCTTCATCGCCAGAGGGATATGTGCAGAATCTCCAGGCACGATTTGAAGACGTCCACAACTTGGCTCGAGAGCTGATCAATATACAGACGGAGAAGATGAAGACCAGGTACGACACGAAAGCCACGGGACATCAATTCAAAGAAGGTGACAAGGTTTGGTTTTATAATCCGACTCGACGTAAAGGACTTTCTCCCAAACTGCAATCACACTGGGACGGTCCTTATACAGTCCTAAACAGACTGAACGATGTCGTAATTCGGATCCGAAAGTCACCAAGTGCGAAGCCTAGAGTCGTTCATTACGACAGGCTGGCTCCATACTATGGCCATAGTACTTAGTTCATTGATTGTAAATAGTGTAATGTAAATAATGTAAATTAGTATGACCATGGTCTTGTATATAAATTAATGTAATTATTTATTTTGCTTAGCATTATCATTATTATTGTTATTATTATTTAAATACTTGTATGTAATGGTGTCTATGCTTTATAATTCAGCATTATGAATGTGTTTAATTGTTATTTTCCATATTTGCTTTAAGTGCTTTGAATAGTATAGCATTTGTTGGTAACGGGTTTGCTTTCCGATCAAAGGTTGAACTGCCCGGGACGTGCAGTCCTTGAGAGGGGGGCAATGTTATGAATTTTGTAAATATTTCATTCTTTTTAATTTATTTTATTTTATTATGGTGAAAATTGCAGTATTATTAATGTATTTCCTATTGAGCATCATGTAACTCAATGCTAAAGGCCTCAGGTGCTTTGCAAGAAAAACAACCTTACAGCATCGGTTTTATAATGGAGTTCTATTGGAAAATCGCCAAGGAATGGGTTTTTCGCCAAGTTGGCGATGGTTTTGGCGACTTATTTTTGTCGCCAAATTTGGCGATATATCGCCAAATGTCGCCAAGTTGGCGACGGATTTGGCGACTTTTTGTGCAACCACACCCCCCTTATACCTATACATTGGGATCCTTTCTTGCTTGGGTTCTCTATCGAAAGTTAAAGCACCTTCTGGTAATTTCTAGCATCTGAAGGCTCTGGAATAATGTGGAAAGATCTTTAAAGCCTATATAAGGACCTCCATCAGTTCAGTTAGTTAGTTGTTGTCAACTGCGATTGAATTCATACGAGAGGCTTTGCATTGAGAACTGTGTTTCTCGGATCGATTTTGTCGTTGATACGTCGTATTGAACGCATTGTTTCTGTGTGAAATTTTGCTTAGCTTTTATTGGATTTGAAGATTACTGAATATCTTGTAATTTTCAGAAGATATTTGTGATCTTATTGCACTGTTTATAGTGAATAAAGCCTTTTTATTGTTCTTATATATTGGCATCAGTCTTTTCGAACCCCGAGCTCACAACAATATCATTTTCCCCTATAAAAAAGAAAAAGATTACGTTAGTATTGCTCCTTCACCAGTCACATTCGAGATGCATTGCAGAATTTCAAAACATCATGTTATCCGGTGTTGTCAAGGGATAAAAAAATTCATCATCTTTTTGAAATATTTGATACACAGTTTGTCCGATATGAATGTATGTCGTAAAAATCAGATGAACACCTTCCCATGGAAGATGCACAATAGCACACAGGTAAAACATTCGCAGCTTACATCATCCTGACCTGATTAGTGGAAGGTTGGCGTGGCGTAAGTAATTCCATTTCATCCTGCCGGCTATTTGTTAGATTTTTGCTAGGGTTTAATTTTTCACGAGAAACTGCCAGAAAAACTCAGGAGAGACTGGTTAAAGGTGGTGAACAATTGCACTCAGTAAATCGAAAATCGTGGCTCGGAATGATGGCAAAAAGGAGCCCAATTGGAAGTTTCTCCATAAAAACTCAGATAGTTTTCCAGATAAATCGTTTTTTCAGGAACAGGAAAAGTTCCCACAGGCTACAGGTATAAGCATATAGCCCTCAGGCTTGACGATAAATCACTACATTATTTAATCGATCTTAAGTGCGTGTTGAGAAATTCTAAGTCGCAGAACACCAGATAACAATTTGGTCAGCACTGCAAAATACGACAAAAATCTGCTCTCCGAACGCTTGCAATCGGTTTTTGTTCAATACGCGGAAAGTTACAGAAGCGACGTAATGCGTGCTCGAGCCAATCAGTGAGAGGCCAAATTAAGCTAAGTGAATGACGTGTGATGGAGAAGTTTTAACAAGAAAGAATCCCGAATCCAGCGTCGCATTGATTTTGAAGTACAAAACGCAGCGCGCGAAGCGAGTCTTGGAATAAAAAAAATGACTTTTAAAAAACATTCGAAATGACAAACTAGCGTCTCTCGGAATATTATAGATTGGATAGTTGATAAAAGTTACGAACGGACTTAAAGTTTTAGATTAAGATTTGGAATAAGATAATTATTAATATACGGGTTATTAATTTTAAAAGGACATTAAATAGGAATAAATATTATTAAGAAATAAGAATATAATGAATAGGTCTGAATTTTGAATAATTTAAAGGAATATTGCAAAATAAAATTTTTATATAACATATATATATATATATATATATATATATATATATATATATATATATATATATATATATACTATTTTACACTATAAATATATTAAGAGTTGAAAAGGTTTCCATGAACAATGAGAAACAATGTTTAAAATCGATGAAAATCCATAAAAAAAATTGCAAATAAAATGTTCCGTAAGCTATTTTCCTCCTAAGTGATTGGTTTTTTTCCCATTGATAAAGATCAAAGAACATCCTCGTAACAATATATTTTTTGCGTTTGACATTATGTTAGTGGGGGAAAAAGAATGTACGTCTAACACAGTTTTATTGGAAAAAAATATATTCTACTAAAAAGGATTAACAAACAGTTATTAACCTTGGAATAAGCGAAGAATTATTTTATATAGCATATCTGAAATATCTGATATAATATTATTTTGGCATATATGATATTTTTCACGCTGTTTTAAAGCATTCGTAAATTTTGAATAAATTGTTTTTAGTTATACGTAACAGCTAATGCAAAGTATACAATGAAATAAAATGAAAAGACTGTACTGTGTTCCTTAACACTATTTTAAAATGTTGCGTCAACTGGTCAATTTTTTCGAAAGTTGAAACTAAAAAACTCAAAAGAAGACAAGAAAACAGACAGACAGACATATAGAATATCGTTATGTCTTGTTGATATGGAAACGGAATCATCACCAGACTGAGAAATTTGAATTTTTGCACCACACATAAGTAAAAAATTTTTCTGCATCCGAAAATCCAATTTTTGTAAAATTTGGCCGGTAATTTATCTTAATTTTTGCAAATAACTAGCTATTTTCTATAAAGGAAAGAAAATAAAAAAGCGAAGTGAAATAAAAAAACGCGCTATTTTATTTCTGTTTCAAAAGTTACCGATATTTGTTTATATTTGTTAATGTTAAAGATCATACGTTAAATTTTGAAAAGTAGGCACAGTTCGGTCATAATTTAAATATCGCGTTCATGTTAAAGGTATATAGATGCAGCACTTCCTGGCGGTGGAATGTAGAAGTAAGACAAGATTTATTTACAAGTAATAAGTTGTATACAAGATTTATTGTAAAACAAGATTAATTTTTGCAGCGCGTGCGCAGCACTCCTGCTTTACTTTGTCATAGGCAGCGGGGACCCGTTCTGGACGTTCGCATTCTGTTCTAAACAAACTTCTGGTCTGTTTAGAACAGAATTTCATGTTACGACCTCTATTTTAGGCCCTGGGCCCCTAATTGAGGCACTATTTATAAGCATTCTGGATGTTTCATACCTTTCCCATAGTCCAATAGCTTTTTCACAAGGTCTCAGTGTGAGCATTCCATTTCCGGCCCCCTCTTCTTCCACTGGTCCAATCAGGTGGCCCTGTGGCCCTTAAAAGGGCCCTTTCATAAATTTTAATCCTCCTTGCTTTATAATATCTCTTTTTTTATGGTCTTTCATGGACTCTCAGTTTCCGTGGCCCTTTACAATGGTTCTACTTACTGTGGCCCACATCCTCATAGGCCTTCGTGTTGGGCCTTAGGGCCCTTTTATGGAAAAACTTTTATTTTTTATCCATTCTTAAAACATAATATTTCCTTTTTTAGGTCCTCAGATGGGCTTTCCGATTCTGTGGACCATTTTAATTTTGGCACTGTCAGGTTGGGCCCTGGACCCCACTAGTAGTTGATTTCACTTTTCCCATCATACGAAGTTACTTCATATTTATATAAGTATAATACCTCATGTTAAAAATTTTCCAATGAACTTTCCGTTTGCGTGGCTATTTTCATGTTACGACCTCTATTTTAGGCCACGGGCCCCTTAAAAGGGCCCACTCATAAATTTTAATCCTCCCTGCTTTATAATACCCACTAGTAAGCCTGCTGACCCAACATCACACCATAAAACCTTTTATATTTCATATATCCACCAAAACCTGAATTAAACGTAGTTAAAATCATTTTATTTTTCTTTGTTGCACCAGTGAAACCCCATTCAAAAATTTAATTACTTTAGAAATTATCGTCTTAAAAAAAAAAAAAAAAAAAAAAAATCATGGTATAAATTGAATAGGAATGAAAGTGCACCTCATGGCAGAAAGTCCATACATTGTAAAATTCTTGTCATAAGGGTCATCATTGTAAAAGGGAAAATCTCCCACAGCTCTATAAGTTTACTCCAATGTCAATGCCCTTTTGACATTTTTAATTGCAACAACTCTCATCTTTTATGTTCTTAGATTCTATTAGTGAATAATACTAAATTTTACCTTTTAAAAGTGGTTTTTTTTTTTTTTTTTTTTGTTCATAATATTTTAAATTTAACTTCTAGTAACTTCTGCCATAAGAGCCACCTTCAAATGTTTAATCATACCTTCATTCATCGGATCTCTTAAATAATTCGTGAGATCATTAAATAACAGTATTACGTTTCTTCTGGCTCCATGGCACAAAGAGTCGTTACAATGTAAATTTATTGTTAAAAGGGTATTCTCTAACCCTAGTAAAACTTATTTTCCCCAGTGTCATTGTTTATTGAAAATTTCCCACAGCTCAATAAGTTTTCTCCAGAGCCAATGCATTTTGACTTTTTCATAATAACATTCACGTTTCTAACAATTCTGCAATTCAACTCCGGCTGGTCTCAATATTTCATTACTTTTTTATTTTTTTTTTTAATTATTTTTATTTATAGTTATTTTTTAAGCCCCTAAGGCAGCCCTTTTCCACAGTACTACTTTTTTTTTCTTTTTTTTTATTACATTCAGTTTTTTATTTTTATCATCCCCCCTGTTTTGACTGGAGAGAGCTCCCCACAAACCTAAAGCTTAATTCGAAATTTCAAAAGTTTAAATCTAAAGTTTAAAATTATAATCGTTACAGTGAACGAAGGAAAAGAAATTTTGTGTAACCATAAATGTCAGATGAGGAACTAGTAGAAACCAAAAGATTAAAATTAAAGTCTAAAATTAAAACTAATATAGCGTACGAAGGAAAAGATAAAGTTAAAACAGTGAGTTACATGATAAATGACGGACGAGTCAACATCAAACATCTCACTACAAGACTATCCTGGAAAAACAATAACTCCCTCAACCATAAAGAAAATCGAGGACAGAAGTAGAACGAGGAAAAACTACGATATGGCTTCTCAACCACAAAGCACACCAAAATCGCGAACAACACAACAGCAAAAATGGGAGAAACTGACGATAGTCGAATTGCTAACAGAATACGACAATCTACCTAAGAGCAAACAGAAAAAGGACACAGAAAAATTGCAGAAGTTAAGAATGGTGCTAGACAAGAAAATCACAGAAGCAGAGAAACACAATGAAGAAGCAGAGCAACTTAGAGAGGAGCTAGCGCAGTTGAAATTGAAAGAAACCAGTTTGCCAGAAACAGAAACACTACGAGCAGAAATAGAAGAGAAAGAAAAACAACAAAAGGAAAAACTACAAAGATATGATGCGGAGATGAAAAAGCTGAAGGGGATAGTAGAAAAGCAAGAAGAAAGAAGAGAAGAAATAGCAGCACTGAAATTAAAACAGAAGGAATTAGAAAAGGAACTAAAAGAAGCACAAAGGTACCAAAAACAATCAACACCACAACGGAACAAACAAGAAATTGAGAGGTTGATACAAGGCATACAGGCCGTAATCCCAGTAGACGACCAAGAACAAATGAACAAACTCCGAATACAAATAGATGAGTTAATGCTGTGGATTGAAGACTATGACGATGACAGAACAAAATGGAGTGAAGAATGCCGAAGGCTAAGGAATGAAATAAAACTGTACGAAAACGTGGAGGAGCAAGGAAAAAGATTAAGAGAAACAGTGGACAGGAAACTTGGACAACAGGGCGCACATATCAAATCAGCGCTACAAGAGTACAAAAAAGAAATAGATACACTGAAAAAAACGCTGAGAAGTCAAACAATACCACAAAGTAGCAAAAATCAACCACAAGGAAGTGAGGGATCCTCATACTCTCAAGTTCTGCAGCAGCGGCCCCCACAGAAACCATCTCTGGTGGTGACTCCAAAAGATGGAAGCCTGACAGTACAGGAAATCCGCAGAACACTAAACAAAGAAATCGACTCAACGACTTTGCCAAATCTCAGTTGCAGGCCAACAAAAGCAGGTAACTTAGTAGTTACCTGCAATGATGAGAAGGACCTCACAGAACTACAGCAAAAACTAGTAGATAATGCAAGACTAGCACCAAAGATAACAGTGAGCAAAATAAAACCCCGAACTCAAAAAATAATCATATTTGGAGCCCCTGCAATAACAGAACACGACGTAGATGAAGCAAGAAGCACCGAAGGAATCCAGGCTGACATAGACTATTATTCGGAGAATATTTTAGCCCCGGCACTGCTCAGGACATTAAGGGTGGAAAAAGTTAACTTCAAATTACACAGAATCATGAAATCTGCACAAAACAATGAATCAACGAATCTCATCGTGGAAGTGCCACAAAGGGACGCAGCACTCCTGGAACAAACAAAGGTCAACATTGGTTTTAACAGATGTGGAGTTCGCAAATACATAATCACACCGAGGTGCTTTAAATGCCAACGACTAGGCCACATGTCAAGAGAATGTTTAAATCCTGAAGTGTGCGCGAAATGTGCCAAAAATCACAATACATCGGACTGCACATCCAACAACAAAAGATGTGTGAACTGTTTAGATGAAAACAAACAACGTACAGGAAGTGATAGACACTTGGACACAGAACACTATAGCTATGATAGCTGCTGCCAAACGTATCGACATTACCAGAAAACTTACATTCAACACCGGACTCAGATGGCATTAAGTTCAAGGTAATCCAGTGTAATCTACAACGTTCCAAAAGTAATACGGCAGCATTTGTAAATTTTATAATTGAAGAGGGTTTTTCACTGGCATGCCTCCAAGACGCTTACATCTTCGACGGCCGTCCTGCTTCTTTGCCCCTGAGTGTGCCATGCTACAGCTCCATCTCACTAAATAGTCACATCCTAATTTTAGACCAAAATCTTAAACATTGTCTATCAGAAAAATTTAACAACTCTGTATTTATAAATTTAGACCTACAAAACGTAATTTTGAGCATTGGGAGCCTGTACTGTCCTCCGAGGGCTGAACTCGAAACTGACCTCCAGGACTGGAGATCAGCTAAACATTTGAGCGACTTCTGTTTGGTCCTTGGGGACTTTAATGCGCATGACCCACTTTGGGGGTATAATCGGGTGGATGCCAGGGGAAGACTCCTTATTGAATTCTTGCTCGCACATAACCTTGTAATACTAAATGAACCATCTTGCCAACCAACCTATGAGTCGGGCGGAAGGGAGGGCCGACCAGATTTATCAATCTGTTCACAACCCCTCTTCCAACACTTCAGCAACTGGGAAGTTGTCCCAGAACTTTTTGGTGACCACAGGCCAATTATTACACAACTATTTTTAACAGTAATGGATTTACCAAAACGCAGATTTAAAACTAAAAACATCCCCCCCTATAAATTTCAAAAAATGGTTCAACATAAATGTTTAATACATAATATTAATTTTAAAACAATTAAAACATCCCAAGATCTGGACATCCATTATGAAAAGTTCTACCAAATTATTAAAGATTCAGCAAAAACCTCATTTAAAAAGAAACCCTCATTTCGAAAACCTAAATTTTCCTGGTGGACGCCGGACCTTAGAGCACAGAGGAATAAAGTAAAAGCTTTATATAATAAAACAAAAAACTCTAATTTCGATCCAATAAACAACCAAAATTACAAAAAAGAAAAAGCCAAATATAAAAAACAAATTCTCTGTGCAAAAGAGAAAGCGTGGGACAATTTCTGTAAAAAACAAACTGACCCTTTTGGCATCTCAAAAAAACTCGCATTCCAAGATTACCAAGATAAATTAATTAGCTTTCTGCCGGACTCATCTTTTCCGGTTTCCAGGTCCACTTCATTAGCTAACCTAACAGAAAGAATTTTTGGGCCTTCGGCAGGTATGCCAGTACAACCCGCCCAGGCATTTAACATACAACCTCAATCAGACCAACCAAAATTTACAAAAAGAGAATTAAGAAATGCAATATATAGCTTCAACCAAAACAAGGCCCCAGGGCCAGACGAAATCGATCATCGTATGATAAGAGCGATATTTGCAATAATACCAGATACACTACAAGACTTATTTAACTCAGCACTTTCCCTAAACTATTTCCCGGTGGCATGGAAGCTGGGGGAGCTTATCTACTTTAGAAAGGAAGGTAAACCACACGACGAACATTCATCTTATAGACCGATAACTTTACTTCCAATAATAGGCAAAATTTTTGAAAAACTATTGCTGCGAAGAATTAATCATATACTGACGCTAAACAATAAATTAACAAATAAACAACACGGTTTCACACAATTAAAATCAACAGAAACTGCTCTTCAAAATGCACTATCATTTATCGACATCAACAAAGAAAATAAAAATTACACGACATTCATATCGCTGGATTTCATGGGGGCATTTGACAACCTTCCATGGGACCAAGCGATTTCATCACTAACCGACTTAGGCATCCCGCAGCAATATATCAATACAATTATCTCCTTCCTTTCGAGTAGGCGGGCTCAGGTTGATTGGCAAAACCCTAATATCTTGCATTACTTCACAAAAGGCTGTCCACAGGGCTCCTGCTTTGGTCCTTTTCTCTGGTTGTCACTTTTGGAGGGCTTACTGCGTTACTTTGTCTTCGAGAACTGTGCGATTGTGGCATACGCGGATGATGTCTTGTTAATTATTTGGGGTCCAACACGCGCTGCGCTAGAGCATAATGGTAGGATTGCCCTGAATTATGTTCAAAATTGGGCTACGAGCAACCACATTGAAATATCATTGAATAAATCAAAAACAATTACATTTGGCAAACCTAAAATCTTAAAAAGGGACCCAATCTTCAAACTAAAAGGACAAAACCTACAATCAGTCAAAACCTTAAAATACTTAGGAATTACAATAGACCAACATCTTTCATTCCTACCCCACATAGTAATAAAAAGGGAAGAAATTACTAAAATTACTCAAAATTTATATAAATTTTCGTCAATTTCGGGTAGGTTGCCAAATCATTTCTTTAAGATATGGTACTCGGCAATCCTACAGCGCCAAATCGCTTATGCTTGTGGGGTGTGGTTCACGCGTATGACACGGTCGCATGGTGTGCGTCACCTCTTGGCAGCGCAGAGAAAAGTACTCCTACTCATTTCAAGAGCGTATAAAAATACGTCAACAGCGGCATTGCAGGTCCTAACGGGTATCCCGCCCCTGGACTTGCAACTGGAAGCAGAGGCTGAATTTGCTAGAGTCACTAGATTGGGGATATCATCAACGCGTATTAATGCACAAACAATAGCCACAAAGATCTCAAAATATAAAATTTCACCAACTCTAGATCAAATAAAAACCTGTCCGGGTTCAAAATTCAATGGGGAATTCCATATCTTTACAGACGGTTCAAAAACAGCTGAAGGCACAGCATCGGCTTTCTGTGCTTATAAAAATAATATAATTCATCACACGTGGCGTGCAAAACTAGACTCGGGTAATTCAGTTTACCAGGCCGAATTACTTGCGATTGGAGAAGCTGTGCGCTGGGCTATGGAAGAGGATTCGGTCAACTTTCTAATTTCATCGGATAGCTTATCAAGCTTAATGGCTCTTTCAAAATTTGACATAGATAATTATTTAGTTCAGGAAATATTAGTACGTATAAATCTATCCTCCAAAAACTTCTTTTTTAATTGGGTCAAGGGTCATTCGGGTGTAGCTGGAAATGAACTGGCGGATCAGTTGGCGCGGTCAGCAACAAACGATGAAACGCTGGAAACAACTTTTCTTCCTGTACCACCGTCTACACTCAAAAGAGAATTAACAAAACAAATCACAGACAGTTGGCAACAACGCTGGTCTACAGCACAAGTGGGTCATTACACAAGAGACTTCCTTCCGGAAGTCTCGCAACAACTAGAAATACACAACAGATATCTATACCTATTTTTAACAAATCATGGACCATTTCAACAACACCTATTCCAAATTAACAGAAGTGATTCACCACTTTGTATCTGTGGATCAGAAGCAACATCGTTACACTACATATTAAATTGCACTCTAACTTCACATTTCCATGTCAAAAAATCACCACAAATGCCACTTAAAAACTGGCTACAATATCTCCTGGACCGTCCGGTTCTTCTCCAGCGCATAGTCAACTGCATGAAATTTATTGAAAAGAATGAATTTTTATTTTCCAATCCTCTTCCTCTGTAGTCGAGCGCCCGCTTGTCCAATATAGCAGGGGTCCTGTTTTCTCTGTACATATGTATATAAATAATTGTATTTTGTATTTGAATATAATAATTGTTGTAATGAGATTTAATATCACACTGTCTGTATATTATTAGTATCTGCATATTATTTGTAAATTTTTAGTATATTCGCATCTGTATATTCATATTAGTATATTATTAATTGTATTAGAAGTATTTAACCAAGAATCTGCATCCCATTTAACCAAAAATCCAAAATATAAAGTCTGCACAGTACTTGTATATAGTCATATTCTGGAAATGGTCTAAACTGTATAATTGTATAATCGAATTAATTATAATAACTGTATGTATGCATCATATTTTTCCATATACATCAATTGTAGTAAAGTATTTGTATAAAATATGCTAGCCAAGAATAACCCATCATATTTAACCACTAATAATTTTAGGCATGGTGCCCGCACAGTATTTGTAAATAGCTCATCCGGAAATTATATATTCTGCATACATTGAAATAATAATAATAATCGTATGTATGAAAGCAATAACTGTATTATCAGACAAAATTCATGTGTAATATTATATTGTAAAAATTGCATACATAATTCTGTAATTGTGGTCTCGCTGGTGATAGAGGCGTGTCAGCCCCTCAGGATTGCACACAAACTCTAAGGCTTAAGCCGGGTTTCCTGAGGTGGTCATCCCTGTTTAGAACAGAATGCGCCCCAGGCGGTGTAAGGTGGAACTAAAAGATGATTTAATCATTGGAGGTTCGTTTGGAAAAATCCAACAGAGAAGCGGGCCTAGTTGAACAAAAATTAACAAATAATGCTAAAAAATTCGGTTTGTAAGAATGGGGTTCGAGTGAGATCGGATTTTGTTTAAATATATATATATATTCAAAAAGTAACCGATAGATGGCTGTCAAAGGCATAATATGAAGCTGATATATGCAAATAAGACACTCGTTAAAACACCCCGATGCACATAAATTATTTATTTGGTGCCAGCACGCCAGAACAGGCGTTGATGGTTAAGCTATTTTACAAGAACGGGGAATCAGAAACCGGCAATATAGCACGGCAAAAAGACTATTAAATGCAGAGTTCTGTTGTTATAATTTTCATGGTCACTGCCTATACTATAAGCCTAGTATGCTGAATCCTCTTACATATTATGCATTCGAGCGATATCTATCGGTCGTTTTCTAATACACAAGTTTGTTTGTTGTTAAAAGAAATTCGATCTCTTTCTAATCCTATTAATGAAAACCGCAATTTTTAAGCATAATTTGTTCCTTCTTAAAGATTTTTTTTTTTAATTTAACGTATATATGTCTGTATATTAAAAAAAAACATGCACATACAAACATATTTTACAACTTCTTTCGTTGAAACCAGGTTAAAAATAGTTTTTTTTTCTACCATATTCAATGGATGGACTCTTCTAAAGTAATATTATTTAAAAGCCACGAAATGCCGGGGGAATTTTCGAAGCGATTTGTAAATGTTATATGTGTCCCATTTCAGCATTATTTCAAACATTTGGATAAATAAAGCTAATAGTTTTTATTTAGTTTTAATTGAAGTAATAATTAAAATGTGTATATTACTCATACCTAAAAATACTACTTGTGTACATAGCCTTATCATAGTGTAAAACGCAACTGTAAAAATTCTTATTGCTGTTTTATTCTTCCAATACTATTAGTTTCTTTATTTATCTGTTTGGGATAATTTTAACAAATATTTCTGCAGCATAATTTATATTGAACACTTTTTAAACTACGTACACACACCCTATAAATATTCTTTTATTACTAAGATTGCACGAAAAAAAAAAAAGCTATTTTCACGCAAAAATATTCCACTAAGATACGAACGAACGGATATATTTTAAAAGATAAAAAACATTCCATGTCATGTTTTAAGTATATTCCATCGTAATACTTCATTTTTCGATGAAATATTTGCTATTTCTGCATATTTTTACATCATTAGAAGCAGAAAAAAGTATCTAATGATATATAACGTGGAAAACTAATAAATATTCATAGCAGCTTTAATATTTTCTCCGCTGTAGGTAAAAAGAAGTTTGCGATACGCAAAATGAAGTGATATTATTTGTTTTACGATTCTAAGTAAAAACATACAGCCTTTATTTTATATAGAAGAAACGAGTATTTGCAGAATATTATCTTTTAAATAGAAATTAAAGTAAATATTAACTTGCAAAATGGATTAGATAACTTATATAAATGACAGCAACTGTTTTTTCTTTCATTTGTACTGGTTCACTCAGAAAGTTATCCGGTTTTGAAGTACGGTTTTGTCTAGTTATTTTGCTATTTCTGATAAGAGTTGACCTTGTATGACCCTGATATATGGGTTCTGGTCAAAGAAGGTCTTTTCTGTCTGCGGTGCGTAATTCTGTAAAAATGTGCAGCTTTTATTTTATATAGAAGAATCAAGTATTTGCAGAATGTTATCTTTTAAATAGAAATTAAAGTAAATATTAACTTGCTAAATGGACTAGATAAATGATATAAATGACAACTGTTTTTTCAGATGTACTGGTTCATTCAGAAAGTTAACCGGTTTTTCAAAGCGAAGTACGGTTGTGTCTAGTTATTTTGCTATTGCTAATAAGGATTGACTTGTGAGGCCCTAACATATAGATTCTGGTCAAAGAAGGTCTTTTCTGTCTGCGCTGCATAATTATGTAAAAATATACAGCTTTTATTTTATATAGAAGAAACAAGTATTTGCAGAATATTATCTTTTAAATAGAAATTAAAGTAAATATTAACTTGCAAAATGGAGTAGATAACTGTTATAAATGGCAATAACTGTTTTTTTAGATGTACTGGGTCATTCAGAAAGCTATCCGGTTTTTTAAATCGAAGTACAGTTTTGTCCAAAAAAAAAAAAAAAATCTAAAAAAAAATCTAAAAAAAATCTAAAAACAAAGATTGTTGATAAGGATTGATCTTGTGTGACCCTGATATATAGATTCTGGTCAAAGAAGGTCTTTTCCGTTTGCGCTGCATAGTTCTGTATTGTGTTGTGGCATAATTTTTGTTTCAGTGGAGTGCTAAAATTGGAGAACTAAAAAGATCATTTTCGTCATAATATGCTATTTTATTTCAAGAAAGGTAAAAATGCTAGTGAGACTGTTCGTAAAATTTCTGCTGTATATAGACAGAATGTTATTTCAGTTCGAAGGTCACAGTTCGAAGGTGCCTTGAGAAGTTTAAGCGCTGAAATTTCAGCCTCGAAGATCATGTCCCCTCTGGATGACCGTAGAGAAGGACCACTTAAAAGAAGCTATTGCTGAAAATCCAAGTTGCACAGTTCAGAAGCTATCACACAGATTAAATCTATATTAATAAAAGAAAGTTTCGCTCTGTGTGTGTGTGTGTGTTTGTCTGTCTGCGATGGATAGCAAAATCTAGCCCACCTAGAAGTCGGAAAATTTAGGTGTGGATAGTCCAAGGTCTGGCCATGTGCACCTGAGTCTCAGAATTTTAATATTTTGATAATTATCCAAGATATTAATTAGATTCTCATTAACCATCGCTTCTAAAATGACATCTTTTAAATCAAAATGGCGAAAGAAACGAACAGGAGCATTGGATTTGCAAGCGGAAATGAACTAATTCGAAATTATTTTACTAATTAGCGAATTTTAAGAATACTAACTGAGATATAAATTTGAAAATTTCTGAGCATATGTAAAAAATATTCTGTATCTGACTATGTGATTTTTGAAAAATTCGGTCGGTAATTTTTTTTTTAATTTATGCAAAAAACTTTAAAAAATCTGCCGGCGCCAGTGAAAACGATCCGCGAAAGTTTCAGACAGTTATCTGCTTTCATTAAAAACTGAACTACAATGAGATCTGTCTCTTGGACCGATCCCTCCATTTAATTTGCGAGAATGAAATGAAATAATTGGCAATTTTTACTAATGGACAAAAATTTAGGTAACTAATTAAGATATGGATTTGAAATTGAGGTCGGGAAGGGGTGTCATCTGCCGGCCATTTTAGCGTAGCATCTTCGTTATGTTCTAATTATCAGAAAAATGTAATTCTTTCTTTAATGATCGCGTTAATGTAGGTTCGGTGGTTCTCTTGAACAAATTATTCATTATATTTGCTGGTGTGGGGAGGGAGGGGATTAACGCCTTTCTCTGAGATTGTAATTATCTAGGGTCCGGGAAACGCCGGGCGGGTTAGCTAGTATTCAATAAAGTACCATGCATGATCATTTGATAACTTCTTAAGATGTCCCCTTTTACTCTGCTTTATGGTCGTGCAGAGTGGGCATCGTCTTGGAGGATGAAATTTTGGCGCTTAAATTTCTCAAATAACTTTCGAACTGTGTCATCTGAAACATTACTTTCCGGGTTACCCAATATGTTACAATAAATCTTAAGTCATTATCTGTGATGTCTTATATTTAACAAAATTACAAATTCCTTTATCCCACCTAAAACAGCAGGAGAAAGAAATTTTATTATTCAAAATTTATCTTGTTTAAACATATAAATATGTGTGTGTGTGTAAGAAAAACGTGTGTTTGATCTGTGTCCTAAAATGTATTTTAAAGTTTGCTTTAATTTTATATGTGTTAAAATTAAGGTAGTATTTTTCTAATATATGTATTATCATATTATTCAAGTATTTCCATCATCGGAGACATAAATGGAGTTTTATTTAACTTCATGTACGTTAGTTAATCATAGTAGGATTTTACTTAGTCGAATTGTGTTTAAAGTTCAGACATTTTCCAGTTCCATTGCGATAAATGTTTTTAAAAATTTTCTAGACTTTTTCTTTCTATTTTTGAGTTTTCTGACATTGAAGTTACAACTTAATGAAGAAAAAAGTTGAACTGTATTCGCTATGAAAAGTTCAAAAGTTGTTACATTTTTAATATGTAGAGAACCTTCTAAAATATTTTTTTTTAACATAAACTGGAATAATACATAATTCCAATCGAATAGATATTTTCGCTTCTCTCATTGACAATTTCTCAATTAAAATTAATTGTTGTCATCTTCAATTCTTTTGAGACTGCACAAAATAAAATAATTGCAGAGTAAAATTATATTAAATTAAAAAATATATAAACCTTCTTAGCTAACAACCTGTTTGTATGATCGTTCCTATACTCAACGTCATTTTTTCCCATCACTATGATCTACAAATGAAATGAGCACATTTTTTTATTTTATTTTGAGAATAATCAACTTCAATTTAGATAGGCAACTTAGAATAATTGTCTAACAGTGGTCTTTCAGTCTAATAAATGCACTGTAAACAATTACTAACATGTATTTTTGTTTATTAAAGCATATTGTTTAATAGCCTTTAAAAATTTAACTTTAATAATAGCATTACATTTATGTAAAGATTTTTATAAAGCTAGTTAGCCTTTAATAACACCTTTACTTTTTCGTAAGAGTTTTTATGTAGCTATTTAATCTTTAATAATATATTTACATTTATGTAAAACTATTACGATAAATAATATAATTGAAATATGTAGCATGCTTAATGAAAAATGTAGCAATTGAGATTAAAGATGAGTCGTTATTAAAAAGAAATAAGATGATGCTATGCGTTTGTGAATATAATTACGAATACCAATTTTGGGTTTTAAGCATTTATATAAATTAATTTAAAAAGTAGAAATTAAATCTATAAAAACATTTTCTGAGATATTAGAAGAAGGACAGTTTGAATTTTTTTGAAAATGTCTTTTCTAAATCCCACAGAATATAGGACTTTTCCACATTATCCTTATCGATAAATGCAATGGAAAATTTACCATTTCTTTTTATAACAATGCATTTCGTTCTCTGATAAGCCTATTATGATTTCAGTATAAAGCTCAAATATATCTTTTAGAGTTTCAAAATCTCTTCTTAGACTTAAATAAAATCCTTCTGTAAGCTGAAAAGGCAATAGGGACATTTTTCACTATTTTAATGATATAAGCTATGATTTATATGATAGTAGCTTATAGATATTGTTGGAGGAGTTTTCAGTGTGTTTTTAGGAAATATGAAATACATGAAAAACTGTTTCTTAATTTTCAACTCAGAAGAAAAAGAATTCATTTCATACTCTGCATAATCAACTTAAATATTTATGATGATTTCTTATTTTCTATATAAAAATGTATTGAACGGAGGCATAGTTGGATGATATATTGCACTTTTTCTTGATACATACATAAAACATTCCACGTTAAAACGAAATATCATTTTTGTGGCAATCCAGGTATATTTGTGAAATTCAGAGATAGAATAGACAAACTGATAAATTCTGACAGACCGATGATCCGAAATAATAAATACTTTTGAGCTATATATTTGAAAGTGTTAAAAAGTAACGATTCGGTACCGAGAAAAGAAGATTATACTATTTGAGTAATCTGATTAATTTGAGGACATTATTTGATCATCTAGTATCAGAAATTGTCTACACATTTAAAAAATATAGTTGGTTTTTGCATACTGTACATACTGAAGAATAAGAAAGGGAAAACAATGTATCGCTTGTAAATTAGACATTAGGACATTATTTTGTCTTTCCTAATGCCAGTACGTAACAGATCTGGAAACTGAATAATGCATAAATGAGATATGACTTTATTTTAAATGCACATCAGCTAGCAAGGTAAGTGCGCCACTATTGGGACATACAACTATAATCGTCACCTGCTTTAGCAAATTAAAAAGGTTATATCATACACACACAAACAAAGTGAGAGGCGATTGGTCAAAAATTCAACCATTTACCTCTAACTTTAGTCACTTGAAAGTGTGATATAAATGTATTTTTTATTTGTCAAAGCTTCTGTTCCAGTAATGGTACATGCCTCATTTACTGCTACGCATATCTTACATTACAAAAAAAAAGATAATACATTGAAGCACGTTTGTTTTGAATTAACTAATATGATGGAATAAATAACATATAGATTATTTAACAATACGCCATTGTAATTCATTGCGTTATTTGTAAAAGAAATATACTGTTTTATTAAATTACTTTTACAGAGACAAATATTTTTAAATCATTGATAATATACAGACCACTGTAAATTTAAGAGAAACGTATTTTTGTAAAAATATGTTTCTCTGGAACTGTGTACTTTCTATATAAACTATTTATTTTATTTTTATTTTCGATATTGTGCAGGTTGCTGTAAAAATAATGTAAAGATGTTCTTTAGAAATATTTCATGTACTACGACATCAAAATTTATAAAGTCTTAAAAAATATTTTAGGAAATGACATAATCCAACAAGATTTTTATATACAGGGTGGTCATTAAAACTTTTGCCGATATATGAGTCCCTAGCGTCTATATTGTTCAAGGAAAAGAGATGTCATTTCGAATGTGGGTAAATCTCTCATCGTTAAGGTAATAGTGACAAATATTCAAAAGATAAGAGTAACTTTTTTCTTGCATCGCAAAGTGATCGCCACAGTAAAAAATTCGCAATGGTGTTCGAATGGTGACCTAAAACAAATGCAAAGAAAAGCGGTGAGAACAACAAGCGAACTCATACAATTGAGAAAAAACAAATTATTTTATATGGATTACAAAATTTTCAAGTGTTTTACTTCACAAATGATGATACATTGTATGCGGGAGATTGTAGACAGAAGAAATTTATGGCATGATTTAGAATTTCGCTTTAAATCGTGAATTTTATATCATGCATATTTAGTGTATTCCATGTATATATTTTTAATTGTAAATATCTCAAGAGCCAGAAACCAATTCAATGTCTTCTTATGACGAATTAAACTACAAAAACGCGAAATGATGGTAGATAATAATGTCACGAATGCGTTTTTCCAGCACATGTGGAGTACAGTCAACTCTGTGAAATCCGCCGATGTATAATCCGCAAATGTGTATTATTCGCACTACATGTTGGAATGTAAACAGTGAAAGTTGCAGTTAACAGTTAAGCTCATACATTAAGTTAAATTTGTGTTTTTTTCATGAATTGTCAATTTTACAATGAAATAAATGGTGATTGAAGAAAATTCATATATTTTGTTACTTGCATTCAAAAAATAATAATTTAAGCCAAGTAAAAGGACAACTAAATTAAAATAGCCATTTTTATTTTAAATAGGCACCGATGTTTGGTTTGTTAGGCTTAACATAGACGTACACTTCACTCATACACCGGTGAAAATATAATGTTAACTGATTGTATCTCAACATTTTGTTTATTTTATAATACAGGTGAATATTTCTTTCAGTAAAATTTCCGTGAGTGTACTACTTTTGCATGCAACGTGTGATTCTTCTTACAAGTTATTTTTCATTGATACCAAAAGCAGCCAAATTCAAAATTTCAATGGCTTACATACTCGAGATGCAAAGAAAAAAAACAAAAAAAAACAGTGAACCTTTAAATTATGCAAAAGATATAGTGAATGCAGTTCCTGCATTTTTAGAGGAACAAAATTTGGTTCAATGGCCAATCTTGTGAAGATATGCCAACTATAACTCAATCAAAGACTGATGATGAAATTATAGCTATTGTTTTAAACCACACTGAATCAGAGAATGAAAACGCTAATATAACTTATGTACAGCGCTTAATAAATAAAAATATAATAAAATTGCTAAGATATAAATATTTAAATTTCTTTGTGTGAATTTTATCTCAGAGGATGAAGTAATGAGTGTTCATATACTACAGAAAAAAAAATATTGACAACAAACCAAAACTTAACCTACCATTGTGGCAATGTTTAAAAAAATGAATAAATCAGTAAAATTTGTATTATATAATTTAATTTTTCTTTATATTAACGTAGTTATTAAATATATTAAACCAATTTTGCATTATATTTTCCTTTTCTATTGTAATTTTTATGTAATTGTTCATAATTATACTGAGACTTTAAAAAATAAAATGTAAACAAAGGGATGATCTATAATCCGCAAAATCTTTAGTCCCTAAGTGTGCGGATTTGACAGAGTTGACTGTACTAATTGGTCTTCTTTACAACTGTTTCTAGTAATCGCTTCCAGTGCTCTGACGTCCACGTTACTCACGGACATGCATTAGCTTTATATTATAGGTGTATTTCATTTTGCAATCCTGAGCGCTATGCATTAAATTGTTTTGGCTTAATTGTCAATAAATTTAATTTAATGATAAAAATACCACCTTTCAAAGGAATAAAAAACAATTATTTTAATAAACATGTTTATTTTTATCTGAAACATAGTATCTTGAAATAAGACATATTTTCTTGATCTGATGCATAAAATTAGACTTAATTAATATTATGTTCTACATCAGACATCCTACACAGGTGAAATTTAATTATAAGAATATTTTTAGATTTCATTGAAATACATACTTTGCCTTTTTAATGAAAATTTCATATTCATTTTGAATTTAATTTCACCAGATGTTAACATACAGCAGAAAATAAGTTGTTTACTTTTATTTAATCGTTTAATTTTCGCAAAACATTTTTAGATATAACCAAAAATCTGTCGCGTTAGTTAATTAAAATAATTTCCCGGAATGGAACACTATATAAAAGTCTCGCAACAATGTCTGATGTGATAATACATTTGAAAAAAATATGTACAAAAATTATACCCCTTTAGATTTTTTAAAAAAGCAACATAGGAAAATATTTTTAAACAGTTTCGAAGGTTTGTTTCATTTTATAAAACTGATCAGGATTACCCAAATTTACAGTTGTAAATATTTTTGCTGTTGTTGCTGTCAAAATATTTTCTTAGTTAATGCAAAATTTATAAGAAATTGTACGGGCTTATGAGCGGTTAAAATAAGAAAAACTCTCTGTAAATGAATTTTGAATTTTGAAAAATACTTGCTAAATTTAAAAACTCGTTATCTCATCTATTATTATTATTATTATTATTATTATTAAACCGCAGACCAGGCCTCTACCTGCCGGGCATTATGCCTATCTATTAAATGCTCAGGCTACATCTGAGAAATTAAATAAAAAATTTCTTTCCTAAAAACAAATAAATAGTTTAAATAACATAATATAAATTCTCCGAGTTATTTTTTAATTGCCCTAACGATTCCTAAAAAATGTGAAGAATATTATGTGAATTGCCCTACATTTTATAATGCAAATGTAATTGTTTGTTCAATATTGGGTTCTTTTAAACATTTTCCAACATAGTTGAAAGTGTTTAAGAATTCGGTTTTCCTGGCCGTCCATGCTCTAACTCGCTTAAATATTCTCAGATTGCCTTATAATTAATATATGTTATTGTGTTTTACTATGGCATGGTTAGTATTAAATATGAAGTGTTTAACATTTATAGTTCATGTACAAGGACATTTAAAATAATTCCGTTACATGATGGTCTTTTTTCTGGGGGGGGGGGGGGGGGCATTCTGCAAGATATTTTATTGGTGTTACTCTATTTCAAACGTATTGAAATTGATATAAATCATTGAGGTACACTACGAGATGCTTGTAGAATATGTTGTGCACAACATTTATCTTTCATTATATTTCACTTTTTTTAAATATAATTTTTCATCGTATTAAATGGAAAATTTAGTCACAGTTTTCTGAATATGTTGGAAAGTTTTTCATAATATATAATTGACGCATGATTTTTCTTTCTTACTTATTCAATATATCATACAATAAATATCATCCTTCTGCCATTTGTCTTTTTTTTTGGGGTTTTTTTTTTATTTTTTTAATGCATGCATTTAAAATAAATTGTGAATCTAAGTTTTGAAACTAATTTATTTTAAAAATATTTCTTCAATATACACTATTTTCTGCTATATATTAGTGGGAAAATGTATTTAATGTTTTAATGCTAAGCATTTTGAAATGCTTTTTCATATAAAATCAAGCTTATGAAAAGCAAAGTTTTATTTTTTCCTCCTTAACTAAATATAATTTATATGACGATTTATATGAATATCTAATTACATATTCTGAAATCCGAGACATATTGTCTAGATAAATTATAAGGTAAGTCGGGGTAACCGGATACTAGTGCTTTTTTAAGGAGAGATATTTTCTTAATCACTAGAAAAAAAAGTTAAACAAGTGGGTAAGTGTGATCGAAGATCGCTCAAAGGATTTCGTTTAATATTCCTTTCAAAACACTTTAACGTTTCTTTAATAAATCCAAATAAATTTCATTTAGCAGAAAAAAGTCATGTTTTTTATAAAGTAAAAATTTACCGGTCTATTTTTTCGTTTTTTCGAATATCTAAACCAGCCCGATAGCGGGCGAAACCCGCTATTATATTCTGTCATAATAATATCTGTCACGCGGACTTAATGCGATATTTGAATAATAATTCCAAAATTAACTAATTAATTGTGCTAATTAATTGTACACCTTCAAAATGTTAAAACATGCAAATATTTCCATAATGGGATTTTTATCATGATTCAATATGTTTCTCAAACTCATATATTTACTATTCTCTATTACTCATATTGACACTCGCTTTGTATTATTCTCAAACATTTGAAAAATTCGTTAAACTTCCAATATGACGTCAGATTTTCTTTTTAATTCTCTAATGACGTAATATTAATATGCTTTGTGTACATACACATACTCATACTCCTTGTATTATTGAGAAAACTTTGAAAATGTCCGTTTTATTACGACTATGACGTCAATCAATTTTATTTCATATTAATCTTTTTTTCAATTGGTGAAACATTTTATTTCATTTTCATTTTTCATGTGGAAATCGTTCAATAGAAAATTAATTATTGCAGAAATAATTTTATTGCGTATTTTTAATTTTTGGCAACTGCTATAACGAAAAATGTTTCAATTTAATAGGAAAAGGCTGTTATAATTTTGTTTTTTATCTCTATTTATTAAAATAATACGATATTTTCAAATTTTAATATTTTGAGCTTCATAGCTGGTATTCAGCTATATAAACACAAAGTTTCAACTCTGTAAGTTATATAGTTTCTGAGAATGGCTCTGTGACGGACAGACAACGGAACGGGAGTAATATAGTTTCGTGAGATGAACGAAACCCTAATAAAAATGGAGCGATTGATAATGAATATATTTACACCTACATGTATATCTGGCCTAAAAAAAGAAAGTAACAATATTAAAAAAAGAAAAAAATCACAATTAAAAATTAATTATTCCCAATTACCATATATCATTTTAATCTGAAGTATAAAATGAGATTTCTAATTAATATTACCTCACAAGATATACATTTTTCTTGGATGTTGTTTTATAGTGTTTATCCTTAAATTTCAAAGAAACACATATTTTACATGCAACGAATGAAAATTGCTTTTTGTCATGCATTTAATTTTCTGTTGCACCAGATGTTGGAATACAATGCAAAATGTATTGTTCATTTATACATTTTCTTTTTATTATTTAAAATCTCTAACGTAATTTAATTTTATGTAAAAGCACATAGATGAAATTATAAATTGGGAGTCTTTAGTATCATAATTTAACATGGCTTTATCACACGATACTTCATTCATTTAAACATGAATGGTGTAAAGATACCAGTAGATTTTGTAATGTATTTTCCGGAATCCTCTTAACTATAAAAATAATGTATACAATTATTTATACGAATATCTAGTAACGCTTTTTCTAATGCAGTACCAATTGTCGAGAAACAAGATTCCTCCCATCAGCAGAATAAAATTGGATTTCTAATTAATATTATGTCTTATGAGAGGCAGTCTAGACACGTGGCATTTATTTGCAAAAAAAGATAAATGCATAATTCAATGTTTAATTAAAATGTCATGTTTGTTTTTGCAGTTACCATGTTTTATTACCATATATTTACATACAATAAAAATGTGTTGAATACTTATATGCGTTTTTCGTCTTTTTTTCGTAATGCTTTGGGGAATAAAACAAAAAAAAACTCTAGCGTGATTTATTTAACGCATTTTTCAATATGAAAGTTGAACAAAAGAGACTACGTAACAGTAATTTATGTGCATAAAATAAAAACAAAAAATTAAAGAAAATCGTGCATTCATTTTTTTTTATAAAATAGCAACACATAATAGAGAAGTAAATATGTTTTTAAAAATTTGTTATCATGTAAAACCAATTAAATTTATAATACAATATTAACATATATATTTCCATTTCCTCAAAATATTTAATTATTTTATACAAAATTATTTTACGCTTTTAGATATTTAATTTTAAAAAATGCTGCTTGTAAATTAATGGAAATTTAATACATACATGAGAATATAAATAAATATTATTTACTAAAAGTACCTGTAATATAAAATTTGGTTACATTATGAATTCAATTAATAGGAATTAAATAATATTACTTAAAAAAATCCCTTTTTTTTATCTAACAGGACATCAATAAAATATTGCAAACAGTATAATAAAACAAGTTTGAGTTTGTGGTGTGATATGCAAACTGTAAAAGGGTGCCTTTATCTGAGCAGACTTGTGGAAAATTATTAATAATTTAAATATTAGTAATAATGCACATTAGGTACTTCTCTATTATTCCGTCGACCACTTTTCATAACAAAAAACTATCGCCAAACTGTAACGCCGAATAAACGGGAGAACGTTGCCATTGGAATATCAAAATAAATAAATAAATAAAATATAAGAATTTAAGGACACAATTGTTATTTTAATTAATGAAATAACTACTAAATCGGTAAAACATAATGAAAAATGCACGCAAATGTCGAATTTAAAACCACATGATGACATAACAAACACGTATAATGCTTCTGACATCAAGTAAAAGGGAATTGGAGTGCATTTTTGGCGTTTAATCTTACAGTTTGGCGATAGTTTTTTGTTATGAAAAGTTGTCGACGGGATAATAGAGAAGTACCGTATATTATTAAATATTGTTTATAATGATGTTGTAATAATGTTGTAATATTATTAAATATTAGTAATAACTAATAACGTATTCCTTTAGAAGTACGAAGTACCATATATATATATATATATATATATACTACTAAAACACAATTATACATTTACATTAACCACTCTATATAGCCAAAAACAAATAACAATATATCAACTGAACTCTAAACTATAACCAATTAAAACTATAAAACAAAAATAACCAAACTCAAAATACTAACGAAAAATCAATACCAGGAAAATTAAACCTGAAGGCAGGAGGGCATGGCTAACAACATGCGCTGCAGGGTTAAAACCGGCTTTTACGTTAACAACGCCCCCCTTCTCCTGCCGAGACCAAAATAATTCAAACTATCAACTAACATACCAAGCTACACACAGCAGCAACCAACTCTATCTGAACCCATCCAACAACTGATCAAGACCACCCTTAGCATTCAAAAATGAATTCATTTCATTTCTATATTTACTTCTACCTATAAAATTGATCGTGTTTCTCCTTACAAAGTTCACAGGGTAACCTTGCATCAATGCCATGTCAATCCACTCCATGAACTCGCCAACCGCATCGCCAAATCTTGAACATAACCTTTCAATACGAACAAAACCGTTTGTAAATACATTTCTAAATACTGAAATATGCACGTTCGATTCAAAATTTAAGATTTTTAAAGTTTTAAAATCGAAATCATTTCTCTTGTCGTAAACCCTTGTTATTAAATTGTCATTCTCCAACACTAAATTCACATCCAGATAATTGATGTTTTTAATATTCCGGGAGGAGAGTTCTAGTTTTAAAGTATTTGGATAATATTTAAAATCTAGGTTTACATTTTCGTTATTTAATCCAACTATTATAACATCATCAATATACCTATAACTCAATATGTCTCTATTTAAATTGTTGTTATTCTCATATATATGTAAGTAGATGTCAGCTAAAATTGAACTGCAACTCCACCCCATTGGGATTCCACGGATCTGTTTAAATACTCTGCTCCCCTCATACAAGTAATTCTCTTGCACTACCAATTGAAACAAGTTAATAAACCAATCTTTATCGCTATCTATATTGCCGTTTTTATTATAAAAATCTATAACCTTTTCCTTTAAGTCCAGTAGATTAATTGTACTATATAGGTCTGCAAAATCATATGCAAAGAAACTCTTTATATTTTGATATCTTTTCAATTTGTCTAATAAAATGTAACTGTTTTTTATAATAAATGTGGACTCCGTACTCAACACTCTATCAAACACACCTCTCAAAACTCCCAACAATTTCTTATTAGCAGACTCTAGGTATGAACCATACCCACAAGTTACAATTCTAAATTTCACTGTTTTTTTATGAAACTTTGGCACTAGAACAAGATATGGGAAAGTTTGACTTTTCTGCTTTAACTTAACTTTTTTATATAGTGCCTTAACCCTGTTTTCCATCACTGAAACTCTCGATTTCAACAGCTCATAGTTATCGCGATTATTATAACTTTCATTTAATATTTCACCATAAAATTTTTTACAGATTAATGCATAACTTGTGTTAGCTTTATCGACATATGTAATTATAAATTTACTCTGAAGTTCTTTAATAGAGTTAATTAACCCAGTATAATCCTCTTGAGACACTCCGTCACAATCTCTAACATATTCTCTCTTTAACTCTTTTAAAATGTAGAATTTCCACTCATCAAAAACATTACTTGGTAAGCTATATTTATAAGTCAATTTTTGTATAAAAATATCTACGTTAGTTGTAAACCGTTTAATGGCTGCACTTTTCGTTATAATTCGTTTCATTCTATATTTTGTGCCATATTCCATCCTCTTTCTCAGCTGTTGGTCTTTTACAATCTGTAAATTACCAGTAATAACATGTCCATAGTATTTATCTATATAATTAATAAATTCTCCATCATTGCAACTGCATGTACTTTCATCAATACCCCTCTTTAGTTCTTTTGCATATCCATTATAATTAAACATAATACGGCCTAAAGCCTTATCATATTTAAATGCCTTAGTTATTTTTACTTTACTCACTGGTAGTAGATTATTGTACTTGTTTAAAATTTTATCAAAATTAACTCCTTTATAGCAATTACCCAGATAATCCAATATAAAATAGATCTTTTCTTCTGTACTTTTGTGACAGTTCTTTAAATTGCAATATCTCTGTAGATCCTGTTTCTTGATTCTATACCGCAATAAATCCAAACCCAAATCGTTATTAACATTTCTTGTGCTAGATTGTAAAGTTGTTAAAGTCTCCGGAATCAATTTCTTCTTTATATTAAATATAATTTCCTTAATGTCATTTTCTCTTCGATTACTATCACAATTAAATATTGATTTTTCTATTTCTTTACAAGTATTTAGATTTTTAGAAATATATATATATATATATATATATATATATATATATATATATATATATATATATATATATATATATATATATATGAGGGGCATTTTGATTTACACACACGTTTGATATTACACATTTTATAATGGACTGTGATGTGATATTTTTATATGTATATTAATTTAGTTATATTTACATATTCATTATTTAATAATTTAAATGAATTTATATTCATTAATATTAAGAATGTTTTTGATCTAATGCATTTAGATTAATGCCTACGGTGGACAATATCATATTAACTTCTAATATAATGTATACTTTTTTAAAGTGTTAATATAATACATGTTTTAATTATTATTAAGCGTTCTACCCATACCACTTATATCAAGAGTATTTAATTTTTTAACTTTGTATGAAGAAACATTATATGTTAATACTTAATTTCAATATTTAAATATTATTAATTTTAAATCCTTTGTATCTTAATTCAAATATTTAGTATTTTAATTTAATTTAATTTTTGTGATGTTGCATTTTTGGCACAGCTATTAAATAGTTGCTGTGTTATTTCATGGTACATATATTTTTATGTTGCTTTAATTATTAATTTTTCCATCTTACATCTTATTTTCAACATAGAATTAATCATTAATACATCCATTACTTTAATGTTATTGGATATTCTATTTATTATTTATTAATTAATTTCGTTTATTTATTATTTAACTAATTGCTATCATCTTTAGATAGTATATGGTTTAATTTTTAAATATTAATTTTCATCCAATGCTATTTTTATTCAGCGTATATTCACTTTTGACCCTAATAGATGGCAGCACCATGGTTTTTGTTGCTTTACAATAATATTCATATTATTCTAACATCTATTCTGGCACCATGGTAAATCATGTAAATCATTTTCCATAACTAAATTTGACATGTAATGATTTTTTTCAATTCATTCCCTCTGTTTGGTTGTGTTCATGTGCGGTTCATGTGGTGCACAGGTATCTTTTTAAATCCAAATGGATTATGTACTTTATGACTCTATTTCAAGTTTTATCTGTATATTATAGGTATGGTTTCTTTTCTTTTTAATATTGTATTTATTTTTTATTTTTTCACAGGTTTGATTCATTGTTTATGAGTGGTAGTCCCAAAATCATATTCTTTAGAAATGTTATGGCTAATATGATGATGAAACCACTCATTTTATTTGTGGTATTTAGGTATTTGGGACTTGATAATTCTGTCTAAATTCCACGAATTGCACTTCAGTCATTCAATTTCATTTATTCAATTTTTAATTTAATTTATTCTTCTTTTAAAGATGTTTTTGGTCTCTATATTCAGTGTGTTGGGGAATACTTTCTTTGTCAACTAATTATTACATACTTAATCATTATTTCATAGTTTAAGTTGGTGTTATGGTAATGTTTCATTTTTGGTTATATATATATATATATATATATATATATATTTGATACAGTAGATGAAGCTACATATAAGAAATGTTCGAGATAACTATTGAAAATCTTTTGAGCCAGCCGACATTCGCCTTATATCTCGTAAATCGAAATGACATAAGAAGGGCTTGATCGTTAGAATTCGATGGTGGATAAGTTTCACTCGCGCCCTGATTGAATATTTTTATAAAAACTGGATGGAACCATTGACATCTCATACAAATAGACGACGGATCAGCAACCCTTTTTTGCAGAAAACATGTCCTTTCCCACCAGCACCTTCTGTTGGGGGAATATTATGCAAAACAGGTTTTTTTTCGCCAAACTCTCACTGGAATTCCAACGTCTATTTCTTTTATTATGAGAACGGAAACAGAAAGTTGCCAAGAAAGGGATTACCGCCAGAAAGCGGCACCTTTTCGCCGTTTTTTGGCGATGAAAGATGAAAGATGTTTTCTTCAACTCTCTCCGTTGTCCATTTATATTAGAAGTCAATGGATGGAACCCGTCACAACTTACTTAAACAATTACTATAACAAAAGAATTAGTAGAACTACTACTTACGAAAAAGATTACTATAACAATATTAGTAAAATAAGCTTTTTTTTCAATTTAAGAGAGAGAGAGTATGAAACAGTGTTTCAAAAATTTTACTTCTTTTTCCCGAGTGAAATACATTACAACTTTTGATCCAAACTCCAAACAAACAAGTCATAAACAACAGTTTAATTAATGCAAATTAGTTCAACATTACCGCCATATTCACCACTACAAGAAAGAAAATTTCATGGACCTATGAACTATCATACAGATAGTGTATTCCTACGTCCATACCACATTCAGTAAATAAAAGTACATCGCATATAAAGCACACATCTCCTGTGATAATGCAACCGAGTGAGCTCCTCCGATGCGCATGTGCGTTGCATATGCTCAAATGCACCGTCGAAATTCGACGTTAAAGAAAAGTTAAAATGTTTAAATAAAAAGTTTTAAAATGTCCTATTTAATCATTGTTCGATTCAAATCCATACATTCTAAAACGCATCCATTGTTTTACGCTAAACAATTTTTATGTAAAAATGAAGAATTTTTTTACAATAGTGATATACAATCTGCAGATGAGGCAAATTTTTAATGTTTTCAAGTGTAATTTATTTGTATGGTTTCTTCAGTCTCTTTCCATAATCCGGATGCTCATCCCTTTTCCACATTCGGGGATCTTTTCCCTCTTATACAGTAAAACACCCAATGATCGCCAAAATGCGGTGTTTATGGATAATCTAATCGTATGATTTATCAGGGTTTGTTTTAATTATCATTTTTTTCACATTTTATGTTGCTTAGGTAAATCAATTTCCAACTGTGGCAACTTTCCCAGGGGCTATTTTACATTATTGAAGCAAACTGATGGCATTGTCGAGATAGATTTGAAAAATAATTCTAGCTGGAAATTTATTTAAAAAGTCGTTAAATTAAGCGGCAGTTTTCAAATAAATTTCATTCGAAAGTTAAAATTTTTTTAATTGATGATGTACGAAAGAAAATTGTACTGTATTTAGGAGTGATGTAAGTGCGGCAAAAGCGAAACCGATAGTGTCGTTTGTGTCATAATAGTTATACATTTTTAAAAATTGCCACTGTGTTTTGACTGGTGCTGAAAAGTGTATTACCATTTTTTGACGTCGATAGAGATATCCACAGCGAAAGAAATAGGACTTTGCCACTAATAAGGAGTTGTTAAATCAACTTATAACAAACCTACAAAAATAATTTCTATAAAATATTAGCCTTACATTGTTTTTTCTAACGCAAAAAACAATCATTATTTCAAGCTTTTGTTTTACCGCAACACGATTTTTAATAATATTAATTTTCCTGAAATCCTTTACTTTTGCGAATTTTGTATTAAAAAATTAAATCGTCTAACTCATAATTAATAAAATGCAATTGGTAATATGTTATCAAGGTATGCAATCAAGATGAAGCAACTAATAAATGTTAAAATTTTAATCTTTATAATTAACAATTGATAAATCAGTTAAAATTACGTCATGTTGACAAAATTATATAATTTTTTTCTCTTTAGTTTTATCATTGTAAAAATGGATTTCAAGCTAAGCATAACGTCATTTTCACCGGCGCAAACGTTTCACACGTACTTTATACACGTTACTTTTATGTTTGACCACCATGTAAGGTAAAGCTAGGAGAGTCTGCGCTATATTCAAAAGAATATCAATAAAAAATCTAAACATTAGGTTTTTGCTAAACTATCCATGAATAATTTTGACTTCATTTGTTTTTTATGCATTTCCATTGCTATATCGTTAATATGTTTTAATTTAATAGAACAGTTGTAATAAAACCAAGAAAGTTATTTTGCGTAATCTGCCCTGACAGGGTTGGTGGGATTGCGCATATTGGGTAGGAGAGATTGTTAGTAATAAAAACTACAATTAAATTGTTAACAATGATAATTACACTTAAATGATATTTTTGTAAGGTTTATGAGAAAAAATATTATTGTATTAGGAGTGAATATTTCAACTTAATGATTAAAGAATCGGAAAAAGGAAAAAAAATTAAAAAAATTAATAAATTTTAATTAAAGGAAAAAAATTAAAGAATCAGAAAAAGCATGTCCAGATAAGATTACAAAAGAACATTAAGTTACTTCATAACACGTTTCGCTTAAAATTAGTCTATTTTCATTTGCACAGTTTCATTGTTTTCCCCAGCGTTCGGCACTCCTATTGTTCAGCCATATCGCTTATAATCCGCTGTTGGAGAAACCAGGTGCGAAGTACATTTGATTGGACTGATACTTGTATTTACTAATAAAGAAAAGACAAAAATTGCTGTCCACCTGTTTTGTTGATAAGAAGTTATGCTTTCCTTTTTCCTCTTCAGGGGCAAGTGCATGAAAACAATATTACTGTTGAATGCATTGTGTAACAAAAAGCTGTTATTAAATACTTTCGAATAGTAACCATATATTTTAGGTATTATTTGATATAAAGTTATTTCATGTATAATAGTCGTATTTTATTGACTTTATCTTTTCATCTGAATCAGTAAAGTGTGTGCATAATAAGTGTGTAATCATTATCTGTATATCACTGCAAACGTATAAAAATAAAAAAAAATACAACCGTTATTTAGACCTTGATAACTTTATCATTATGAGTGGGTGGGGAGATCAAGGAATGATAATGTATGACATCGTTTAGGGGGTAAGGGGATCCAAAATTACCAAAAATTAATAAAGTTATATATGTACGGCCCTAATGCATCGAATCCAGTCACTGGTTGAAGTTGTTTCCTAGTATAGTTCCAGATATTCAGTGCACTCATCCTCATTGCCCTTGGTTTTCTTTCTTTCAGTTTTTTTTGTACCCAACTTTTTCTGGAAGCACCTTATTTTCATCTCTTTGCTTTTTTTGTAGCTGCTTCCTTCTTATATCTTTTTTCATGTATATTTTGTGGATGAGTAACATTCGTTGCACTTAGTTTCCTTTTTTATTTCGATGGTATTAAACCACTTGGAATGGGTGAAAGCTTTCCCAAAACTTTCGTAGGTGTATTTCTGAGAGTAACATTAGACTCCCTAGAAGTTGATGGTTGACAAATGCCTGTAGTTGTTGCAATGTGATTCGAGGATTGGCCTAGAATAGGAGAAGTTTGGGTTTGATTGGTTTGTAACGAGTGTTGTTGAAACGGATTGGTGATCTGTGGATTCTGGGGGTAACTCAAGGGTTTCAGGAACAGTTTTATTCATGCCTTGATCACAGTCTAGCAAATATGCGTGTTCTGGAATCACTTCAATATTCAAAAGGTAAATTCCAGAATTATGTGTTTTCAAAAGTTATTTCAAAATTGCTTCATTCATATGTTTTACATGTAATTTGCAATTTATGCAGATTTACCAAGAAACTGCGTAGTCTCTACTAGCATGGCAACTAATGGGAACAATGAGCCATCTCTCCTAAGTAGCAGTGGCGGAAACTCTCCAATTTCGGTAAGGACAGAAGTGCGCGGCGTCTTATTTATACATGACCGCTTCTGAAACGAACCATTGGTGTTCACACTGTTAGTCTAGCTAAGTGAATCATAAGTAGCTTATGAGAAATTGTTTAATTTTAAAATATTTTGCACTACTGACATGCTACAGAAATTATTACGAATAGCTATAAAAATCCAAGCACTTACTTCGAGAAACTAAAACAAAATAACAATGCTTTATCTTAGATGCTCAAAACAATCAACGTGCACATTCAAGTAGACGCCCCACTACTGCTGTTGTACAACTACCAGGAGTCGTAGCGCGCGCGCTCAACTCCTTCCCCCCGACACTCTATGTGCGCAATCCCTCCGACCGCGCCATCTCTCCTGGCTTTACCATAAACAAATAATAATATATTTTGTATTTAATTGTAATGAAAAAATGGCATCAATAAAGTTATAATGCAGAAGGATAAAATAAATCCAATTTTCCCCTCACGTCACAATAAATATGATTTTTTACTCGCTTATAAAAATGAAGTTGACGGGCATAAATATTTTTACCGAAATTTAACTTGCAAATTAAAATAATTCGGCTAAAGAGCTACGTATCTGAACATTATTGGTTATTTCTCTTTTATACTCGCAATAATGGAAATAATCCAATTGCCACCATTTTGAAGAAAAAAAATTAAATATAAATTCTGCTAATTAATAAAAGTATTGATCAAACGAATGCAGAATAACAAATCTGTGGCCAAATATTTTTCATTTAAATTAAGAATCATGTAATTGGATGAAGTATAGTTTTTTCTCACGAACTGTCCAAAAAAAAAAAAAAAAAAAAAAAAAACCGCTTAGCGCTTAAAAATGTAGATAAGTGTTATACATGTTTGTTAAAACTGTGTGTTTTTATAATGAACACAAGAACATCCAAATTAACTTTGATATATATAATAAGTCGTAGATTTGATTCTTAGAACAATACATTTGTATTAGTATCGTTTTTTTTTAATTCATAATCCGTCAATCGAATGCGGTCTGCTCGCATGTCAGCCGAACATTTAAAAATCAATACATATATCACAGAATCAGTATATATTGGCCAAAATCTCATAAGTGTGGTTTTTGACTGCTGATTTTCTGCTGATATATGATTTGTAAATGTATCATATTATGCTCAATTTGAATTTGGAATAACCACTGATATATTGCAGAATAATAATTAGAATATATAAAAAGTAATAATTAGTAGATAATAGAATTCTGCTTATATCTGATTTGTAAGTCTCATATTATGTTCAAATTGATTTTCTAATAACAACTGATGCATTGTAGAATAATAATTAGTAGATGGGCATAAACTTTATTGGAAAATAAATAGGATATGGCCTTTTTTTATGAGACGAAACACAATTTATGAGGAACAGAAGTGACAGGGACAGTAGTGAATTTGTTTGGAATTTAGTAACTTACTTTAAAAAGAACATTTTTGAAATGTTGTATGCACTATTTTGAAAGACATATGAAACCTGCGATTAAATGGCTAGGTATTGGTTAACATATAAATATCAATATTTAACTTAACAATGTGAACAGAGGTGACGGTTAATAAAGGTACGCTTACCTTTTCCCCATTCTTTTCAATCCGAAAAATATTCTTCATCAACAAACGGCAAGCAATGGCAATTTTTTAAGAACAAAATATGCTTCCCAACTGGAAACAATATTGAAAATGACCGCATACTGCCATATGATGGAAATAGGAGGAAATCCATACACCGAGACAGTATTGACCAAAAAGGGGATGCAACTTTAAACTCAACAAAAAGAAATATTACACATTTACCACATATAAAAATTATGTTAACTCCATGTGATTCATATTTATAATAAATGCATTGGTTTTTCAGAATTTTTGAATAATTATCGTTTGTTGATGATTTTAATGATCAAGTTAAGGGTTGAGGACAAGAGACAGAAGTGACTTTTGAGATATTTAAATTCCATTTGAATGATAAAAAACATTTTCACTATAGGAGTAACACGATATTGTAAAATAATTACATAGAAACATTTTTAAATGAAATGAGAATTTATATTGCAAAGAAATGCCGAAAGATATAATGGGGACTAAGAAATCGCATTTAGGAGATTTTGGTACATATTATCATTATAAAATATTGTATATGTAAAAAAGTATATTAAATTAAATTAGGATACATATATCAATATATTTCATTAGTCTGAGAATCGTGTAATAAAACTGAAGCATTTTTTGGTTAATACTTTCGAACGTAGTTCAAAACTGTTTAAGAATCCGGTTTGTCTATCTGTCTATCCATACTCTAACTCGCGAAAATATACTCGAATTGCCAATCAATTAATATATGTTATTGAGGTTTACTATTGCCTCTTTCGTATTTAAAATAAAGTATGTACCATTTATAGTTCGTTTACAGAGATACTCAAAAGAATACTTTTACATTATGGTATCGAAGAAAAATCTTTGCGGTGTGTTTTAATGACGTTACACTATTTCACACATATTGAAATTGAGTTGCACCACATGGGGTTTACTACAGAATATGGTGTGCATAGCATTCATAGTTCATGTACAGGTACAGACAAACAAATTCGGTTTCAGTACTGTCTATTAACAATAATTGCTGTAAGTGCGTTTTCAGTTATGGTACGCATATTTAAATTAATCTATATTTTTCCTATTACTACATGGTGTGTTTAAATTCTAAAGATCATATACAGGGCAGCACAAAAGATCTCGAATACATTTACATTTATTGGCAGAAATTGCTGAAAGGGAATTTTCAACTGTGCTATGCATTTCCTAACTGAACTAAATTTTAGCTTATTATGTAGTACATATAGAAATCTATAGTTAATATACAAAGCTGCGCAAACTAATTGCAACTTTTCTCCGATTATTGATAGTAATTCCTGAAATTGGTTTTTCAAATGTGTTATGTGTTGCGGGGCTAGTTGAGCTTAAGCCGAAACGTAGGCCTCCCAGGCCGGTTTGACCTTGACCTTGTTTACTTCGCCATCCTACATTGTACCCTTGCTGCCCATCATCACATTAGAAAGCCATCACAAATAAATCTGTCGGCCTGGTTTTCCTACGTGCTGAAACAGCCAAAACGGCTTAAAAAAATAACAGATTGTATGTTTATGCTAAAACACAATAATTACTTATTCATACTGCCTCCAATGGATTTAGTGTTGATTGAGGATGACGTGAACTTTTGATATGCATAAGGACATTTACACATCACATAAATTCTAACCTTAACAATTTAGTTATTCTTAATGACATCATACAGTGTTATTTTGTATTATTAGCAAAACTCATCATTGTTTACTCTAGTATTATTCTTCATTCATTATTGTTCATTTAGTACTTACTTCTATCCATTATAATTATCTACTTTAGCATCATACAGTATTATTACATGGTAGTATTATTGCTCAGTATCACATAAAATTATTTAGTACTCCTCCATATAATTGGTAAATTGTGTTTTCAGAATTTGTATTTTTGGAAATTTGTATTTCAGCATTACATAGTATAATTATTGCTCAGTATCACAAAGTATTGTTTAGTAATGCTCAGTAAAATTAGTAAATTGTTTTCTCAGATTTTGTATCATCAAAATTTGAATTTTGGAATTTATGTTTCAGTACTACTTCTCTAATCTCATGTTGGTATTTGACTGTTTTCACTACATGTGCATATTCTTCTACAATCACTTATGTTATTCCCTGTTATCCTTAGTATTAGTACACAGTTTTTGTTTTCTCAGATTTGTTTTCTGCCCTTATTGCTGTACTCAAATTGTGTTAGCTCTTAATGTAAATATAATTATTCAAATATTTCTGTATATAAGTCTTTTTATACACTTGACGCTACTATTCAAACTATGATTATTTTTTTTGTCAATATCGTATTTACTAATTGTTTATTGTTCAATAAGTGAGCTATTAATATTGTTTTGTATTTATTGCTTTCTCTGTACTTTAGATATTATCTTATTAAAGCTTATTATTTAAAATTTATTATTGTTAAAGCTTGTTATCTATTTACAATCACAATTGTTCATTCAGACCATTATTTTATCTAACTTGGCTCGTGCAGTATAATTAAATAGCCATTGTGATTGACATTTTAATATTTGACAGTTAATTTTCAATAGTGAGGGGTCCCTTTCGCGGTTTGTCTATCCGGGCATCGCTCCCTCGGCTGGGTCCTTGCCGCATAGTAGCAAACCTGCTGGGTGGAGCTAGTTGATTTTAAGCCAAAAGGTATGCCTCCCCGCCCGGTTTGACCTTGACCTTTTTTACTTAACCATCATTTTCACCTTATTCAACAGTTAAGTTTTATTAAAGTACTTCGTCTGTAAGTGTTGGAAGTTTTTCATAATCTATGCTTGACGCATGATTTTTCTTTCCTCTTAGTACATTGTGTCCCAAAAATGACTGATGGATTTTGAAAGTCAATAAAAAAACGGAATGCGGTAAAAATGTATCGTTTGCGGCCTTTGGTTTGGGAAACCAGGGAAATTTATCTCACCAATTTTCAAATTTAGTTAACATTTTGCCAAAAGATGACGCTGCAGGTATGCGAGAGCTGCAGAGAAATTGAATCCACCACATCTTCATCCGGTATTTTGCTACGCAATCTGTTAGTGAGTGCTTTTGAAAGAGTATACACAATTGAAAATGGTTTATTCGTTCGTACAACGGATATTTCCTGTTTTGGAGTATCACCACTATTTTTTTCGCCACATTATGTCAAAAATGTTAACTTAATTTGCAAATTGGTGGAATAAAATCCCCTGGTTTCTCAAACGTTACATTTCTATCGTATTCCGTTTTTAACTTTCTTCTATCTGTACAAGAAGAAAGTATTAGACTCATGAAAATTTTCGACTTCCGGTTTTCGAGGGATTTATACGTTTTAGATGGTCCTGAACACGATTTAACTGTTTTAAAAAAAAATGTCTGTCTGTATGTGACAAAAATTTTGTGGGCACTCTATCTCAAGAACTAATGCACGAAATTTAATGAAGCTTTACATTCAGTTAGTCCCTGATGTAAAATGGTGCTGATTAGTTTTTGGTGTAAATCACCCAACAGGTGGCGCTGCTATGCTGCATGTTTCACGATTTCCGCAATAGCTCTATCTCAAGAACTATTGTACAGAATTTCATCAAACTTCAGATTATGTTAGACCTTGACATAAATAAATGCTGATTACTTTTTGGTGTAAATAGCCCAACAGGTAACGCGGGTATGCTACTTTTCCAGGATTTTTATGATAACTATATCTCAAGATCTAAAGCACGGTCTTTAATCAAACTTCAGATTCTGTTAGACCTTGACATAAATAGATCCTGCTTACGTTTTGGTATAAATTTCGCAACAGGGGGCACTGCTATGCTGCATTTTACAGGATTTACACGATTTTTGCGATAGTCATATCTAAAGACCAAATGCACGGAATTCAATAAAACTTCAGATTCCGTTAGACCATGATATTAATTGGTGCTGATTCGTTTTTACTGTATTCGAAACCTGTGTGAGATAGAAGAAAATTTTAGAATTGGCACATACGACTAGTTTTTATTGACTTTCCAAATCCATCAGTCATTTTTGTGATACAATGTACGTAATAACAATTCATTCATTCATAAACGAAAATAGTTAATTCCTTTCTGCTTACCATTTCTCTATACTGAAGTTTCTGAATATTTTTCAGTTATATATAATAATAAAATATATCCCATAAAAACTCTCTTTTTTTAAATAAATAATATCCCATGGAATTTTTTTAAGATAATTAATATTCCATAAAAGATATTTTTTTTTACGTTACGTATTACAAGAAATACGAATATTTTATAAAATGTAAAAAATATAAATGATATTGTATTAAAAAAGTTTTTCAACATTGTAATTAAAGTTTTCGTATGAAACTTGTTAATTATTTGTTTATGTTAAAATATGCGATAGCTATACAAACTAAAGAAAAAACATAAAAAAAACCTGCCTTATAGTTTTTTTTATTAAAACTGTCTTATAAAATTTGAAACAGAGAAAAATGATAATAGAAAACATAATTAATTTATAAATTCAATAAAATTATACGCATGCTTTGTAAAAGATTAACTTAAGCAATTTTAAATTTTTAGGTATATTTATGTGGAAGACATTATTCTTTATTTATATTTTCACTTCATGGCAAATAGATTTAAATTATTAATTTATTTTAATAATAAATTTAAAAATATATATTCTATGAACGGTACATTAATTATTCGAATGAGATTTAAAAAAAGCTTTGTACTGCGAGATACACGACCATGTATAGTGTTTAAAACGGGACACGTCAAAAACGTAAATTTAAGTTAGTATACTACGAGTCACAATGAGCAATATTCCGAACAATGTGATTTACTGTGAATGTAAATAACAATAAAGTATTTACTACAATCAGCTTGTTGTATGAAAACACATGCACTGATATGCACCATCCCGCGTACAATAAGTAAATATCAGTACAATATGTTAATATATAATTCCTTGAATTCGGCTTCATTTTTTTCTTATTATTTGTTTGTTAAACTAAATTTCTAGCTCAAATATTGTAAACAATTAAAGTAAACGTAACACCTTTAGATTAAAAAAGAAAACGTCCTGCAGCAATAAATTGAATATAATTTCCTTATTTATTTTAAATTATGATAGAATTTACAATATAATATTTTATTAATGGTTTTTAGTTTTATTTATTACATTATTTTTACTGAATTGTGCTCTATTTTTGTTTTGCACATCTTTCAAAACTTCTAAAAAGTGTTATAATAGATATATAATAGATAGATTCACACAATTAGTCATAATATTTCGTATTCTATTTAAATTGTAATAAACAACTTAATCTTGTATTATTATTTTATAATTATATAAATCCTTTTAAATTTATTCAATGGACTAGACAATATATGTTTTACGTATACTGAAATGAATTGTAGAATGTACTTATAATTATATAAATCCTTTTAAATTTATTCAATGGACTAGACAATATATGTTTTACGTATACTGAAATGAATTGTAGAATGTACTTATAATTATATAAATCCTTTTAAATTTATTCAATGGACTAGACAATATATGTTTTACGTATACTGAAATGAATTGTAGAATGTACTTATAATTATATAAATCCTTTTAAATTTATTCAATGGACTAGACAATATATGTTTTACGTATACTGAAATGAATTGTAGAATGTACTTATAATTATATAAATCCTTTTAAATTTATTCAATGGACTAGACAATATATGTTTTACGTATACTGAAATGAATTGTAGAATGTACTTACTGTTAATTTTTTCATTTATTTTATATGCAGAGTGTTTGAATTTTCTCTTCCAATACTTATCCGGTTTCAAAAGCGGTTTTAAAATCGTCGAAAAACGGTTGTCGTGGCTAAGGTATTCTTTTAACTTACTTATTTGGAATTTCATTATTTCTAGAACGAGAATGAATTCTTTCTTCAGGACAATGAATGATTATGCAACCTTAAATTAGCATTAAAGAAATAAGATTTTAGAGGTAGTAAAGTTTCATGTATATATGTCTAAGACGTTTTTAATCTATTTGAACAGTAGTAAATTTCCAACTGGACGAAAAATGTCCGGGCCAGGATTCGAACCTGGGATCGCTTGGCTGAAGCCGCCACGCTCTACCACTGAGCTATCCCGGTCGAATCTGGAGGGCATAATTCATCCAGTTAACCTTATTGATCAAAGCATCTGGTCTGATATTTTAATCAGCTCAACAGAAAAGATCGCAGGTAAAGGAACTCCAGTAAACGCTGGATACGTGAATACACTAGATTATTTTTTAACACAATTATTTCAAATTGGTTTTTTCGTCCAGTTGGAAATTTACAACTTGATTACTTTACCAATTTGAAATAATTGTGTTAAAAAATAATCTGGTGTATTCACGTTTCCAGCGTTTACTGGAGTTCCTTTACCTGCGATCTTTTCTGTTGAGCTGATTAAAATATCAGACCAGATGCTTTGATCAATAAGGTTAACTGGATGAATTATGCCCTCCAGATTCGACCGGGATAGCTCAGTGGTAGAGCGTGGCGGCTTCAGCCAAGCGATCCCAGGTTCGAATCCTGGCCCGGACATTTTTCGTCCAGTTGGAAATTTACAACTTGATTACTTTACCAATTTGAAATAATTGTGTTAAAAAATAATCTGGTGTATTTGAACAGTAGTTTCAAATTCGTGATAAATATAGCATAAAGAATATACACATAACTATTTGATCGATATATTTTACAATTTAAGTTTACTCAATGAAATAACGAACAAAATCATTATCATTTATGTTCTAGACGCCTTTTCAAAGAATAATTATTTTGTTTTATGCCGTTTTTATATTTAAAAAAAAAAACAGCTTTTTGTGCCGGAAAATGATGAAATTACATAAAATTCATACTATGCAAGGTTTTGGTCTGGCAAAAGAACGAATTTTTTTTTTTTACCTTTCTTCTATCTTTACAAGAAGTATTGGATTCATGAAAATTTTCGACCTCCGGTTTTCGACGGATTTATACATTTTAGAATGTCCTGAACACGATTTGACTGTTTTTAGAAAATGTCTGTATGTGACAAAAATTTTTGGGCGCTTTATCTCAAGAACTAATGCACGGAATTTAATAAAACTTTATATTCAGTTAGATCTTGATATAAATTGATGCTGATGTTTTTTAGTGTATGTGAAACCTGTTTGCGACAGAAGAAAGTTTTGGGATTGCAAATCCGGCTATTTATTGATATAATGTGCTGAGAGAATTTCCAAATGTAATATTTAAGACCTAAAAAAATATAAAAATCTTGATTTCGTAACTAAATTCCGTAAATCTAATTTTCGCACAAATAAATAGCTGTTTTTACTTAAATCGCTTACATAAGTTAAGAATCAACTTCTGAAACTATTTTGCAATTTGAAAGATGCACTGAGAAAAGTGAAACTTTCAAATCTAAGTAAATCGATGTTTTCATTTTGTTATGAAACTTTTTGTTTCAAATAGGACGACCCAATGCTTTTAATTCTGAAATACCAGAAATACTCAGAATATTGAAACATGGACATTCAAAACGAAGCACATAGCAGTTAGTTCATACTTATTTTTGAAACATGGACATATTCAAAAATAATTAGAATCAGTTAAAACTCAGTTTTGAAACACTGACATAATAAAAAATGAGCACACAGGAGTGAGTTCATACTCATTTTTGAAACATGGACATTCTGAAATAATAGCACATGATGTTTTATTTTTTAGTGTGTGCATGTTTTCAGAAATGAGTATATACATGCTTCAAACTTGAGTAATTTTGATTCGGAAACCTTTTTGAAACACGGACATAATAAAAAATGAGCACATAGAAGTCAGTTCATACTCATTTTCGAAACATGGACATTCTCAAATAGGAGCACATGATGTTTTATTCTCGAGTGTGTGTATGCTTTCAGAAATGATTATATACATGTTTCAAACTTGAGTAATTTTGATCCGGAGACATTTTGACTATGCGGCATACTCAGATTTGAGTATATTTTGCTCAGTTTTGAAAATGTCGTTTTTAAAGTGTACATCTAAAGCAAATGGTTTAAGTATTTGATATTGAACAATGATAAGAGGGAACACCCTGTATATAAACTGCATGCATCGAATTTAAGCGAGAAATTTCCTTTTATGCATATCTCTTTTTAAGCAAATTACCTATTATAAACATATCATGGTTATTTTACTGTGTTCACAGAATCATGATTTCAGCTGTGACCGTAATAACACAAATTACCTATTGTGAGCATTATAATCTTATTTCTAAGAACTTTCACATTAATATATTTTGACAATTACCTCAATATATTTCTTCAACGAATGTGAATAATTTGAATATCCGCAGAGATAATGAACGACGTAATAGGATTTGCTTGAGGTAATTTATTTCAGTGATCGTTAAAAATTGAATAAGTTTCGTTAAATTAAGAATTAGTGAAAATATCAACAAATCACTTTGAATAAAGCAAGCATAATTTGTGTTATATTATATAAATTTACCTGGATATATTTTAAGCCAATTTGTTTTCTTGTAAAGTATATTAAAAAGAAATAATATAATAATAAAAATATGCTAAATCTGCTTTGCTCGGAATGCCAATTTTAATCTTAATAACCTTGTTTTCAAGAACTATTAATTAATCTGTGAATAGAATTGCCTTAATATATATCTTTAAAAAAGGAGGATAAATTGAACACGCTGCAGTGATAAAAAATGGAAGAAAAGGCTTTTGCTTGAGGCAATTTAAGTGATAATTAAAAGTTGAAATGATTCAGTTTTTGGTAAATTAAACAATAGTTAAAACATCAAAACTTCACATTGAATAAATTTGTGTTTACAGCAAGTAGTGGGGGATGAATGGGACATTTTCACAAAAATATTTATTTTAAATATTTTACTTAAGTTATTATCAATATTATATATCACATTTCACACACTAAGTGTTTGACTACATCCTATGCACAATATTTATTCAAGATTATTATTATACAGAAATATAATATGGAATTAAAAAATAATTCCTCTATGGCCCAATCATCCCCACAGCAGGGATGAATGGGACACAAATATTTCCCTCCCTTTATTCAATGTTAAGGACTAAAAGCTGAAAAAAATGCCTTCTGGGCAAAAGCTGAGACATTGTAAATTGTAATATGATCTCCAGAATTATTTGATAGCCAATCATATTGGACTCATCTCGGCTTTGCCTTAAACGGCCCATAAACGGAAGCATTCAATGGCTGAAGACGATAACTACAATGAGGATGAAATGTTAAAAGAATAATTATCATAAATTATTAATTTATCAAACTATATAATATTATTTAGCTAATAAATATATTTTTCAGCATCCTCTAGGGATAAATGAGACAATCTCATTCACCCCAATTGAAATGTCCCAATCATAATTCAAAATCAATCCTCAAAAATTAATTTGTGACAATGGTTAATATTCATTCATTTTAATTACCAATATTTGGCCTTGGGAACTTCAAATGTAAAAGAAAATACTTTTAAGCAGAGTTTTCAGGATATGCAAATTTGAAGGAAACAGAAAATTATTCTATATTTTTAAAGCGATTTTTATCTTATATAAGAATTTGAAATGAAATTACCTAATTATATACGTTATTGTAACTCTACTTTACTCGCACTGCTAATTTTAAGCACAATAACCATTCTTCCAAAAACTTTTGTGTTCAGATTTGCTTCAATATACCGGGTGATTGTAATTAAAGTTACGATTTCAAAATTCGATAATTTTAAAACTACTGGTCAGAATGACTTGATATTTTAGCAGAACAATCGTGAGGCAATGGAATTTTGTTTGGCGAAGGAAAAAAATAGTTCCAAAATGTGCCGATAGATGGCGCTGTCAGGGTTCACATTGTCTGGAGAGATGGAAATTACTAATACGTGACATGCGCACAGCAGACATAGCTGCCATAAAAATGCGCAGCACCAGCTCTTTGCCTGAATGCTTCATCATGACTCGGTCTATGAAGGATCGCGATCTGCTTTTGAAGCTTTTTTATAAGAACGATGACTGTGCACTTACAGCTATTAGGACGTTTCGGACATTAAATCCATAAAAAGGGGTCCAATAACCACGAATGGTCTCCGAAAAATGATTGCTAAATTCGAAGAGACCGGTTTATTTGACGTTAAACGGGGTAGAGGAAGGAAACCAGTTTCGACTGCGGCAGTGGAAGATATGGCTACATAAGCCGCCTTTTTCTAACAACGTGGCCGCCATGTTCCCCCGAATTAAACTCGTGTGAATTCTGGCTTTGTGGGTACGTGAAGAATGTTGTTTCAGAATCTAGACGACTTGAAGGCAAGCATCACACACCACACCCATTGCATCAGTACAGATACCCTTCGATCTGTTGTGGAGCATGCCGTGTTGCGCTTCCAAATAGTAGAGGAACAAGGCGAAGGGCATATTGAACAACTTATGCTTTAATTATCAGTAAGGTGTTTGTTCCATGAAGCTCTTTCTTTTTTTTCATTATCGCTGTTGTCGCTGTAAACACGTATTCTTGTCTTTTCGCTAATAAATTTCGCTAATAAAAATCCCTGAATCCTATTTTTTCCTTTTGGCTAACAACATTTCTGTGTTTAACGAATACATTTTTGATCTTTCCCCTGACATTACTCTGACAGCGCCATCTATCGGCACATTTTAGAACTATTTTGTTCTTTCACTAAACAAAATTCCATTGCCTCATTATTGTTTTGCTAAAATATCAAATCATTCTGACCAGTAGTTTTAAAATTATCGATTTTTGAAATCGTAACTTTAATTATAATCAGCCGGTATATCTTAAAAGAAAGAGAATAAATTGAATACCCCGCAGAGATAATGAATTGAGGAATAGACTGTTACATTACACAATTTCAGTGATCATTAACACTAGAACGGCCGAAAATTTCGACATCCTATAACAGCCGCCGGCGTCATTTCGACACCACTAATTTAATAATGGAAAAGTAATGCTTTAAATTCTAATTTAACACTATATTGCGCCATTGTACTTTAATTAAACTTATGATGTTTTATTTTCACAATACAGCGATGATTTATTGTAAATTCTACTTGGTGTCGAAAGAACACGACGGTGGTTCTAGGAGAGTTTTTTTTTTTTTTTTTTTTTTTTAATCCAATCACATAATAAAAATTCCACATTGAGAAAAAAGACACTTTTAGATCTGAGTAAATCGATGTTTTCATTTTGATATGAAACTTTTTGTTTCAAATACACCCAATGCTTTCAGTTCTGAAATAGCAGAAATACTCAGAATATTGAAAAATGGACATAATCAAAACAGATCATATAAATGACATACTCATTTTTCAAACATGGTCAAACTCAAAAATGATTAGGATCAGCTCAAACTCATTTTTGAAACATGGACATACTCGAAAACAAGCACATAGACGTGAGTTCACACTCAATTTTTGAAACATGGACATACTCAAATATGAGCACATGATATTTTATTCTTGAGTGTGTGCCTGTTTTCAGAAATTAGTCTATACATGTTTCAAACTTGAGTCATTTTGATTCGGAGCCATTTTGACTATGCGACATATTTAGATTTGTGTATTTTTTGCCCAGTTTTGAAATTGTCGTTTTTAGAGTATACAGTGTGCCGATTACGTAAAAGTATTAAAAGTCATAATACTTGAAGAACCGGAAGTTGAAAAATTTCATGAATCCAATACTTTCTTCTTGTAAAGATAGAAGAAAGTAAAAATGGAATAGAGAGATAAATCTAAATTCGATTGTGAATCGAAATGCCACTAACGGAGGCTCTATTTTTGAAAGTTGAAATAATGTGAGTTTCATTACATTGAAAAATAGTAAAAACATAAAAAAATCGCATTAAATTAAATTATGTATACAGCAAGTATAATTTGTGTCATGTGTAAGCTCACCTGCCTATATTTTTAAGCAATTGTGTATAACATTTTGGAAAGAAATTACATAACTATATATAAAAAATAACAAATGTTTCTTAATCTTGGAACATAAAATAAAACCATAAGCAAAAATACACTATAACCTTTACTGATTTACCAGCGATTTTTATCATTAGAAACCGCAGAAACAAATATATTTTTGAGATTTAATGAAACATTTATTTACAAAAAAGTTTCTTTTGTTGCCAATGATTTTTGGAAACGTTTCCGTGTAGTTTTCATAGTGCATTAATCAGTTTCTGTGACGTGGAATATAGATTTTCTTTGGATGATATCAAATCTCTAATGAACATTTTCATGTTTAACATACATGTTTTAAAGAAAAATAAGTTAAATTAAAATTATTAACATTATCATTAAAATAAAAAATATTTTTTTAGTCTGGAATGTATAAATTCAGTTACGTTGCTCAAAATGTTTAATTGAGACTTCATAGTATCCTATAAAAAGATATTCCGGTTTGATAAAACAGATTAACACTCTATAAACCACTCAGAAACGTTTCGATGGTCAGTGGTAACAAAAGATATTTTGTTTTAAAAATTTTCTTTAAATCTTGAAAATATATTATTTTGTGTGGTGTCTAAAGATAAAGGAACGGCTTTCAGGTTCGTGAGAGTCTCGAAAGAGGTTATGGTACGTATTCATGCATGGTTATGTAGGAATTCTTATTTATAATCCCATAGCTACATAAATATATACTTTACTTATAATTATGAATTGATTATATCTCTTCAATCTAAGTTTTAAGCAATTTTTATTACCAAGTAATTTAATCATGACACTACTCAACAATGTAATATGATTGTATATATTAGTAATTCACATAGAATTACAGTTATAATCCTTTTCTAGGATATACATGATTTTAGCGATAATCATATCTCAAGAAATAATCATGGAATTTAATAAAATTTTAGATTCAGTTAGACCTGCATATAAATTGGTTCTGAGTCATTTTTGGTGTAAATTGCCCAACAAATAGCGTTGATATGCTGCATTTTTCACAATTTCCGAAATAGCTCTATCTCAAGAACTAATGCATAGATCTTCATCAAACTTCAGATTGAGTTAGACGTTAACATAACTTGTTGCTTATTAAAATTGTTGCTTAAGTAACCCAACGGTTTGGTTACTGGGTTGCATTTTTCAGGATGTACACGATTTTAGCGATAGTCATATCTCAAGAACCAATGTACGTATTTTCATCAAACTTCATATTCCGTTATTTTGAAATGTTAAAACGTATGGGATAGGAGAAAATTTTGGGATTGACCCATCCGACTATTTTTTCGTGGTGTTAGTTAATGTATTGGCTATGCTACACTCTGATTACTCTACTTGCCTCATACACAAGAGATATTTTAGGTTTACACAAAACAATCGTTATTAGAAAAAAATAAAGTGTGATATATTGCAACGGTATCCAAAACATTTCAGAAATTCAAATTCAAAAGACGTTTATGCAATATTAGCAATCTCGAATGTAATGTATGAGTAACTCGTCATATAATGCATTGTAAAATACTACCATTAAAACACATTTAGACTATTAAACTTATAAGTTGTTTGTAACTTTGAATGTCTACATTTGTGAGGATTTGGCTACTCTGATCATGTGAGTAGGCGAGCTGCTGACTGAGATCGTAATTTTTTGTCCACTACCTGTCCATGTGCGTAAAAGTAGATCAAGGCTCTCTTTCCCTAACTTTCGACGGATGCTGCGTGAATCTCGGAAATTGTGAGTTTCTGTTTCTCATCGATATTCATACAAATTGTTTTAGCTGGTTGATCGATGTTTTGGATATATAAACTTCCAATTTACGTTGAGAGCTGGACAACTTGGATCGGCTCTCCCTATCTACGAAGAAATCTTAGATCCTGCGATTGGAATAGTTGCATATGAAATAGTTGCACATTTGGATCGTCATATACGCATCGCGACTCTTGGCCTGGGACGAACGTCTGTATAAGCACTCGCCTGGTCTACCGTTTGGAATTCAAGTACTTACTGAAATATATTTTAATATATTTTGAGATTTTTATTTTTTATGGCGTAGAGCTTCGAGTAGAAGTTACTTACTTCTTTATTTTGGCTTAAGGTAAAATCCGTAGTGGCCAGCACAATTCCTGCCAGATTAAGTTTAAATAAAGTCTTTTTTTTAACTTTACCTCTGTGCTCTTCTCGTACGCCTGGCTCACACATTATTGATGGCAATGGCCGTCACACATTGAATATTTTAAGCCAAGGTTTAATTCAGCATCAACTGTTAAAAAAAAAAAATTAACATTCAATCTATATTCAACTTGAAAAAATTCAATTACATAAAAATGAGAAAATTCCCACAACATTTTTTATATCATTGTAAATTATTTTAACTTATTAATACTAATAAATACAAAAATATAAACGTAGATAAAACGTTTTCTATTTAACGTAAATGATGTTTACTGTTTTGAGTTTTCTATAAAATAATAATAATAATAATAATTCGATTCAAGAATAATCTTGCAGAATAATCTTGCTTCTAAGAATTTTTAGATTAATTTGTGCTACAAATTACCGCCATATATTTCCTAAAGAAACGAGAATAAATTAAACAACCCATAGAGATAAGTACGAAAATTGAACTGAAGAATCGACTGTTGTTTCGGGTAATTTAAGGGATCAATAAAATCTGAAATAACGAAGTTTCGTTAAATAATGATATGAAAATCATAATGGTGAAAAATAATAAAATACGGAAAAGAATATTATCTTTCTTTTTTCGTAATTTTTCATTTGTTGAAACGCTTTTGATGCATGACTTTTTTGGCTTTCACAAAATAAAATTTTTTATAAAAGTGAAGTCAGGTATTTATAGACGAAATCCAAATCCTTATGAATATTTACATTCGATAGCCATTACGCCATTTAAATAATCTCCATTGTTAGTCTTGTGTAAATCACCAGTCATGCATAATAAAGCAATACCATTGGTTATCACATTTAGATTCTTAACCAGAGTATTTAATTTTATTTCTTCAAGTCTTTAATCAAGTGAATTAAACGTATTTGACAACAAATTTCGTTTAAAAAGTGAAATTATATAAGTATCTGAGAGAAACAAAAAGCAGTTTATTAAATAAAATTTCAGTTATATGCAGTTTATCTAAAAAGTCTTATCTTTGTTTCGTTATATTAAAAATAAATGTACAACGTGAAATAGCACAAATTATAAATTGGCAAACAGCTGTATCGGAGCCCCTAAAGCTCCATCATCACTGCCAATTAAAAATATTAAAACAGATTTAAAAGTTTAAACCATGTGAAATATGCCTGCGTCTTTCAATCGCACCAAGATTGAATGACGGCGACCTTTTCATAAACAACAGCGGAGTCAGGAAACACATATGATGCAAAGACCAATAGGAGCGCCCTGCCAGACCGGGCGAGTTTAAGTACAGAGGAGAATAAAGGGGAGAAACGAAGAGAATGAATTAAGTGAAAGGTAGCCAGACATTTGAAAATTTTAGTATGGATGAGAAAAAAAAAGAGGGGGGGGGGTCATATAATATCAAATATAAATATATGCGCAATTTTCATCCAGTAGGCAAAAATTTCATATGTAGAAATCTCGTACCATAAAATATTAAACTTCCTAAATATTTTAAACGTGCTAATAGTAACAAAACCAAAAACGTAGTGTAAGGAAATATTTTTATTTTACTTTAACATGAAAACATTCGAATTTTAATTTCAATTTTCTATCAAACATTATTATAGAACTTTCCAATTTTCAGAATAATAATCTAGCTTCGGGAATGTTTTAGATTAGTTTGTATTCAGAATGACATTCATGAATAACATTCAGAATAACATTATTTATAAAAGGATAATACATTAAACATACCTCAAATTTATGAAACAACCGAATTGGCTGTTGCTTTAGGTAATTTTACCGATCATTAAAGAAAAAATGATTTAAATTTGGTGTAATAGGAGATGGTGCAAATATATTTCCAATAAATATGAAATTATATTTGAATTTAACGATAGATATTTTTTTCAAATTTATTTCTGAGTATTTTTTAAAATAAAGATAATAAATTGAACACTTCGCAAAGATAAGGAATGAAGAAATCATCTGTAGCTTGGGGTAATTTTATTGATCATTAAAATTTCAAATAATTTAAATTTCGTTGAATTGTCAGATCGTGAAATTCTATTTGCAGTAATATGAATCAATTAGAGAATTTTTATTGTTAAACAAATAAAATAGATTCAAAGTTTGATTTTTAATTTTACATAAATTTAAAATCACCATTAAAAAGAGGTCATTAAATTAAAGATAATTTTATCTCCATTAAACCAATCTCAAAATAGTACAAAAGTTTAGCATCACTTTAGGCGATTTTCATAATCTGAAAAAGAAAAGGAAAAAGTGTGTTATGATAGAAAAAAATTGCTATTTAAAATTGACAAAGATAAGCATCTAAAAAAGGTTTTATGTATTGTATTCAATATTGCCAGTTTTTTTCTTCTTTCAGATTGCTCGAGTGTTATCACTTTTTTAAAATAGTAATATTCAGATTATTTAATTCTTAAATAAAGTGAATAAATAGAAATCCCACCAAACTGCCAATACAGATTGTATTATTCAGATTAGATTTTGTTTGTCGAAAAAATATTCACCTATTCTTAATGAGATAGTAAAAACTACCGTCTGCTCAAATCATTAAGTATGTATTATAAAAAGCCAATATTTTTTTGTCTTATCTCTGTGATTTTTATCTCATTGCTATTATTAAGAAAAAAAGTATTGTTATATGTTTTAATTTATTAAAGTTAAATATTTCATTTTCATTTACCAAAGAGAATTTTTTTTCTGTTTTTTTATCACAGATAAAGAGTGAAATTTCAATTTGCAATATAATAATCTTACAATATTTTCTTATTAATTTGTGCTTTGGATTTAATTTGGATTTCTTGAACTAATATAAATAAATGAAATGTTTTATAGTGTTAACGAAAAGATTTGGTGGTGGATGTCAGTAATTTTTGTGAGTAAGAAAATATGAAATAATTTAAGAACGGCGAAACGTATTCCCAGAAACGTCAATCGAAAGATTTATGCATGATAGTGAAATTTTGTTTATAATGTGTATCACTGTATTATTCAGATGAGATTTTTTTTTTCTAAAAAAATATTCATTTATTATTAATGAGGAAACAAAATATGTTGTCTGCTCAAATAATTAAGGATCCTTTTTTACATTTATTTTTCTTTATCTCTGTGATTTGTATCTGTTTGCAATCATGTTTATATGCTTTGTTTTATTAAAGTTAAATATTTCGTTTCAATTTAGTGCGGATAATTTTTTCTCTGTTTTTTATTAAACATAATGAGTGAAATTTCAGTTTGAAGTATAAAAGTCCTTCCGGCCTGTACCGGGAGGAAAATATAGCTTTCATGGCAAATGTTTTTGAAAAATTCAACTCATTTTACTCAAACATCCGAAGCTAAAATGCTTGGAACCGGATTATAGAAGATTCAATCCCGGTTTATCCTTAATAATGAATTTGAATGCGAATTTCAGCATGAGAGTTACAGCATACCAAAAATCAGATTGTTTCAAAATGTCAGCCACCCTAGAAATTCAAAGTCATATTTCAGCCATTTTTTAAGATAAAGCCAAAAGAAAAAATGTTCCGAAATACTTGTATCACAATCTAATACGTAAAGGAAACAACTGTTTCAATTTATAATTTTTTATATATATTTTTGAATTAATTTTTTTTTAATTAACTTGCCGCCATTTTGAAAACAAGATGTCGTATGAAGCTTGCCAATGAATTCGGTTGAGATCTTGGTATATTCTGTACACATGATCAGTCACATTCATATTGGTTCATGAATACGAGAGTTACAGCATGACAAATATAATATTCTTTCGAAATCTCAGCCACACAAGAATTTCAATTTGCCCTATCTTAGCCATTTTTTAAGATATAGCCAAAACAAAAAATCTCCGATCGGCTTCAATAGGTACCTTTTTGTAATGAAAGCTACCTAATGATCGTACAATAATTTCTTATTAATTTGTTCTCTGGGTTTAATTGGAATTTTCCTGAACTAATATAAAAAATGAAATACCTCATAGGGTTAAACAACATAAAATTTAGTGGTGGGTTTCAGTAATTTTGGTGATTAAGAAAATATGGAATAGTTTACGAATGTCGAAACGTATTCTGAGCAACGTGATTCGACACATTTATGCATGAAAGTGAAATTTTGTTTATAGTGTGTATCTCGTAAGTCTGGGTTTACAAGTGTTTATATAATCCTTTATAGCCACCTGTATCTTTATGCAATGATTTAAGTAATATATATTAGAATGTGTTCAGTTGTTACGCTGGCAAACCCGAAATGACCATAGTATGCGCTCACGAAACACATTTTTTTTTATTGAAATCTATAATCCTAACTCAATTATTCCTTCAAGCATGGAGGTTTTCTACTCTTTTAAAACACGGCTTTCCGTTTGTAATTCTCCGTCCAGTCAACTTAAACCAGTCATTTTTCCTTCCTCATTTATTTTTTAGTTTGGGTATATTTTAATTTTAGTGTCCATTCTCTAAATGTATATATATATATATATATATATATATATATGTCGTGTTTCCAAGTTCAAATCCGGGAAGAAGGCAGTCGTGCTCGAGATAAATAGGGTTAGCTATGTTATTGGTTTCCCTTTTAGTTCGCATCAGGCGGCAGTGTGGTATCATCAACAACAAGAAATGTCAGTCCATATTTTTGTCGAAGAACCTTTTATTTCCAGTTTTAAGACATCTCTTCAGGGAAAATGCTCATTAGCCAACGCTAAACGAAAAAAAAATACAACGTTCCATTATTTACTAGAATCCGTCCCGATTCCTTTAGCAAACACCAGCGTCAAAAAATCCTCTCCGAATCAGGATGATCGTGTTTTTAAACTAGCTTGCGTAATAATACAGAATACGTCACGTGACCCACTTCTATCGAATCAAAAGGTCTCTTTTGGAACTTTATTAATATTTCCGGTGGATTTATTTTGTTGTAAAATGTAAAAACTTTCTACGCCCTTCCAGAATATTCCATAATCTCGTACCAGATGCCTGTCATATCAACAAACGGGCTTATCTGTTTTTGAGGCTGTAGCTAAACTTCGAATTTAATACGTAATAAAAATAATAATAAGAAAAGAAAATGAATCTTTATAAAAGGAAAAAAAAAAGAAAGAATTAAAGTTTTTCGGAAATATTTTAATAGACATTTGATATTTAATAGTAGGATAACTTTATGAAATAAGGTTTTTTGAGCGGAATATTTTAAGAGATACGATATTTTAGCATTTAAATAAAGAAGTTATAGCAATTTGACCACACGGGAATAATACTAATGAATTTTAATAATGGATTTAAATAAAGATGTTCTATTTAAAGAATAAATTAAAAAAGCTATCGCCATTTTTAGACTAACTACATTCGAATAAATATTATTAAGTGGATTAGGAATAATTGGCTTTACATATGGATAGTAAAAGGCTATTTTAAGAATGAGAATTATTTTAATAAGCTGGGTTATATACCGAATATTATTGAATGGACAAATTTTATAGAATAATTGCGGAAAAAATTTAAATTTTGTAATATTATCCCCCCTCCCTAAAGATTTTGGATGAAGTTAATAGTTAAGTAACTATAAATTCAGACAATATAAATTTAATACTTTAGAAATTTGAATTTTGACTAGTATAAATTTAGAGACTGCCAGCAAGGAGATGGGGAATTTCTGAAGAACTGGAAGACAAAAACAAAAACAAAAATAAAATAATAGTAATCAATTAAAATTAATAGATAAATAAAAATAAAGCTACGAGCATTTCCCCTGTAAAATAATACAAGAAATGGTTACAATCTCACTTACCATTTGTAAGTGCACAAGAAAAATACAATAACAATAAATAATAAATATTAATAAACAGGAAAAACAGGATAATAATAGTAACAGAATTTTGCTTTTACCAAGTTCACAAGCTTTAGAATAAGTAGTCACTAGCAAATTGTTAAAACAAAGTTTAAAAAAAAAATCGACTTAATTCAAATTTGAGTTCATTAGATCCAACTGTTTTATTTCAGTCTCTTTCTTGGATCGTGATAAGTCCTCATTTTGTTTTTTAAAAAAAAAATGGTTACTGCAGTCCCTTTCTTAAAAATACAGTTTTTATGTAAAGGCTGAAAATAAAGACATTACTCCATCAAAATTTTAAAACTGTAGTCATTCTTACCAATACTTTATAATGACCTTATAATTCTAGCATTTGTCACAACATCTTCTCTTAAGTATCACATTAATTTTCTCACATAATAAACAAGTCAAATTATCTCTTGGTCGTTTATTGTACTTGGAATATGTTATCTTTGTTATATTCCTGTGGGATTTGTTATATTTCTGTTGGGATCCCACCATCTTTAACTAATATTTGTCAAACATTTTTTCACTAATAAGTAATATAACTCTTCAATAATATAAATAAATGCTATAATAAAATTCAATTCATAAACATAACAATAATAACTTTCAATATAACTAATACTTCTCAACATATGTAGTAATTCATAATATAATTCAATAGTAGAAATAATAATATAATAACATCAGTATAATTTAAGAAAATATCACAGTTTGTTTATTTATTGTTAGGAAAAATATTGGTTGAGGATAAAATAATTACATAGCAAATAAATAAATTTCTTATTTTTTTAATTATATAAGAAAGTATTTTTGCCAGTCGAAAGTATACAAAAAAATATATATAATAATTTCAAAATCCAAATAAATTTAAATCTAAATATTTAGAAATTGAACTCTCAACCATTAGTTCCTTACAATAATTTTTTCCTCTGATACCCTTTTACAAAATTATACTGTTAAGTTATAAGTATTCATATCCTAAATGCAGAGAGTTGTTTTTTTGGCAAACTTAGAATAAATAAAGACAATAAATAACAAATAAAAGATGTTAATTTTAGCTGAGAATTGGAATACAAAGGCAATTAGTTTAGATACTTAATTTTCTATTGTCACACCAAAACAATCACTGTAAAATCACATCATCACTATCCAATCATTTATATAATTATAGAAATACTTATAAATGGTTACTATTTGATTATCTATTGAAGTAAATAACATAATATTAAATTTTTGAAACAATTGGTTTAAGAAAAAGTAAATAAAGTAAAAATAGTTTATTTTGATATAGAATTAAAACATTTAATTTCATTTTTCAACATCAATTTGACAATTCCTAAAATCAAAATACACATCTTATGCCTGCATAAGGTGTCTACTCAACCTCAAAAACTCTCAAAAACAAGTAATATTCTCGTTGCGCACCAAGAACATACCTGATAATGTTGAAAATTATTGTAATAAGAGATATTTAAATAATTAGAATTTACTCTATTGTTTTTACTTTAGTTTGATTTTGTGATGGTGATTGTGATGTCTGTGTTGGTTTTGATTGTTGTTTGGGTTGCTCATGAAATAGTCTGAAATTATTTGGTGAAAAATATGGTCTTAATTTAGACACATGTACAATAACTGAATTTAATTTAGTCTCATAATTAAATTTGTCTATTTCATAGGTCACATCAGAAAGTTTATTTATTATTTTGTATGGCCCAGAGAAAGTAGGTTCTAATTTTCGAGTGTTAGGATATTTAAATTCTTCACAAATTACATAATCTTGTATTTCTAGTGGAGATTCAACAAATTTTCTATCTTAGAATCTTTTACTTTTAAGGTGGAATTCACAAGTTCGCGCTTTTGCAATTTTGAGAAATATTTTTAAACTTCCAATCATCATCCTTCTTTTCTTTTTCACAAGCATCATCAAAGTATTTCAACCACGCCTGTATCTCAACTCCTAAATCTGGATCAAATGCTATAAATTTTGGTTCTGCCATAATATTTAATCTAACAAAAGAGTTAACTCGATCTTCTTTTAAATATCCGGATCTTAAAAACATTAAATTTTAAACTTATAACACTATATACCATACAAATAACGAAATAGATAAAATAGTAAATAAATATGTAATTTACGATCTCAGTAACATTTTAAAAATAATAGATTTTTTTTTTTTTTTTTTTTTTTTTTTAAGAATATCTGTTCTTAAAACATGAAAATATAAATTATACCGCTGTCTATAATATTACAATGACGTATCACACGAAATCATCAAATAAATTAATTAACCTTAACAACACTTAAATATTTGCAACAGAAATAAATTTTAAAAACAAAATTTTAATCAGTATAACATAGTATATAAAACCTTTAAATTTCAAGGTAGACTATTAAATAAATAAAACATTTTAAATATAACATAAACTAATAAATATCAACATATAAAGATACCAATAAATAAAAATACCAACTTAGTGTTACTCTTGAGCATATTTCACAGGAAAGTTTCACACATTTAAAAATCTTTAATTTTCTTGATAACACAAAAGTTCTGCTTTTTCGCAATCCTTTAAAACCAACACCATGAAGACGCTTATGAAGATGAATAGTATATTCTCAAGCAACAACTTCACTTAGGCCAACTTTCCCTCTTCTTTTCTCTTTTAGGCTTGACCATTTTTAATTTATTATAAAACTACAAAATAACAAAACACCAGACGTAAACGTGCTGTAATGGCGTAGACGTCCTCGTAACATATTCTTCTAATCGGCAAATTTCACGTTTAACTACACAAACTTTCTGTTGATCACCAGCATCCTGTTCGACTTATTATATTAATGTCGTGTTTCCAAGTTCAAATCCTGGAAGAAGGCAGTCGTGCTCGTGATAAATAGGGTTAGCTATGTTATTGGTTTCCCTTTTAGTTCGCATCAGGCGGCAGTGTGGTATCATCAACAACAAGAAATGTCAGTCCATATTTTTGTCGAAGAACCTTTTATTTCCAGTTTTAAGACATCTCTTCAGGGAAAATGCTCATTAGCCAACGCTAAACGAAAAAAAAATACAACGTTCCATTATTTACTAGAATCCGTCCCGATTCCTTTAGCAAACACCAGCGTCAAAAAATCCTCTCCGAATCAGGATGATCGTGTTTTTAAACTAGCTTGCGTAATAATACAGAATACGTCACGTGACCCACTTCTATCGAATCAAAAGGTCTCTTTTGGAACTTTATTAATATTTCCGGTGGATTTATTTTGTTGTAAAATGCAAAAACTTTCTACGCCCTTCCAGAATATTCCATAATCTCGTACCAGATGCCTGTCATATCAACAAACGGGCTTATCTGTTTTTGAGGCTGTAGCTAAACTTCGAATTTAATACGTAATAAAAATAATAAGAAGAAAAGAAAATGAATCTTTATAAAAGGGAAAAAAAAAAGAAAGAATTAAAGTTTTTCGGAAATATTTTAATAGACATTTGATATTTAATAATAGGATAACTTTATGAAATAAGGTTTTTTGAGCGGAATATTTTAAGAGATACGATATTTTAGCATTTAAATAAAGAAGTTATAGCAATTTGACCACACGGGAATAATACTAATGAATTTTAATAATGGATTAAAATAAAGATGTTCTATTTAAAGAATAAATTAAAAAAGCTATCGCCATTTTTAGACTAACTACATTCGAATAAATATTATTAAGTGGATTAGGAATAATTGGCTTTACATATGGATAGTAAAAGGCTATTTTAAGAATGAGAATTATTTTAATAAGCTGGGTTATATACCGAATATTATTGAATGGACAAATTTTATAGAATAATTGCGGAAAAAATTTAAATTTTGTAATATATATATATATATATATATATATATAATATCTTGTTAACATAAATTTATCATTTCTTGTTCAAAGCAGCATGTACTTTTAAAGGCTTATGGCAATAAACTAAATCCATCAACTATTAAAATGAATAATTGCAGAAAGTTGACGATTTGTGATAAATCTGTTAATGTAAATTTAAATTCAAAAATTTTTAGCTGTGCGCACTAAATAGCATAAACACATTGCTCCACAATGTATCTGATTAAGGAAGTTCCAACTGTTTGTTTTATAGATCTTTTTTAATTTGTCACAGTAATAAAGGAACATTCTGTACACCCACACATACATCTGAATATATGTGGTAACAGTCTTTGTAGAATCGCTGGTTGATGTCACTTTACGCCTCTCCAGGTATCATGAAAAAGTTTCCACTCTAGTTATTCATATAGCAGATTCCACTCAAGACCATTGCATCATTCTATGCCAAGCATTTAGTGACTTACATACGCTGATCCGTTAGCCAGTAAAGAGTTAAGAAATATGATGACAGTGAATTCTTTTACTAGCATGTTATTAGTAAATTTGCAGTCACCGATGTTTAAATTATCATAGAATGGAAGGCTGTAGTATTCTAACACTGAATTGACTCGGACACAACTATCCGTAATGGAAAAATGTTCATTAATCCTATAAATAGTTCACAGTAATAAGCATTCTCATCTTCGAATGAATTATACAGTATTCATCCAAACGGCATTCCACCGATTCAACTTTACGTTTATAATCAGTCATGAGCTACATTATTAGACGATGAATAAAGAGTGATACAGTATTATAAATTGTTCCATCACAATGGCCATCCAATGTGCCAAACCCATGCAACGCGTTAAATTCTTGAAGCATAGGTACACAATGCTGCAATGCGGCATACTATCTCAGAGAATGAGAAATTAGAAAGAGGGAACTATAGTTTCCTGATGCGGAGGAAAGACAAGTGTGAAAATGTTTCTGCTATAAAGCGCAAATGCAATTGCAGGTGTCCTTTTCAATAATAAAATAATAACAAAATAGAAATTACATTTACAAAACAAATAATTTAGTAGGGAATTGAAAATCACATTCGTGTTTAAGATTGGAAAACAAGTGAAAACACTTTGAAATTAGATACATAGCATCCAAAATAAAAACATTTAATAATAAAATTATGTAAAAAGTTTGTTATAAGTTTTGGAAAAGAAAAATAAATAATATCGCACGCATTTAGATGAAATGGTAAATTGAATTATTGGAATTTTTTAAAAGAAAGATGAGAATTAAATAAACTACGATACTATAAATTATATTAGGTGTGAAGAATTTACAGAATACTTTTAAGTTAGGATGAAATTAAAAATAAAATATATATACATATATATGTTTGTGCGTGTGCTCGTGTATATATGTGCCCTGATATATATATATGACGATTTAAGGCCGAGAGATGATGAGTGCAACAGCAGTTCCATTTTTGATAAATTGTTTTTCAATACTCGATGTTCTTTTTCGGAAGTTAACAGAGGGAGTTTCCTCGAGTCGGCATATCCACAGTAGAGGACGTGTGAGTATGTAGAAGAAAAATCTCCATCAAATACACGAACAAGCCTTTTATTCGGAAGCTTAAAAATCAAGAAGAGATCTCGGGGAAACACAGGGAAGTTATTACACCTTACTATATTATGGGATGGGATGGGATAATTGAATTAAGGCAAATTATATACGCACAGGGAAGTTATTACACCTTAATATGTTATAATATTATTTGATTAAGACTAACTATATACATCACATTCTCGTGCTACGTAATTGCCAAGTCACAAAATAATTATTAATTAAAGATGTAGAGACTAGGAGTGATTTGTGAATGAAAATTTCAGAGTTAATAAGATATTTAAACTTGGCTTTATACGATCTCAGTACTTTTTACGGTAAATGAGTTACGAGACTTGGCTGCATTTTTTACAAGTGACTTTTTGATGAGATTTCACTTCTTTTTGTAAATAATCCTCCTTTTCTTGATTTTGGGCTCTTTTTGAAGATCATCCACTGATTTTCGAAGAAGTCACCTTAAAGAAATTTCAGGTAACTAGGCAAGCACTAAGTATGGGAGGGGTGAGTCAAAAGTACTCTCAATTGCTTACAGGAAAGGTGCTATCCATCTGAAATATTACTCACAGCCTAGGTACTTGATATTTAGCACAAAAGTACTGTTTAGGATAAAAAGAAAGTTAAAATTAAAATTTCCGCAAATTTTCAATAAATCAAACTATAATCAATTTTTTTTTTCAGATTTTTAAATTTTTCCTTACTTTGTATCCTAAACCCTACCTTTCTGCCAAATGTCAACCTGGTAGGACTACAAAATCAAATTATTTCCAAACCTTCGACTTTTTATAATTTTATTGATTTTTCTATTTTACTTCTAAGTTTCCTGATTGTCATGCCAATATAGTAATTCTTTGATCCGTCTTCTTAGGATCATTTAGGTTCAATTTAAAGATAAATCAAGATAAACTTAGAGTTGTCATGCTTTTATTTAGAAAGGACTATCAAGCCATAACCAGCCAGTAATGTCGGGAGGAGAGGCAGAACTGTGAAAATTTGTTTAGTGCTAACATCATTTAACAATTCATATTTCATATGCAAATTAAATAGAGTATAACCTGTGAAAGAAAACAAACATGTCTATAAAGAAACCGCCCATAACTTAGCCGGTCTATAGAGGAACTTTTCTATACCAAAATTCGTAAACAAAAAGGAAAAAAAAGCATAATCCGGGGGGAAAAACGTAAAACAATTAGGGGTGTTGTACTAGCTAATAGGATTATTCTAAAACTCATGTGTTTCTAGGACTACAAATTCGAATTGTTTTCGAATTTTCGAATTTTCGATTTTATTTTCGAATTTTACAAATTTTTAAAAGTTTCTTTTTTGAATCGTAAATATTACTTTTACACTACATTTTAAGTCTCTAATACTACAAGATCGAATTATTTTCAATTTTTAATTTTTTTTTTTGATTTTTTTTCCAAATTTTCCGGATTTTTTTCATTTTACCTTATTTTGTATCCTAAATACTACCTTTGTTACAATTTTCAAGTTTCTATCGCTAAAAAATCGAATTATTTTCAAATTTTCGATGTTTATCGATTTTTTTAAATTTTATTTTCGCATTTATTGTGTTTTAATTTTTTTTTCTGTATAACACTACCTTTACGCTGAATTTTTAGTTTATTAAGCTGCAAGATTAAAAAAATTTAATTTTTCGATTTTTTTTTTAATTTTCCAGATTTTTTAATTTTTTCTTTTATTCTAAATACTACCTTTATTCCAAATTTCAAATTTTTAGCTCTAAAAAATCGAATTATTTTAAATTTTTCGTTTTTTTTTCATTTTTTCGATTTTTTTTTAATTTCCGCTTTTTGTTGTGCTTTTATTTTCTTTTTTCTTTTTCGGAATCCCTTTACTCAAATTTTCTGTTTCTAAGACTACGAGATCGAACTATTTTCAATTTCTCATTTTTTTTTCGAATTTTGCTTATTTTTTTTTTCGAATATTCCGTATTTTTAAATTTTTCCTTAAATAGCATCCTAAATATTACCTTTATTAAAAATTTCAAGTTTCTAGCGCTATAAAATCGAATTTCGTTATTTTTCACGATTTTATTTTCGAATTTTATTGTGATTTTCATTTTACCTTATTCCGAATCCTAAACACTATCTTTACGCCGAATTTTAAGTTTTTAAGGTTAAAAGATCAAATTAATTTCATTTTTTCAATTTTTAGGAAATTATTTTCAATTTTTTTAACTTTTTCGAATTTTTTAATTTTGTTTTTTATTTTTTCGGATTTTTTTCATTTTCTCTTATTTTGCATCCTAGATACTAACCTTTATTCCGAATTCCAAGTTTCTAGCGCAACAAAATCAAATTTTTTCCAATTTTTTTTATTTCGTTTCGATTTTTTTTATTTTCGATTTTTATTCTGTTTTTGATGGGGGTTTTTTTCTGAATTCTAAACACTACCTTTACACCAAATTTTAAGTTTATAAGACTACAAGATCGTATTATTTTCAATTTTCAATTTTGTTTGAATTTGTTGAATTTTCGAATGCCTTTTTTCCGAATTTTCTGGATTTTATAATTTTTTCTTTCTTTTTATCCTAAACACTACCTTTATTCCAAATCCAAATTTCAAGTGATGACGCGTGAGTGATTGAGTGAATGACAAAAAATCGAAACTTTCAGTTCATATATCGCTTGCACTAGAAAAGACAGAAATGTGAAATTTTAAATTTTGGTCTTATTTGCCACATACTCTATATAAACCAAGTTTCAGGTTTTTGTTATACACCAGCTCAAATATATGGGGACGTCAAAAGTGCCCTGAGTTGCTTCCAGAAAAGGATGCTTACGGCTATGCTCTCTCGACTTGGCGGAGGCACTGCCGTGCCTCCAGATACAAAATTAAAAATTCAGGAGAATTCCAACAAATCAATCTTTAAAAAAAAAATCGATTTTTTCAAATTTTCGAAATTTCTTTTTCGAAAGTTCTGGATTTTTTATTTATTTATTTTTATCCTATTCTAAGCACTACCTATATTCCAAATTTCAAGTTTCTAGTTCTACAAAATCAAATTATTTTCAAATTTTCGATGTTTTTCGATTTTTTCTATTTTTTAATTTTATTTTCGGTTTTTATTCTGCATTTAATTTTTTCTTATTCTGAATTCCAAACATTATCTTTACAATTTTAAGTTTCTAAGGTTAAAAGATCAAATTATTTTCATTTTTTTAATTTTTTTCGAATTTTTCGAATTTTTGATTTTTTTTTTCGAATTTTCTGGAATTTTTTTTTCTTTTTTTTTTTCTAACTACTACCTTTATTCCAAATTTCAAGTTTCTAGCACTATAAAATCGAATTATTTTCAAATTTTCGAATTTTCTGGACATTTTTTTTTTTTTTTTTTTTTTTTTTTTTTGTACCCTAACTACTACCTTTATTTCAAATTTCAAGTTTCTAGCACTATAAAATCGAATTATTTTCAAATTTTCAATGTTTTTCGATTTTTTTTTAAATTTATTTATTTTAGATTTTTATTGTGTTTTTAATTTTTTCTTATTCTGACTTCCAAACACTATCTTTACGCCGAATTTTAAGTTTCTAAGACTAAAAGATCAAATTATTTTCATTTTTTCAATTTTTTTCGAATTTTTGAATTTTTTTTCGAATTTTTTGGATTTTTAAAATTTTTGTTTCTGTATCCTAAATACTAGCTTTATTCAAAATTTGAAGTTTCTAGAGCAATAAAATCGGATTGTCTTCAAACTTTCGATTTGTTTAATTTTTTTCGATTTGTTCAATTTTGCTTTCGATTTTTTTGGTGTTTTTGATATTTTCTTTTTCTGGATGCTAAACACTACCTTCACACCAAATTTTAAGCTTCTAAGACTACAAGATCGTATTATTTTCAATTTTCAATTTTGATGGAATTTGTTGAATTTTCGAATGTTTTTTTTTTTTTTTTTAATTTTCCGGATTTAATAATTTTTCCTTCCTTTGTATCCTAAACACTATCGTTTTTCCAAATGTCAAGTTTCTAGGGCTACGGGATCTACCTAATCTTTTTGATGACGCGTGAATGAGTGAGTGAGTGAGTGACAAAAAATCGAATGTTTGAGTTCATATATCGTCTGAAATAGAAAAGACAGAAACTTGTAATTTTAAATTTTGGTCCTGTGTGCCAAATACTCTAGAAAAACGAAGTTCCAGGTTTTTGGGAAACTCCAGCGCAGAGATATGAGGGGGTCAAAAGTGCCCTAAGTGGCTTCCAGAAAAGCATGCTTACGGCTGTGCTCTCTCGACTTGGGGGCGGTACTGCCGTGCACCCAGATATACAGTTTTATGAAAATAAATGTTAAAAAAATAAAGACAACTTTAGATGCATTCTCAGAAAAAAATTGCAAAATTAGTTCACTGTAGATTTTTTAAGATCTGAAAAGTGTTTACTATGCATGATAAATGACATCTAATAATAGCCCTAAAAATAAAACAGACCCTAATAATGAAATATTCTTATAAAAAATAAATTCCCAGTCAATTATATATCATTGTGATTAATTTATTTTTATAAACATCATTTAAACAAGAAAATGACTTTAAAGATAATTTTATGAATCTCAAAATTTTTATTCCGATTAACCTGATCGAGATTTAGAGTATTTTATCAATCTTAATGAAAGAAATTTCAATCATGCGTCGAACAACTTTTGATTAATTCGTATTCAGAATTACTTAATTATTTGATTAAAAAAATAAAGAAATTGAACATCCCATCCCATATTGTTAAGAATCTGCCGAATTAGTTTTTTTGAAAACGAATTTTCCGGAGGATTTTGAAACGCTGAGGCAATCTAAGGTTTTGTTACTTTAATTAGAAGCGTAAATTAAAGGACGGTTATTTTTTTATAATAAGGAATGTTCTACTGAGAAATAATATGTAACAATGCAAAATAAATTACGTACACATTATATTGAATTTTCTAACGTGTAATATGTATTCATCATATATGTTTATAAATTGTACTGTAGATTTTTTTAGAAGAGCTACTATACAACATTCAATTATATTTCATAGTTTTTTTTTTATCTATGATCATTCATAATATCATTTTTAACATAATAATTCTCTGCACTACCTATTTTCACAGACATTATTTTATTTTTCAACATATAAACAGGTTTTGTACATGTCTAAAAGTCTCAAAAAACACCTTCAAAACCACACAAAACCGGTCAATGTGTTAAAAATTGTAAAAAGAAAAAAAATATTTTCACCTGTCGCTCTCAGGCACCTTCTGTCACTGATGTTATATTTTTTGCTCTAAAAGTTGAGTAAAGTTTAAAAAACTCTAAACGTTTAAAAGCGATCTGTTGAAAACTTCCATTTTGGCTTTTCTTAATAACATCTGGTACCATCTGTTATCAATTTTTGCGTGATCCATATCGTTGCATGCTTCTGAATTTAATGTACATATTTCTATTGCTTCTCTCTGTAATACGTAGTTAATAAGCGTAGCAAGAATGTTGAAAAAATATCCAATTATAATACTTTAAACTACGCATTACAGAGCGACAGGTGAAAATATTTTTACTTTTTACAATTTTTAACACATTGACTGGTTTTATGTGGTTTTAAACGTGTTCTTGAGACTTTTAGACATGTACAATACCTGTTTATATGCTGGAAAATAAAATAATGTCTTTGAAAATAGGTAGTGCAGAGAATTATTATATTTAATATTTTACACTGTTATAAAGTTTGTTCTTGATTGAACAAACTTTTGTGGTTGCAATAGCTGCAACCATAAGATGGTGATATTTCGTTCTAAAATTTGGAACTTCGGTTAAACCATACATTCAAGTTTTTTTAGTACGAGATTTCACCATCCTATCGTAGCAGATACCACCACAAATGTTGTAACAGTGTTTGTGTAAATCGTTCACTGAAAGATCATAAATTGTACTAAATTTAAATATTTTCTTCTGATAACCTTTACCAAAATTTTAATTTAATACTAGCTGTTTAACCTTACGAAAGGGTGTTCATGAATTTAATTCTAAAACCAAAAATAAAAATAAAAATCAGTTCAACTAAACTAAAGTTTATGAATATAAAATGTTTTTATGTCTATTAAAAATCCGAATTTATCATGTTGCTACGGCAGCAGACGATAAAACGATATCTTTGGAAAAAGGGAATAAATAGAATAAAATGTTTTCTTGATGTTTGTGATAAAATATTTTCATTTATTTTTTTAAAAAAGGTAATAATTAAGTGCAATTAAATAATCTGTAATTATTTGTATGCGAAGTAAAATAATTTCGTAATACCCGCTAGAGCTTCTTAGTATTGCAGCGTAGCGTACCTAATATGTATATCTCACATTACGGTAAACATTTAGGACTGGTTAGAACTCGCGCGATTACGGATTGAACATAAAAAAAGCAAAAATTTGTCAAAAACAAAATAAAAAGAAATCTATTTAAAAATTTTGAATTTGCTACCCCAATCGTTCATGGGCCCCGTACTAGAAACCCGTGTTCCAAATTTCGTAGTCCTGCACCCTGTGGTTTCCGAGTTTTTAAGATTAAAAGATAGGACACGGATAATACTCGCACGGATTTTAATAAGTAGATATTTTTGCCACGCTTAATGACAGGAACTTCGGTTTCAGAGGTTAAAATATTGACACTAAAATAGATTATTTTATATTCAGTATTAAGTCCAAGCATTTAAAAGGTATATAATTTGAATGTATCGATAAGTTAAGAGGCAACGGAATTCATTATGACTTTTCAAGTTTATTTAAAATATGAAGTTACTAAGTTTTGATAAAAAAAAGGACTCCGGATTTTTTTACTAATATGAAGCCATTGAAAAGTATATTATGTTTATAACATTTTTATTTGTGATATTAAATGAACATATAATATTTCAAATTTAACAAATGGAATGTTATTATTTTTAAAGAGTAATCCAATCACAGTCTTCATAATAACGTAAAAAGGAAATATGACATGTGTTTATAGGTTTACATTACTTTGCAATGAAATGCGTTTCAGTAAGCAAAACAATTGGTTAAAAAAAGATTTATGAAAATAAAAGTTTTTATTTCTATTATTATTATTATTATTATTATTATTATTACTTTAAGTTGATCCTTAAAGCATAAGTATACGTTTTTTTAAAATATGTTTTTCTAATTTCTTTAATTTAATTAATTACATATTTTTTCAAACTGTAATTTTTTTTTAAACATTGAAATTGCATTTCTTCATATTAAATTATTAAATTTACTGAATTTGGACATGTTAGAAATTTTATAGATAATTCTGGAAAATAAAACTCGTTTGCAGGTTTTATTATTATTATTATTATTATTATTATTAGAAAGGAATGATTATTAATTTGTTTATGTGATTTAATAAAATATTTATATTTTTAAATATAATATTTTATTTTAAAAATAAAAATGTATTTTTTATTACTACGAGCATCATATATTCAATTATTTTTTTCTAAAAGTCTAAGTTGATTTAAAGAGTATTGCATTGAATTTTCAAGCGTTTTACGCGTACTTGAAATTCGAAACTTATTTTTCAATTATTAGGTGTTTTCGTCGTATTAACACATCCCCTATGCAAACAATCTTCATGTGATGCATAGCATACCAATACCATAAAGAATGTTGAAAATTATAACAACAATCGACAATAATTATAAAATAAGCAAACGTGAAAAGATATATACTATACGCACAATGTTTATCAATGTAGATATGTACATTAATATGCTCAACTTTTCTGAACGGTCCTGTATTAAAATTGCGCGTTATACTCTGGAATATACGGTAACTCAAAAAGAACGTGCAAATGTGTCATAACTTTATATTTCACAAAAGTTAGATACACGAATTCTTCAAAACGCACAATCTAAACTAAAAACATTCAAATATTGCCATAAGACTGGCAATGACAGACAGTACAGCGTACAAAGAGTTGTGACTTTTGATCAATTTATTGTATTTACGTGCGGTGTGCATAATATTCTTCTAAAGGTAACTAGAACATTTGTTAAGCTAAAAAAGTAAAAATGCGATTAATTTCTAAATTTAGCTGATGACATAATCAATAGTTAACATGAAACCTACATCTAAAGTTTGAGTAACGTGCAAACATTTGGTAAAATAATGTTCATTTTTAGAAAATATAGTGAACACCCGCTAGTGTGGACTTAGAAGAGATACCGTTTTATATCTCCACTAAACGAAGTGCGCATTAAATGATGTAAACAATTTTAATGGTGTAAAACAATACTTTTTGTTGAATAAATTGAATTCCTTTTTTACAGAACTAGTCGTTGGGGGGCACCGTAATACTTACCCATCATGGATATGCATAATATAAAATGTGAAAATAAAACATGTGTAAACTATATATAAAATGCATTGCAATTCGAATACAATCGTCGCTTGATGACGTCATAAACTTTAAATGTTCTATTACTAAATTGCGTAAAAGAAACATCCCCATAACTACAAAACTGATAATCCTATTAACTAACGCTTTACTGCATCGGATAAGGCGTCTCATTTCCAATTAAAATGTATCTTTGAATTGAAATTTGAATGAAATACAGGGTCATGAAAAATCGAAGAGTGTGGAAAAATTGGATTACAAATACCTCGGCAACTCATTATCCGATCGAATTCATTCTTTATGCAAAATTTGTTTTTTATTGTCTTGTATTTTCGCTCCTTAAAATAAACAATTTCGAAAAATTTTATATACCTTTTTTTTTTAATAGTTCCGTATAATTGAAGTTACTGAAATTCAATAAGCTTCTTCCCATTATTACATACTAAGTATACACCAAATTTCAAGTCTCTACCTCAATTTGTTCGGAAGACAGAGCGTTTAAAGATATACACACACACACACAGAGACACACACAGAGACAGACGGACAGCAATTTTTTTTTTTCTAAAAATATGTTTTTCGGAATCTCCAGTGTTTGAAATGTGCAAATCCGTCAATTTTTTTTCAATTTTCAAAAAGATTACAAGACTTAACCTATACTATGTACCCTATACTATGATAAGTAAAAATAGGTTACCAAATTTAAGTTAAAATAAACAACTTTTTCCATAATTTAGTAATTTTATTTAAAAAGCAAATTAGTGAAATTTACTAATAAAAAGGAATAAATTTCTGTGGGCAGACGAAATGTGCAAAGAAATAGCCGCACTTATATAATTTAATTTTAATTAAAATAATCTCTCACTGTTTTTGGGTTACATTGAACAGATGATTTTTATACCACATCATTTTCCACTTTTGCGAATCACTGGAAAATTTATTATATTATAGCACATTTTGTATTAGTAATATCGGCGAACAGCCGTTAGCAATTTTTGAAACTCCCACGTTTTTAGTTGTAGAAAGTTCTCTTTCTCATCATTATCGTCACTGACAATTTCTAATTTATCAGTAACCATAATTACATAAAAATTGCTTTGGAAAAAATATTGTACAAAACATTTTCGATTCTGATCGGTCAGGTTGTGAAACAAATTACCCGCATTATCCGAATAGTAGTACGGGTTAAGCGATATCTTTAAATTTAATTGCAAGTAGGAAATATTAGGGAAAGTGAAATTGCCTTATTAAATTTTATACGGAAACGCATCCACTGTACTTAATTACTGCTCTCCTGTATTAAAAAGAGAGATTGCACAAAAATGATTGAAACTGGTAACGAGGTTAATAAGTCCATTAATACAAAGGAGCAAATATTAATTTGAATAATGTTTACTCCACGAATTCACCAAATGTTTATAATAACTTTCATAAATTTAAATATTTTATTCCGATGAATGGTCTGAAAATTCAGCTTTAGTGTTTTATCAAACATAATAATTGAAATTTTAATTCATAGTATAATAATCAAGCCTCTACAAAGGTTCAGATGAATTTGTATTCAGAATTACCTCCAAGCACTTAATAATACAAATAAATTGAAAATTTTGCCAACTTAAAGACAGGTTGAATTAGTTTCCAATTGATGAATTTCCGGGGATCATTAAAACTACAGAAATTTATGTTTGTTAAATTGAAGGGCAGTTGAAATCTTTTCTCGTTAATATTAAGCAATAGATGTATTACATTGTATATATTTTTTAGATTTATTTTCTATTGCACATATGATATTTTAAATGCAAAAACTCTAAAATTTATCAAATTTTAAGAGCAAAGAAGTATTCAATTAGGGAAAGGCCGGGCAAAGTGGTCACCCTAAGGTTTTTTGAGAGAACATAATTAATGAGAACATAAAAAAATCAACAAACATATTTTGATACACGGAGACAATCTAATCTGATACGGGAATTTCTGGTATCAACAGATTAGTGAATATATAGAGACTAACCAATGACATGTAAAAATTTGGGCTATATTTTTCAGACAATCAATTGGTAGAATTTGTTTATTCAGACATATAATTGATAAAATTACATAACATATCAAGAAGGTATTATTGGTTTAAAGAAAATAACTATTGGTAAGATAAGAATTTAACTCTTTAACGAAACAGTTATAAAAGATCTGGCAAACAGTACGGAGAATGTAAGAAACAAAAACTGGAAGATTGATATTCTTTCAGCTCAAACAAACAAAGTCTTAATGAAATAAATATTCAGAAATACTTTCTACAAATCTACTTTAAATCAATTTACCATTATTCAAATAATCTTGTATTTATTTTATGAAATCAAAATGTTTAGCAAAAACGTCCAAAAATCAAATATTCAGTATGTTAAAAAAATTAAATAATGTAAAAGTTTTAATTTTTAAATTAAAAGTTATAATCGCATTAAATTTCCTCTAGCGATTTCAGTTTGAAATGCAAGTACAATTACTTGATATTGAAACTTTATTATTTAATAAAACATTTTTATATTTTAGTATTAAAAATGTAGAAAAATATAATGATCAAAAAAGTATTTTAATGTAACTTATTCTAAAAAATGCACAATGAATTTATTAAAGCTTAATGAAATTCAATTAAAAGCATTAAATTCTAATGAATCCCTCAAGGGGATGTAAACTGCCTTACTATTTCTTTATTCATTTATTTGTTTATTTACTACCTTTCGACTTTTTTTACGCAATTTTAATAAAAATCTCAACAAATTAAAGGATTTTTTACACTTAAGGATCCTTTCTGAACAATGCACTTTAGGTATTTAATACAAAAGCATTTTTTATTGGTGACTACCTAGTCAAGCGCATGCACATACACACACACACACACATATATATATATATATTTGCTTGTTTGTTTGATAAAAGGTAAATACTTTTGTTTGTTTAAAATTTAACGTTTTTGTTTCAAAAGTATATAGTATTGTAATGCTTTTCAAAAATTAAAAGCTAAAAGACAATTGAATTTGATTTAAAAATTAATCTTTTAATTAATCTAATTTTTGAAAAAGTGTACCGTTAATGCTTGGGTAACTGGGAAAACTCTCAGTTGATTAGATGTTTATAATTACAATTAAAAAAAATATTTTACTTGTAATATTTGCTGTTATTAAAAGTTTATAAACAAAGTAGGAAAAATGCAAACCTATATGAAATAGAAAGTAAACCAAGAAGGCTTTAGTAATTTTTTCTTTAGTTAATGTTAATTTTTGAATGTCCGCATAAAAAATATGTTTAGAAGTAATTACAAATTAAAAATTGATAAATTGGAACAAAATCAGTTAGTTATTTGTGTTAGATCTATAAAATATGTTGTGAATCTCTTTTATTTGCGTTCTTTGCGTTCTTTGCTTTCATTAAACTTTTAAAAGTATAATGGAATCAAATTGCATGTCAGTACGAATAATCAGAGGACATATGAGATTAATTTATTTTTTTATAAATGTTTACTAAATAAAAATTAATAAACAAATAAAAAGAGAATAAATTGTTTCAAAATAGAGAAATAAAGTTGTGTTGTTTAAAGTATAAAAGCATTACCAAAGAAACAACAAAATGTACTATTTATATTATATATATATATATATATATATATATATATATATTAAAATATATTGTCCTTCTAATAGCCAAAAGAATACAATGTAGTAAAATTATTCATTAAAATATTTCATTAACATATTAAATACAATTTTTTAGTTTAAACTTTAAAAAACACGGGCGATTTACAGTAACATAAAGATATGCGTGGCATATTCTATGCGCCATCTGTTTGTAAAGTCTAAATAACGTCACTTAAAGATATCCTTGTCTAATATAATTTTCAGTAGTAGAATAAAAGTATTAAAAATTAAAATCAAAAATCAAAACAAATACAAATTTAATTAGAATTATATACAGAAAACGGTGCGCAGTACCATAAAGACATGGGTATCGTACATGCGCCATCGCCATTTAAAGCCTAAATAGTATCAACTTTCGATGCTAAAGAAGAATAGTATCTGATGTCTAATAATAGTAAACAAGTAATAGACATCATCACATTTATATAAAAAACAAGTTCAATTAAGAAATAAAATAAAAAATTAAGTGTAAAACACAGTACAAAAAGTATAAAACACAATACAAAAACTCAAGTACACGGGCAGCATATTCCGTACACCCGTGGTGACTTACCAATAAAAGACTGAAACAGAACAGAAAAATTTGGGAACTTCAACTTGAAATATTTGTCGAACATTAAAGAGACTTTAGGGAAGAGTGTATATTAAGCGGCATATTCCGCACACCAGTGGTGACTTACCATTAAAAGACTGAAACAGAACAGAAAAATTTGTGAACTTCAACTTGAAATATTTGTCGAACATTAAAGAGACTTTAGGGAAGAGTGTATATGAAGCGGCATATTCCGTACACCAGTGGTGACTTACCAATAAAAGACTGAAACAGAGCAGAAAAATTTGTAAACTTCAACTTGAAATATTTGTCGAACATTAAAGAGACTTTGGGTAAGAGTGTGTATGAAGCGGCATATTCCGCACACCAGTGGTGACTTACCAATAAAAGACTGAAACAGAGCAGAAAAATTTGTGAACTTCAAGCCTAAATAGTATCAACTTTCGATGCTAAAGAAGAATAGTGTCTGTTGTCTAATAATAGTAAACAAGTAATAGACATCATCACATTTATAAAAAAAAAGTTCAATTAAGAAATAAAATAAAATATAAAATACAATACAAAAACTCAAGTACACGGGCAGCATATTCCGTACACCCGTGTTGACTTACCAATAAAAGACTGAAACAGAACAGAAAAATTTTTGAACTTCAACTTGAAATATTTGTCGAACATTAAAGAGATTCTGGAGAAGAGTGTATATGAAGCGGCAGATTCCGTACACCAGTGGTGACTTACCAATAAAAGACTGAAACAGAACAGAAAAATTTGTGAACTTCAACTTGAAATATTTGTCGAACATTAAAGAGACTTTAGGGAAGAGTGTATATTAAGCGGCATATTCCGCACACCAGTGGTGACTTACCATTAAAAGACTGAAACAGAACAGAAAAATTTGTGAACTTCAACTTGAAATATTTGTCGAACATTAAAGAGACTTTAGGGAAGAGTGTATATGAAGCGGCATATTCCGTACACCAGTGGTGACTTACCAATAAAAGACTGAAACAGAGCAGAAAAATTTGTAAACTTTAACTTGAAATATTTGTCGAACATTAAAGAGACTTTGGGTAAGAGTGTGTATGAAGCGGCATATTCCGCACACCAGTGGTGACTTACCAATAAAAGACTGAAACAGAGCAGAAAAATTTGTGAACTTCAAGCCTAAATAGTATCAACTTTCGATGCTAAAGAAGAATAGTGTCTGTTGTCTAATAATAGTAAACAAGTAATAGACATCATCACATTAATAAAAAAAAAGTTCAATTAAGAAATAAAATCCATATATTTAAAGCTGTTTGGTAATTCTGTCAAATCTATTCCATCGAAATTTGATCGAATACGCATGCGTCAAAAAATCACCGGCCAATGAGGTGAGGGTCTATGACTGTCTCTACAAACGTGTTTGGGATCGTATCATCTGTTGTTTTTTTCTGTTGTCACGTTGCGTTAAACCTAGGAAGATATTTATCTAGAACTCACTGTGGAGTGTTTAGAAGGTATTTATTTTATTTATTTTATTTTATTTATTGTAATTTGTATGAATACTTAGATGTCCATTTCGGATTTACTGTTTAAAAATGAATTTAGGCTCATAAGTTGGCGAAATCCCGATGGAAATTTTTTTTTTAGATCTCTATCATTTTGTTTATATAGTACAGAAAATAATTATTCAAACGTGTAGAACACGTAATACAAAATTGGACCACTTATGGTCTGTTTATTATCGGGAATGAATCTTATGGTGTTCCGATTGATAATGAATTCGATTATGTAAATATAATGTCAAAAGACAGTACGCACGGTAGTAATATTTTTATTATTATGTGTTCGAAAAAAGCGAATCTGAGCGCCTGAATATAAATTATAAAATATTATTTCTATATTTAGCAACTAAATATTTAATAAATATGCAGGAATGTGACTAGCTTTATGTGAATGTATAATATATGTAAGTCTGAACTTTAGCATTATTTTTTAACAGAAATATATTATCTCTATTCGATTTAAAAGTTTTGTCATTACATAAGTGTGCTATTTAATTTGTAAAGAGTATGTATGCATTATATTGTTTGTATGTATACAAATGTTTAGAATGTTTTGATTTGTAAACTCTTAATATTTGAATAATGTTTACATTATATTTGTTTGTATGTATACAAACAATATATGTATACAAAGAAGTATATATACAAACAATATTAATATTTACATTGTATTGTTTGTATGTATACAAATCTTGAATGTTTTAATTTATTACATTCATTTTTTACCAGTTTGCATGTCCGTTCATGGGCGATTCATATGAAACTCATAATTTGTCACAAATTGGTGATTTTATTGATTTAGTGCTTTGCCCAAGAATGTGGAAAACAAAACTATTTTTGACATCGGGTGAAATGAATGAGGTTATTTCGGTTTTTATTTTGTATATAAAAAATGTTATATGTAAAAAAATCCTGGCCATTAATCACATTGTTTTTTGTATATTTAAAGACGATTACTTATTCTTTGTAATTATTTTTTTGCTGGGGGTTTTTGAGCAAAACAATATTACTTCATAGCTAGAACCAGTTCCGCTAATCATTAATATTTTCTTAATCCTTTGACCGCTGAGCAAATGGGCAAATTTGTAATGTTTTTTCTGTTATTTTTTTTAAATGTCAAAAAAAGATAAATTTTCAAAATTGGTATAAAAAACTTAGGTACTTCTCTATTATCCCATCGTCCACTTTTCATAACAAAATACTATTGCCAAAATGTATGATTAAATGCCAAAAATGCAATCCCATTTACTTGATGTCGGAAGCATTATACGTGTTTGTTATGTCGTCAAGTGGTTTTTAATTCAACATTTGCACGTATTAATGACAACGTTCTCCCGTTTATTTGGCGTTACAGTTTGGCGATAGTTTTTTGTTATGAAAAGTGGTCGATGAGATAATAGAGAAGTACCAAAACTTAATTACGTATATGAGTAGATTCCTTGACTATATTAATCATTACTCAATATTTTAAAACTGCATCATATTTGTAGAATTATATTAATTTAAACAATGCTTCTATTGAAGTGTGAAGAAGCACATACTTCTATGAAGAACCATATATTTACATAATCGTTTTCATTAGCAATCGGAACACCATAAGATTCATCCCCGATAATAAACGGACTATAAGTGGTCCAATTTTGTATTACGTGTTCTACGATATTTTACGTACGTTTGAATAATTATTTTCTGTACTATATACACAAAATGATAGAGATCTAAAAACACAATTTCCATCGGGATTGATTTTGCGAATGTTAAATGAGCCTAAATTCATTTTTAAACAGTAAATCCGAAATGGACACCTAAGTATTCATACAAATTATAATAAATAAAATAAATACCTTCTAAACACTCCACAGTGAGTTCTATATAAATACCTTCCTAGGTTTAATGCAATGTGCAAGAAAAAAAAAACAGGAGATGATCCCAAACACGTTAATAGAGACAGTAATAGACTCTCACCTCATTGGCCGGCGATTTTTTTGACGCATGCGTATTGGGTCGAATATTGTTGAAAAATGATTTTGAAGAAAAAATCGGGAAATTCACAAAATGGTTTCGGGAAAAACTTCACCAAATGGTTTAAAAATTCTTTGAGTGACAGCGGGAAAAAAATTTCGTTTTACATTCAATCATCGCAATTGGCGAGTGTGACTATTAAGTTTAGCCAGTACTGGCAATAACATCAATTACCAATTTTCAGTATTACTAGCCGATTGGTGAGTGTTAATTTTGTCTTATATCACAAACTGTATTTACATATACTACTAGATATAATGATTATGAACCATGATTTTTCTATTATTGGGCGAGATTCATGTTTTTTCAGCAATTCTTTGACGAAATTCATGTTTTTTCAGCGATCCTTTGAAGAATTTCGCATTTTTCTCATGATCCTTAACGAAATTCGCATTTTCCAGCGATTCTTTGATAAAATACATTTTATTCCGCAATTTTTAGACGAAATTTAGTAAAAAAGCATGACCTTTCGGTGAACTTTCCTTTTTTGCGATTCTTTGACAAAATTTGCTTATCTTTCACGATCCTTTTGCATAATTCACGTTTTTTCTGTGGTCTTTTAACGAAAGTCATGTTTCCCCATGATCCTTTGATGAATTTAGTGTTTTTTCCTCAATCATTTGACGAAATCTGTGATCCCCCCCCCCCCCCCCCGCGAAGATTGGTTTGATGTTTTTAGTCTGCAGGTGCCCTAAAAAGTCTGTGACGCCCGTTGCTGCATTGCACACATTCTTTCTTCCATGGTGCATCGAACGAAGAAAATTCATCCTAAAGAATCATTGTTTCATTCTTGACATTTCTGGAAAGAAACAACGTTCAACTCATTGGCTGAATTGTAAAGGGCGAAATGTGTCAAACATTAGCGGAAAGAAAGTGCGCAATTTGTTCGTTCATGGATAAAATCATGAAATTCATTAATCAATATTTGATAAATTCGTCAATCGATAGCGGAAAAATCGCAAAATTCATTAATCGACAGTGGAAAAATTGCAAAATTCATCAACTGGTTTCGGGGGAAAAAGTTTTCGAATATCGTCAAATGGCTTCGAGAAAAAAAATCACAATCCGTCAATTTCGGAGAAAAAATCGTGAAATTCGCCAAATGGTTTCGAAATTTGTCGAGCGACAGCGGAGAAAAAAATCTTTTTCCATTCAATCATCGCAATTGGTGAGTGTGACTATTATGTTTGACCAGTGGTGGCAATAAAGTCCATTGCCAAATTTTCAGGATTACTCGCTGTTTGGCAAGTGCTAATTTTGTCCTATACTTCAAAACCCTTTTGATCATATCATCAGTGTGCAGGACAATTTTTTTTACGTGAACCATTTGATGAATTTTGTGATTTTTCCATTATCGATTGACCGATTTTACTGCTATCGATTGTTGAATTTTATAATTTATCAACTATTGATTAGCGAATTTCATGATTTTTTCCATGAACGTTTGACGAATTACGCAAAAAAATTAAGAATATCGTTAAATTGTCTTGGGTAAAAAAAAATTTAATATTGTCAAATGCCTTCGAGAAAAAGTTGCAAGTTGGAACGCCTGTGACCTCTTTTTCATGTTATGCATCTCGGGTCTATCCCCCCAAGTGGGACACTTTTCTAAATTTTGCAGACACCTCTCATGTGATATATCGCTGGAAAATTCTTTGACCGCTTATTCATGTTATGCATCTCCGGGGTCCATCCCGCCACCCCCCCTCCCCCCCCAAAGGGTACTTTATAAATTTTGCACACAACCCTCATGTTATATATCATTGGAAAGGTCTGTGATTGCTTAATCATATTATGCATCTCGGGTCTATTCCCCCCCCCCCCAAGTGGGACACTTTTCTAAATTTTGCAGACACCTCTCATGTGGTATATCGCTGGAAAAGTCTTTGACCGCTTATTCATGTTATGCATCTCCAGGGTCCATCCAGCCACCCCCCCCCCCTAAGGAAGGCACTTTTATAAATTTTGTTGACACATCTCATGTGATATATCGCTGGAAAAGTCTTTGACCACTTATTCATGTTATGCATCTCCGGGGTCCATCCCGCCACCCCCCCTCCCCCCCCAAAGGGTACTTTATAAATTTTGCACACAACCCTCATGTTATATATCATTGGAAAGGTCTGTGACTGCTTAATCATATTATGCATCTCGGGTCTATCCCCCCCCCCCCAAGTGGGACACTTTTCTAAATTTTGCAGACACCTCTCATGTGATATATCGCTGGAAAAGTCTTTGACCGCTTATTCATGTTATGCATCTCCGGGGTCCATCCCGCCACCCCCCCCCCTAAGGAAGGAACTTTTATAAATTTTGTTGACACCCCTCATGTTATATATTGTTGGAAAGGTCTGTGACTGCTTAATCATATTATGCATCTCCGATGTCCATCTCCCCACTTTGCCCCCCCCCCCAAAGGGTACTTTATAAATTTTGCACACAACCCTCATATTATATATCATTGGAAAGGTCTGTGACTGCTTAATCGTATTATGCATCTCTGATGTCCATCTCCCCACTTTGCCCCCCCACCCCCCCAAAGGGTACTTTATAAATTTTGCACACAACCCTCATGTTATATATCATTGGAAAGGTCTGTGACCACTTAATCATATTATGCATCTCAAATGTCCAACTCCCCACTTTGCCCCCCCCCCCCAAAGGGTACTTTATAAATTTTGCACACAACCCTCATGTTATATATCATTGGAAAGGTCTGTGACTGCTTAATCGTATTATGCATCTCTGATGTCCATCTCCCCACTTTGCCCCCCCACCCCCCCAAAGGGTACTTTATAAATTTTGCACACAACCCTCATGTTATATATCATTTTAAAGGTCTGTGACCACTTAATCATATTATGCATCTCAAATGTCCAACTCCCCACTTTGCCCCCCCCACCCCCCCAAGGGATACTTTTCTAAATTTTGTTGACACCCCTCATGTCATATATTGTTGGAAAGGTCTGTGACTGCTTAATCATATTATGCATCTCCGATGTTCATCTCCCCACTTTGCCCCCCCCTCCCCAAGGGGTACTTTCTAAATTTTGCACACAACCCTCATGTTATATATCATTGGAAAGGTCTGTGACCACTTAATCATATTATCCTCCCCACTATGAAATTTGTCAAGTTAAAGCAACTATAAATTTTATTTTTATGGTACTATCAAGTTGTTTGCCGTCAAATTTTGACGGGTTCCATCTAGTAAAATATAAAATACAATACAAAAACTCAAGTACACGGGCAGCATATTCCGTACACCCGTGTTGACTTACCAATAAAAGACTGAAACAGAACAGAAAAATTTTTGAACTTCAACTTGAAATATTTGTCGAACATTAAAGAGATTCTGGAGAAGAGTGTATATGAAGCGGCAGATTCCGTACACCAGTGGTGACTTACCAATAAAAGACTGAAACAGAACAGAAAAATTTGTGAACTTCAACTTGAAATATTTGTCGAACATTAAAGAGACTTTAGGGAAGAGTGTATATGAAGCGGAATATTCCGTACACCAGTGGTGACTTACCAATAAAAGACTGAAACAGAGCAGAACAATTTGTGAACTTCAACTTGAAATAATTGTCGAACATTGAAGAGACTTTGGGGAAGAGTGTATATGAAGCGGCATATTCCGTACACCAGTGGTAACTTACCAATAAAGTACAGATACAGGGTAGAACAAATTGTGTACTTCTACTTTAAATATTTGTCGAACATTAAAGAGACTTTGGGGAAGAGTGTATATGAAGCGGCATATTCCATACACCAGTGGTAACTTACCAATAAAGTACAGATACAGGGTAGAACAAATTGTGTACTTCATCTTTAAATGTTTGTCGAACATCAAAGAGACTTTGGGGAAGAGTGTATATGAAGCGATTTTAGGTAGCCACACAATCAGAAATCCCGCGGTATTATTTAGTTTGATCTTAATTTTGCTTTCAGTAAGATGTATGCATAAAGCACCTCCATGCCATTACCTGAAGCAGAATCCTCAACTTTGGATATATTTGAATTTTATTTTTATGACATATACAATCCCGTCACGGTGTAAATGTTAATCTTCAAAATGAAAGTTTGAGCTCACATAGATTTCGTTTTGTCACGTTTTGTTTTTACTCAGGTCTCTTTATACACGCTGTAGTTAAACGAGTATCATTTTGCTTTTTTACTAACAAAAGCTTATGCATATTTTAAATAATTTATTTTGGAATGCATTATCTAATTTAAAAAGAAATAAAGCCACTTCTATCAAAACAAAATATCCAACAAAATAAAAGAATTGTATTTGAAGTTACTTGGGAGAAACTGAATGCTTAATTCCTGGTAATGTAACAGCATTTTTCAAAATGTGATAAAATGAAAACCAAAAGAATGTCCATTAATTAACTCCAATGTCACACTAGGACTGGCAAATTGCTTTAAAGTAAAAAGTGAAAAAAATATATATATATAAATGTAAAAAATCTAAATAAGACAGCTCAAAAGCTTCTTCATAAGCGTTTTATATTTTTGACTAATAAAAAAAATATATATATATTTTTTTTATCGCAGAATCTGCAACTTCATGAACTAATTTCTAACGATATTTTTTTCTACATACATTAAGTAAGTAGAATTTAAAAAATATAAAACATAGGAATACACTTTGGAAATGTCAATATATTTTTAGTTAAAAAAATTGTGGTTAAGATAAAGTATGAGTGAATGATTTTTTTTTAAAGTTTATTTTTTGATTGTGTTTTTGAAATGTCAATATATTTTTATTTTAAAAAAATGTGGTTAAGATAACGTAGGGATGAATATGTTTTAAAGAAAGGTTAAATGGTTTATTTTAAATATAAAGAATAAACTATTTTTTTTTTCTTATAAATAATTTTGTAGTGTTATTTTATTTTAAATAAAATGAAGTAATTATTTTTTGTATTTTGCAATGTAGTTCAGCAGTGTCATCATCATTGTTATTGTTTAACGTTTTAATAATTTAAAAAATGTGGATTATAAGCATCAATTATATTTATTTAATGTTTCTAATGCATAATTTGTAAATAGTTGAAAAATTAAAAATGTGTGTATCCGCTCTTCAACTGTTCCTAAAAAAATATTACATGGATTATTAATATTAATACAATAAGCACAAACATTAATTTGCATGTTTTTAATGATTTCTCTTAATTTAATAAAACCTATCGACAATTCTTATAAAAATATATTCTATCTATAGTCAACTGTAAAACGTGCATGTCTAAAATATTTTAAAGAGCTTTTTTCATTAAAATAAAAAAAAATATTGAAAAAGTGATTCAATACATTTAATGGATTTTGAAAACTTTATAATAAACAGATCTATTAGTTTTGTAAACGCAATCGGAGACATTTTAAAGATCAATAACGATAAAATAAACTATTTTCGCACAAAACATTGAGAAAAAAAATATTTTTATGGAGAAAAATTATTATAAAAAATAAAATAATGACTCCTTTTTTTATACATTTTATGTCATAACTGCATAAGAGTGTTGTTATGATTACAAACACACGTGAATGCACGAGATCGCGTGATCACACTTAGAAGCACACGCCACGTACACATATGTGTACAGATACATGTATGTATCCAAGTATGTATGCACGTTTGTACATTATAAAATTAATTTTTACTTGCATTCCATATGAACTTGGAAATATTGTTATACCATTATTTCTGAATTTTAATTTATTTTTTAAACATTCAAGTTAAATGTAATCATGAAAGATACTTTTAAAGATTTTAAAAATGTGTCGTGTCTTAAAATTTCTAACTTTGAACGAACTGATTCAACCTTACTATTGTATTCTCACTATATTGACATGTAATTTTCTAAGATATATTTACGTTTTGCAATGGAAAAATATTTTACATATCAAACATTATACATATTGCACTACATCCAAAATGTGTTTTCTATCTAAATATTTGAGACTCAATCGAAAATAAATTACTTTTTTTCCCTACAATGGATGTATAACTACATTCGAAAGTGTATAGTTACATAGTATCGAATGAAAATAAATTATCGTTAAGACAATTTTTATTTGCATAAGAGTCTGCTTCACGAAATTTTGATTCCTTTTGATATGTACATATTTACATTTCGTCAGACTAAAAAATATCACGATAAATTTTGGAAAGCGTATTGACTTTTTGCAAGATACAGGCCAAAAGATGTTTTAAGAAATAAACTTATAACGGCATGTTAAAAGGATAAAAACACTGTACCAACTTGTACGAAGTTATTCATTAATTAGGATTCGATATGCAATAGCGTTCATTTTTGATATAATTAAAAATTGCCTTAGGGGGGAAGGGGGGTTTTAGAAGAAAAAAATTCATAACTTCGTCAATTCCCAAGATTTCAAATCCGCTTAAATTTATTATAAATTCTCTTAATATTATCTAAAACTTTTATATTGACAAGTTTTTTATAAAACCAACTCTTATATATATAAAAAAAAAATCCCTGCTGGCTCCGCTTGCAAACAAGTTACGTTTCGAAGTAGGCGGTTCCAACTGCCGCATCATCACAAAAAGGTCATTTCTTCGGCAATTCCCGACAAACAGGCGCCCCACAGTCTGCATCTTCGAAATCTACCTGTGCCTGTAGGCCGAGCCGTCAGGGATTTTTTTTTAAAGTTAAGCTTTGCCTGCCTTTTCCCACCTGGCATTTTTGTGCTGTTCTATCGAACATGGCCCGAACCTTATTTTTTACTATTTAAACTTTTTTACCAGTAGTAAACTTACTACAGCTATTCCATTTTACTTTCCTATTTTAAGACGCTATCCTTAATATCCTTTGTTTATTATACTATAAATTCCATATTTACTTTTTACCATTATTTAAACCATTTTTACCATTATCTTCTTTTCTTTTTTAATTGCTCATTGAAATAATTTAACTTATCCTAATGGCTCATCTTTACATGACATTCTTCTCACAATAGACTGGGAGTAAAGTTGATAGCAACTCGGAAGCCCCTTAACCGACTTCAAATGTTCGGACTGTTCGGACTATATTATCTATGAGTATACCAGAAATGTATTGCAAAACGGTTGAAAAGTAAATGATTTTAAATTTCTAATGATTTTAAATGGCTTGTATTACTATTTTTTTTATTTTAACTGTCGAATATCTACATGCTATAAGTAATCATATATATAATTTGTTTATAAAAATATAAACAATCTATAGTCATAAACATATTGATACAAAAATGAAAACTCAACAACAATCTGATATTAATAGCGTATTCGTATTTATGTAATTTATTTAAGCAGTCGAAATTCTAACTACCATATTACTGTAAGCTTTTAAGAATATTGTTTATTCTTACGTGTTTTAAAAGCTTCCTTTTGTTCAGCGCTCAAAGTAAAAAAACCCGTTTCTACGGGCAGTTATTTGTGTCGTCTACCAAACCGTCAATAACTCTTCGAAAACAATTAAATTAGCTTTCAGAAAATGTTGGTGTTTTTTAAGATATTGAATGAAATTTAGTAATTATACAATCAACTTTAAATGGAAAATGAAACTACATGAGACATGTATTTATGTAGTGAGCTTTAAATTTTTTTATACTTATTTATTTATTTACTAGCTGATCCGCCCGGCGTTTCCCGATCCCGTCAAAAAATAATACGAAACGCGAAATGACTCTAAAAATCGCTGATGGAAACCGTTCCACTGGTAACTATTTGTCGTTCGGAAATTAAATAGAGATAGAGAGATGGTCCCAGAAGCGGAAATAAATTTAATACTACTTCCTCAAAAGTCTGAATCATTTGATTCAAAGCGGGTCAATTTTTGATCCAAATTTAGAAGAAGGTTACCGTCGGATTTTCCCAAAATTTGCATTTTCGACATCAGAAAAATAAACTACGTACAGTTTGCGAGTTTCGATTCAGTACCTCTAATACTTTTCTTAATACTCGAAGATGAGTGAAAATGAAACTATTTCGTTTTCTGAGATTATCAAATCGGTAACGTTCTTTTGCGTTTTCAATAAAAATAGCTATTTTCGGCGCAAGCACAGGAAAATCTTCTAGTTTCACCGCCAGGGGATGCATTCTCTTCTAAGAAAATTTTCCGACACGTGTCCCCGTTGCCTATGATACCGTGTATAGCAGACGTGCTACGCCCGCGCTGCAAAGTCTTTTAGTTCCAGTTTCCACCACCAGGTGGAGCATTCTGTTCTAACTAAACATCTTTTCGAACGAAACTCCGACACTCGTTCCCGCTGCTTCCGGCACCGTGTAGAAGGCCTGCCGTGCACACGCGAAGAATCGAATTGTTCCACTTTCTACCGCCGAGGGGTAACAAAATAGGCTTAATTAATTAGTTATATATTAAATGTCCATGTTAAGTTGAATGAACTAATTCCCGTTGAAATCGGGCCTACAGAACTCGAGAAAATAAATCACCCCCCTCCCCCCACTGGATGTTAATATTCATAAATAGTAATAACCAAAGAATGAAAAAAATAACACTGAAGTTTATTTAGTACCCTGAAGAAGACACCCACCCGGGACTCCCACCGCAAAGTGTAAGGAGTTAATGTAAAGTACCCGGGAGAACTCGGAAGAATGTCATAAAAGATTTCTGTTGAATCAGAGAAGATAAAATGCAAAATCTTTTAGATATATTTTTCCCCGCCAGGGTTGCAATATGTTCTAAATAAACCTATTTCGGAATGTAACTCCGTCACTTGTCCCCGCTGCTTATTGCAACGTATAGAAGGCGTGCTGTGCACGCGCTGAAAATATTTTAGTCTCACTTTCCACCAATATGGAGTACCAAATCTATCTCTTAATTAGTTGTCTATATATTAATTAGTTCATGTAAAGTTGAATTAATCAATTCTCATTGAAATCGGGCCCTTTGTTTGAATCGGACAAATTTTAAATGCAATTTTTTTAGTTATATTTCCCACCGTTAGGGGGTGCAATCTGCTCTAAATAAAAAATTTCCGATGGGCACTCAATGCAAAAATAGCTAACTTATAATATTTACTTTTGTTTACATCTGTATATGAAACTAAGGATAATATGGAAAAATTAATAATGCGTTATTTTTTCTATCTGAAGTTCCTTTTCACGAAAATCTAAGAAAACTATATTTATTTATCAAAATACTGTGAAAGGAAAATGAAGTTGAAACACACTAAATGTATCGAACTGTAATGATTATTTTGAAGGTGAATGGGTAATTATAAATAAAATACAGCGCAGGGTTGACGAATGCTGAATGTGAAACTAAAATGGCGGATTTCCCAAGCATTTCCCTTAACAAGCACTAATATAATGATAATAATAAAGCACATAAAATATGTAGTCTATATTGGTAACACTTTTGTGGATAAAATTCAATTAAAAATGAATTAGCACAAAATCAATAATTTTATTCGATATAAATGCAATTAAATTGCCCACAACTCGGGGAGCAATGTTACTTAAACGAATTCACAACAAACACTAACATAAGGGCAACAAGTAAAAAATGTGCGTTCACTACTTAGAATTTCAAAGGAGTCTGTCACTCATCTGTCATTAGTTCAAAATCACCGCCGATAGGGGGAAATGTGGCGCTGTACATTGACAAAAACCCATCAGAAACAGACAAAATTAATAATTTGGATAAAATGCCACGTTTTATTCATCATTTACACTTTCCCTTTCGTTGATCGCAGTTGAAACATCCATTATCACTTTTTCTGCCACCGGTTTACGTCCTCTGCCTGACCGAACTGCTAGCGAGCCTGTTTCTTCGAATTTCAGAATCATTGTTTTCAATACATTAACGGATAAAGGTCCTTTGCGCAGTTTATGGCGTGTTCTAAGTAAACGAAGAGCGGCTGGTGCATTGTACTGGTTACAATATAAGAACTTCACAAGTAAGACGCGCTGCGGTAACGTGAGATTCATTTTCAACCTGAGCTGAAATTGTTTCTCGGTGTTTTTCGCATGCATTTATAACTTAAACTATTGGCGCTACTGTCGCTTGCGTAAATAAAAATTTGCATTTTCATTTTTTGCCCGTATTTTATGCTAATTCCCAGTTGCATAAATAACCACAGCGCCACATTTCCCCCTATCGGTGGTGATTGGAACTAATTTTTTTTTGTTGGAATCTTTTTTTCCCATGGTTTTCTTAGTCCATTCACAAAATTTTGTGTCAATCCAGTTATTAGAACGAGCTACAGACGGCTCTGAACAGTGTCAGTTTAAAAAAAAAAAAACACCCTGTATATATATATATAATTTTCAGTAATTGAAAACTTCAACAAACTCTAGGCAATAAAGTCTTGTCCTTCTATATGGCGTGTAGTGTTTTTTCTTATTACTTATTTCCCATCTACTTTAAGAATATATCGCCCTTATAACAAACAATTTAATTGATTAATATATCACTTCATTGAATATATGTACTATTATGTGTACAGTAGTTTCGAGTATGTAAATGAATTCTGAACAAACTCTAATATAAGGATAATAAGTAAGCACATAAAATAAATATTTAATATTTAGAACAAAATTGTTACTTAAATACAAATAAAAGCACCTCATGCATGGTTCTGCAAATTAATTTCATACAATCAATACTTTTACTTCGATAAATACAATTCAGTCACGCAAGGATTGGAGAATAAAATTAATTATTAAGGCATCGTGTTACTGAAGTTAAGGAAAACTATTGCATTTGCAAAATATATCGCAAAATGTAATACCAAGTAATTGAGTTAATTTGATAAAAATATATTTGATTGTATATTTAAAAAGATTAAACATTTTTAATTTGTATAAAACTACCTTATGGATTACGAAATTCTTATGTAAATTGAAGAGCTGTGAAACGAAATGAATACAGCGAACTTTACATTGGAATATATAATACTGAAATTTAATTATATCCATGCACAAAACATATCAAATCAAATATTAAAAAAGTAATATTACTCAAAGCTCTAAAAAAGAAATCATTTTCTTTTACGATTTTAGCTATTTTGGATGTAATTCTTGGTGCTGAACTTGAAAGTCACAACAAAAAATATTGTATTACGTACCATTTTTGCACAAACTTCACTTTTATTATTCATTATATATATTACATTGTTTTTTTTTTTTTTGTATAATTAACATGCCCAATTTATATCATAATATGAGACATTTTTTAACATCAAATTTTATTATTCAGAAAAATTGGAACTATTTTTAGAAAATTTAGAAGTTGCTAACATTATTTGCTGTTAGATGGCAGTACATTCTGCAGGAGATTACTGGTTCTACCTTAAAGAGATATTGGACATGTCCGCCATGTTAGTTCCAAGTTCGACCGATCGCTGTTGAATGCAATACAATTTCAACAGTGTTTTGATACTTTTCGATCTATTAAAATCATGAGAAAATAGTTTTATATTGTTTAGGAAATACATGCAATGCATAAATATGCATGTGCTTTCACTTTAGTGAATAATAATTTTATGAAATGCATAATTTTTATTTGGATGAACTAGAGTAGGGATGCACAACCTGTGGCCAGCGGGCCACCAATATTACCACTGTTATTACACAGAAAAAATTACCTTATGTTAATGACGGAAGCCTTGCTATTAAATATATCAAAACTTACCTTTCGAAGATAGTGGTGGCAAAATATTTTCATACAAAAAGGTTGTGCAACACTAAACTATAGGTTTATTTAGAATCTTATCGGAAGTAGATGAATGACTTGAAAGAGGTTAATAAATTTTGATACTCTTAAACTGTTAGAGAGAAAAACAAATATGTGCGCTGTTTTTAATTGAAGTTTTTCCCTTCTCTTTACAATAGATATTAATTGAATATTTTTAATTGGATTATCGATTCGTTATGTATTTGACTTATTACATAATCGATTTAATTATTAAATATAATAATTAGAAATAATAATATTTTGAATAAGTAAATAAATTACTGTTATTTTTTTTTTACTGAATAACTATTCATTTATGTATAATATTCACGTTTTACAGAAGTCATATTTCTCACTTGCTTCTCTTAACTGTGTCCTATGTAATTATCATAGTTTTACAAATTTATTTCAATATCATTCTAATGTTATATGTATCTGATTTGTATATTAAGGTTTTGATAAAGCGATAGTAGTATATATCAGTTATTTAAAAGATATAATAGTCATACAGATACAGCTTTTAAGCTTAAATATATATTTTTTAATTTAAGAGGAAAAATGAACAACTTAGACACCCAATTGCGGGAAGATCTGAGCTTGGGGATCTGAAACTATCGAAAGATCCTTGCGGCTTCGAGCTCTATGTTCGTCTCGGGCGGCGGTCGGGGGTGGATGGGCTGCGAGACAGCCACAGAATTCGCGGAGCGCTGGTTTCGCGTGATGGTCCTTCGCTACGTCCCTTTTATACCGAGACACTTGCGGAAGCTCAGGGCCCGATTAACCTCTGAAGCTATGGGAAGCACAGTGTCATTTCAGCCCCCCCCCCCATTTCATTCTAGAAGAGTTTTCTAAATTCGACATACCCGCAAACTCACCAATGCTACAAATAGTGGCTCAGTTCACATATATTTCACTGGTACTTTTCGGCTAGCCAGGCACCAGTGAAAAAAAATATATATATATATATATATGTGTGTGTGTGTGTATTTCACTGGCGCTTGGCTAACCGAAAAGTACCATTTCATTAAACAGCTTTTTTTACGTTCTCCTATATACAAAAAATGGATCAAGAAAAATATGACAAATGACTTTGCATAGTATTAGCAGAATAATGTAAGTTGGATAAAAAGGTTGAATTCAGCATGCATGCACAACATAAAATATCAATATTTTAAAATGCTTCTTTCAATTTTGGTAATAGTTTAAATTATTTATATTTTACGTTGTGCATACCAGCCAAAATCAATAATATTCAAATCCAATACGTAAAATAATCTAAAATAATAATTTACTTTTTACTTGTATTCCCGACTTTTTTTTTTTTTTTTTAATTATTTGCACAAAATGAATTTAAATAATTATCAAGATTCTGATCACATTATTTTTAGTCAAAATTAGGCAACCAATTAGCATTTTAACACATGCACATCATAGGAAACATCAAAACAGAAACAAGTAGGATATTTTTGTAGAACAAGGATTCGACAAATGCAATAACTTGGCTAAAATATATCAACTGGCGAAATGTGTTTATATTACTTTTTAAAATTAATTCACTTACCGAGTGGAAGTGTTAAAGCAATTCATGATATATCATTACTATAATAGTAATTATTCTTCTATAATCAATGTTTTTTTTTTTATGTATGATTAAATATTTTGTATGTGTAAGGAAAGGGGGTGGCACATATGTATTTCACCAGCAACTAGAAATTTTACCAGATGACTATCACATTTTTTTTTTTTTTTTTACTTGTACAAGGAACAGTAGAAGGGGAGGGATATAATTCATTTCGCTATTTTTTCAGAACAGAAACATATTATAAAGCTAATTTTGTACATTAAACATACATTATATTGGAAACTTAACAACAGGCACAATTAATTCTAGTCTTCGTTATTTGTTTTGTTTTTTTTCCCCTCTCATATTAACCACAGAAACACATTTTTTTAATAAAATAGATTTTTGTGAAGAGACAAACAAATTCATACAACAGCATGGATCTATTTATTGTAGTAAACATTTAAGAAAAAATGAGATTTAAGACAAATTTCTGCAGGTTTCTTTCAGTGCATTTCACATTTTTTCAAATTTTTAAATGAACTTTAAAAAATTAAATGGTGGAATTCAATAATTGCAGAAACTTTTTATAACTAATTTATAGAGAAATTTAATACATCTCTGAGATAGAAATAGGATACAATAAATATCCACTATCTGATACAGAAATATTCAAAATAACTTTTCATAGTTATTAGCTATGTTCATAAAATTATTCATTAAAATAGAAAATTCGCACTTAAAAATAAGTAGAATATTTGGAAAACTTAAACAATAATTATAAACATTTTCACTTTGAATATGAGGATGGTCACTGACATTTTTTTTTTAAATCAAAAAAATAAATCATTCCTCCTACATTAATGAAATAAATGATAAAAGTTTTTTCTTATACATTTAAGCAAAATGTTTTTGAATCATCTGCAATGAGCTGTTTTGAAAAAATAAGTTCTAGCAAGAATTATTCATGCCATTAGATCAAAACTAAACAGTTAAAAACTAAGTCATTAGTTTTCTTAAATAATTTTAAGAAATTAAATAAAATATTATGAAACAATAAGAAATATTAAAGGAAAAAATAAACTTAAATTTTCACTGATTAATGATAAAGTATTTTTTGATACATTGTAATCTTTAAATATTTACTTCTTTAATTCTTGAATCTGCTGCTCGAAGCTAATACAACAGCATGGATCTAATTATTATTGTAAACATTTAAGACAAAATGAGATTTAAGACACATTTTTGCAGGTTTCTTTCAGTGCATTTCATCTTTTTTTCAAATTTTTAAATGAACTTAAAAATATTAAGTGGTGGAATTCAATAATTGCAGAATTTTTTTATAACTAATTTATAGAAAAATTTAGAACATATCTGGGATAGAAATAAGATACAATAAATATCCACAATCTGATACAGAAACATTCTAAATAACTTCTTATGGTTATTAGCTAAGTTCCTTTTTCGTTTATTGCTTTCTGACGGTACTTGAGGCTTAGTTTTAGCCATGCTGAATAAATAATTAAATTAAATATAAGAAGAATCTGCAAAATTTTAACTATAAAGCAATAAATAAAATATGCATGCACCGTATATGTTAAACTCAGCACGTGAGCGAGCGGCGTCGAACACAAATAATATTTTACACGTCTAAAAGTTGAGAGATTTCATTGCCGCTTTATGAAACTCTACTCGCAAATCGCAAGGTCAATTCACTGCAACAAAATTGATAAGCTGTTTCGTAATACATGCAAGAAAATTCGTAGGATCGTAGGAACAATTTAAGTGACATTTTTACTTTTCCCGAGAAGCCAATAAATCAGTTTCAACTGACGTCATACCCTAGCAACCAACTTAACAACCTGGTGGGCATTTTGCTTGCCCACTGGATTTTCTCGATATTGATTGGATGGACAATAATACTGCTTGCGACTTTGATTGGTTGGACAAATTGGAGAATTGTAATCATGTGGTTGAAAGCTGGCTATTATATGAAAAATTAATTTGTTATGAAAGGTATTTTTATGAAACACTTTAAAATATCAATTTGAAAATAAATTAGATAAATTTTTGGAATGGAATTAATTCAATAAAAAGGGCCCCCTGTTCTCTCAGTTTTGGGCCCCTTTAAAATTTTCTAGGGGAAGCACCTGCTTCTCGTGCCTATTCGGTAATAAGGGCCTGCGGAAGCTAGGTAGAAAGGGTAAAAAATAATGATTGTTTTGGCGGGAGGTATATCGTATGCTCAATCTTTATATATTCTCAAATTCTTCAATGCAAAAATAGCTAATTTATAATATTTACTTTTGTTTACGTCTGTATATGAAACTAAGGATAATGTGGAAAAATTAATAATGCGTTATTTTTTCTAGCTGAAGTTCCTTTTCACGAAAATCTAAGAAAACTATATTTATTTATCAAAATAGTGTGGAAGGAAAATGAAGTTGAAACACACTAAATGTATCGAACTGCAATGATTATTTTGAAGGTGAATGGGTAATTATAAATAAAATACAGCGCAGGGTTGAATTTAATTGAAGTTTTTCCATCAGAGCAATTTTCAATGCAAAAATAGCTAACTTATAATATTTACTTTTGTTTACATCTGTATATGAAACTAAGAATAATATGGAAAAATTAATAATACGTTATTTTTTCTAACTGAAGTTCCTTTTCATGAAAATCTAAGAAAACTATATTTATTTATCAAAATAGTGTGGAAGGAAAATGAAGTTGAAACACACTAAATGTATCGAACTGCAATGATTATTTTGAAGGTGAATGGGTAATTATAAATAAAATACAGCGCAGGGTTGAATTTAATTGAAGTTTTTCCATCAGAGCAATTTTCAATGCAAAAATAGCTAACTTATAATATTTACTTTTGTTTACATCTGTATATGAAACTAAGGATAATATGGAAAAATTAATAATGCGTTATTTTTTCTAGCTGAAGTTCCTTTTCACGAAAATCTAAGAAAACTATATTTATTTATCAAAATAGTGTGGTAGGAAAATGAAGTTGAAACACACTAAATGTATCGAACTGCAATGATTATTTTGAAGGTGAATGGGTAATTATAAATAAAATACAGCGCAGGGTTGAATTTAATTGAAGTTTTTCCATCAGAGCAATTTTCAATGCAAAAATAGCTAACTTATAATATTTACTTTTGTTTACATCTGTATATGAAACTAAGGATAATATGGAAAAATTAACAATGCGTTATTTTTTTCTAGCTGAAGTTCCTTTTCACGAAAATCTAAAAAAACTATATTTATTTATCAAAATAGTGTGAAAGGAAAATTAAGTTGAAACACACTAAATGTATCGAACTGTAATGATTAATTTGAAGGTGAATGGGTAATTATAAATAAAATACAGCGCAGGGGTTGACGAATGCTGAATGTGAAACTAAAATGGCGGATTTCCCAAGCATTTCCCGTAACAAGCACTAATATAAGGATAATAATAAAGCATATAAAATATATAGTCTATATTGGTAACACTTTTGTGGATAAAATTCAATTAAAAATGAATTTGCACAAAATCAATAATTTTATTCGATATAAATGCAATTAAATATAGCACAACTCGGGGAGCAATGTTACTTAAACGAATTCACAACAAACACTAACATAAGGGCAACAAGTAAAAAATGTGCGTTCACTACTTAGAATTTCAAAGAAGTCTGTCACCGCTATTTAAGATAGAGTATTTTATATTTAATATTTAAACTGAAGAGTTTGCAATCACCTCGTTTATTCTAAAAATTCGTAGTATTTTTCTGCGGTTAGATAAAGCGACAAGATAAAAAAAAAAATCAAGTTTTAAAAAATGAGGTAAAACTCTACGCACCCGGAAATAAGCACATGAAATAAATTTTCCACATTCAGAGCAATTTTATTGAAAATTATCAAGTGAAAACATTGAATACATGGTTCTGCAAATTAATTTGCTAAAAGTAAGTAATTTTATTTAGATAAATACATTAAATTACGCAAGGCATGGTGAGTAAAGTTATTAATTAAGGCACATTGTTACGTATTTCGCATAAACTAGATTATCGGATTTAGAAGAGGGACTAATTTTTCTTCTACTTTTAGCTAAATACAAAAGGAGAAATTTATTTTCTGACACGATTTCGACAGCATTAAATTTTGATTTGAATAAATTGTTCGCTTTCTGTAAAAATATAGATTTTCTATATTTTTATTTTTTTTAATTATAATTTCCTCCGTACGTTTGTATGAATTTCCATGTATTTATTTACCTGCGATATAGTTTTATCTTCTCAAAAAGTTCACTTTTCAAAATATTAATATTTTATTAAATAATAATTATTATTGATTAATGATTAATAATTACATACATAATAAATAAAAACAAAAGTGCATTTATAACTATGTTTTGTTAAATCAAAGTTGAATATCACTCAATGAAACTTTATTACTTTGTAGGTAATAAATTATTCGTCCAAAATATGATTTATAGTGTGTTAAAATTACTTACTTCAAGTCTGTTTCGAGAACATAACTATTAATTCTTACCAACATTTTATTGCTTAAAATGTCGCTTTGAAATGCATATGTGTTGTTATTTCCACACACGTTTAAAGCATGGAAAAAAAATCTGAGCAAACACTAATATAAGTATAATACATAAGCGAGCAAAATACATAATCCATATAGAAAGCAACTTCGTTGTTGAAACATTTTCACGTATGGTTCTGCAAATTAATTACCGCAAAATCAATAATTTTACTTGGGTAAATGCAAGAAAATCACGCAAGACTTGGTGAATTAATGTTATTAATTAAGGCAGCTTATTATGTGATTCGCATAAACGAAATTAACAGATATTTAGAGTGGAAAATGCTTTCTTCTGCTTGCAGCCACATACACCAGGGGGAAGTTATTTTCAGATAAACTTTTGCCCAGATAAAATTTTGTTTGGAAGTACATTCTTCTCCTTTTGTTATATATTGACTTTCTTCCAATTAGGTATTTCGTTATAATTGGTTAGGCGAAGTTTGCATGAATATACATACATTTATTACTTACCCATCATACGTAGTATAGGGTAAATCTTGTAATCGTTTTGAAAATCGAAAAAAAAAAATTTTTTGACGATTTTACATGTTTCAGACACTGGAGATTCCGAAAAACATACTTTTAGAAAAAAAAATGCCGTCCGTCTGTCTCTGCCTCTGTAAACGCTCTATCTCCCGAACAGATTGAGATACAAACTTGAAATTTGGTATGTACTTAGTATGTAATAATGTAAAGAAGCTTAATGCATTTAAGTAACCTCGATTATCCGAAACTTTCCTTTTCGAACTGTCGAAATATACGTTCTGATAAAAGGTACATAAAATGTTTCGAAATTGTTTATTTTAAGGAGTGAATATAAAAGACAATAAACAAACATAAATTTTGCATAAAGAATGAAGTCGATCGAATTGTGAGTTGCCGAGATATTTGTAATCCTGTTTGCCACACTCTTCGATTTTTCATGACCCTGTATTTCATTCAAATTTCAATTCAAATGTTAATTTTAATTGTTAATGAGACACTTCATCCGACACAGTAAACCGTTAGTTAATAGGATTATCAATTTTGGAGTCATAATGATTTTTTTTACGCAATTCAGTAATAGAGCATTTAAAGTTTAGGACGTCATCAAGCCACGATTTTATTCGAATTGCAATGCATTTTATAAATACATCACGCATGTTTTATTTTCATATTTTATATTATGCATATCCATGATGGATAAGTATTACGGTGCTCCCCCAACGACTAGTTTACCTTTGATGAAATTTTATGTGCTGGAAAGTGTTCATTTGTTTAAAATATTAAAACAAATAATAATGAAAATGCTTTTTCCTGTGATTTGAGTCGGAATTTATTAGTAAAACATAAATAAAGCGACTTATTTTTATCGATATTTCTCCAAGTATTGCCAAGATTGGCAACAAGTTGGGCCAAGAGATATTACACAGAAAATAACAGTAAATGCATGTAAATATTTTGAATGAACATTATTTTATAAATTTCGTTTAAGACTTCATTTACTGATTATATTTTCCGACCTTTCTTGAAATTAATATTATACTAGTAAATCTACAAATCAGGAGCCTCAACGTCAGCTCTGAAAGTCAATATTTTTTAAACTCACTTTTCATAATATTTAATATCTTACAATCCGCAAATTAAATTATTTAAATTACTACATATATATTTATATGCATATAAAATAATTCGAAGGTTTCAGAACTTAAACGTTAAATTAAACACGGTTTATGCAATAATATTCTGACATTCTTATGAATTTCTTATTCTATTTTTTAGATTAAAAAAAATACATTTCTTCAGGGAGTGGGGGGGGGGGGGGGGGGCTAAACGCCGCTGAGCCCTCCGTAATCTTATTAAATTTTTATTCGTGATTTCCTATTATTTGTGTGAATGATTCTAGTATATCTTCCATTTCGTTCTTCACAGTGGTTTTATTACAATAAGCAAAAATTTTGAAAATAATTTCATGTTATCCTAATAGCTAAATAGCAATATTTACCAATCACGAAACACTCGTATCTGATTGATACGTTGAATGATATCTCGTGTACAAAAGTAACTTATGGAAATGTAAACTGAATCTACTATATATTTCACTTATATATTTCAGAAATCTTGTATTATTACAATTTTTGTTTCGGAAAAACAGTTTTGATGGTCATTGTACAATATTTATTTGACCTAAGTACATCCTGATCTAATTCGATGGCAATAGCATACTAAAATCTCCTCAAAATAGGCTTATTTGGAAACTTTTAAACCTATTGTGTAATCATTCATAATCGTGCCCACTGCCAATTAACTAAATAGCAACCTTGATTTGGCGCTATAATGTATTTTTTTGTGATAACATTTTATGATCTCAGTTTCCAGTAATTGTGCTATTTCAGGCTGTATGGATGCGTTTTACTACGCTAATTTCTTTAGATGAACTATCTCGTTGTACGAGATATTACATTCTATTTTTAAAAGAATACTAATTTTCAACCACGAAAAATCCACATCCCTTCCAGAAAATTAATAATATCTCATATAAAAATGTTTCGGCTATCATTCTATAGTAGTTAAAAGGTAACTTGTACAAAATAAATTCTCATTTATTTCAATAAAATATTAAAATCCTCCAATAATATTTTATTTTGCGAATAAAATATTGTAGCAAAATCGTCTGAGTTACTTGAATTTTATCATTTTGATATTCTTTGAAATAGGGTTGCTAGGTTACTGTTAAATTGAAAAGGAAAATAAAAATGAATGCATTTTAATATTTGCAAAAAGTGATAAAATAGATGTATTATATTATTAGAACAGATGTATAAAATTGCACCAAAAATTATACACCTAATTTAAAAAATCTGACGAATGTATAAACAAAATTTCAAATTAATTTAAATAATTTAACACCTGACTTGATAAATTTTAGCCTTCATAACTTACCGTTTAAATACATTAATCAAATGCGACATTTTATTTTCAACGACTGAAAAATTTCAAAATCGTCTGAATTCCCATAGGAAAGCATTATGATCAAAAAAGAAATGTTCTATATTTTCCGAACGAATGAACCAAATGTAACTAAAAACTATACAGCTAATTCCGGATATCTCACCAACATACCTACCAAAAATCAAACTAATCGGATCATTTTTACGGCAGTTATCGCGGAACAGACAGACAGACAGACGGACAGACAGACAGACAGACAGACAAACAGACAAACAGACAGACAGACAGAAACAAAAACTTTTCGGGTCTCCACAGTAAGCCTTCACTGACGTGTCGGCAATTAAATTTTTGACTGGATTACATTTTAGAAATAAATTGTTCCGCTTCTTTTATACATTCAATTTCTCCTACTTAGGTATTTTACGTTAGATTTGATTAATTATTTTAGCTGTGATGCAGTTTTACATGTTGAAATCTGTTAATTTGCTCCAAATATTGAGTCGGGATTCGCCAGTTAAACTTATAAACAAGACTTATATTAGGTACCAAATCTGGTGTTATTTTGCCAAATATCGCCAAGCTCGGCAACAAGTTGGGTCATGAGATAAGGACAAGAGAACTTACAAGGACGATGACAGTAAATGCATATAAATATATTTATGTACCTTATTTTACATTTTGTTTAATTTATTAATTATATTTTCCGACCTTTCTGTAATCATCAAACTTTAGATTAAATTTTGTTTTGAAATAAATTGTTCTTCTTTTATATAACAATTTTTTTCCCAGTATTTTACGTTATATTTCTTTTGTAAAATTTCCGTGAATTTCCGCTCTTTTATTTATCTGTGATGCAGTTTTACATATTGAAAACTGTGTTATTTGTTTCAAATACTGAAAATAATAATAATAATTTCTTTTTTTTCTTAGGATTTGAGTCAGAATTTGTAGTTAAACATACATAAGTCGATTTTTGGTTTTGTACCAAATTTTGACATATTTCTTTAAATATCGCCAAGCGTGACATTAATTTGGGCTAAGAGAAAAAGAAAAGAGACATTATAAAGATGATAACATTAAAAGCATCGAAATATATTTATATACCATTTTATATATATTTTGTTTAAAATATAATTTATAAATTATATTTTCTGACTTTTCTGTAAATAATACTAAACAGAAAAAGTACTATTGGAAATATGTGTGTCAAACTAATGCAATTAATTGGTATTTAACATTTTCCGGTTTAACTTTAAAGATATTAATGTAATTTAATATAATCCTTTTCACTCACATGACCACAATAACTTGTTATTTTGAAGAGAATTTTACTTATACTGGATAATTAGGTATACATATTTTTGAAACGTTCACAATGAATTTTGTTTCGTCAAATGAGTTTCCATAATTTGACATTTTATATTTTGCAATAAAAATGTAAATTGCTTTTGCTTAAATTTTGTAATATCTCTCAGTTTTCTACAAGAGGATTCTAGTCTAGAATGTAACTTTCTTTAAAATAATAGGGTAAAACGTTTTGTGGAAGTGCCATAGAACAATTTGAAACATATTATTGATGTACGATAATGTGAGCCTCTCTTTATAAAATACAGGGTGTCCCAAAAAGGAGAACCTATTTTTAAAAATGAATAAGAAACAAACGAATAAAGTTATTAAAAAAATTCTTGCAGGAAACGGATGTGTGAAGTCTGGAATTTTGTTTAGAATACGTTATTATGATAGTTCAAAATCTGACCGACAGATGGCGCTACAGCACATTTTGGTGACTATATGAACAAACGGAGCATGCGTGAAGACCAGACAGAAGCAGACGTGTCAGTGACAGTTCATTCTAAGACTCCGGCATGTTATTGTGATGAATTGAGGACATATTGAAAATATTGTCATTTAATTTTCAACTATTGCTGATGAATGCAGTAGCCGCAGCACCATCTGTCGGTAAGAATTTTAACTAACATAATAAAGTACTCTAAACAAAATTCCAGACTTCACACAACCGTTTCCTGCAAGAATTTATTCAACAACTCTATTCGTTTGTTTCGTATTCATTTTTAAAAATAGGTACTTCTTTTTGGGACACCCTGTAGATGAATATATAAATACAGTAAAACCCCGGTTATACGAAAAGCATGGGACCAAAGGATTTTCGGTTGACGATTTGAAGAAGCAGACGAACTGAAGACGTATAGAGCAATTGTCCTACACATGTGCCACCTATTTGAAACATTTTTCGAGGAACGGTTTTCTTCTTTGAAAGGCTATTTCGTTAGAAGTCCTTATGTATTTCTATGTTCATGATACTGGCACTACCATATATTAAAGTGCAGGAAGATGCAACAGCGTCAGATGTGTTGATTTTTAAAAAGCAGCGTGATAAGGCAGTATTGAAGTAATGCAAAGTTGAAAAACAACAACAACAAAAAATCATAACATATTTTGTAGAAAAATTAAGTGCGATGTGCAATAAAATGTCTGCATTTATGTGATTGTCCAAATAGGTAATTTGACGCTGTTTATTTATTTTATAAACAGCATGTTTGTTTAAAAATAAACCTTTTTATATTTGAAAAAAAAAGAGTTTTCAGGTCTTTCGGTTAAGCCGATTTTCGGATAACCGGGATTTGAATAATCGAGGTTCTGCTGTAAAGAGATAACTGAAACTTTGAATGATATATAAGAAGAAATATTTGTCTAATTTTTTTGTTTTTTTTGTTTTTTGTCATAGAGTATTTCAATTTATTTTACGAGCCTACGTTCTTGGTATTTAATAATACATTTGTCAAAGATTGTGAATAATATGAAATAAAAAATATTAAGAGAAAAGAAAGAAACATCATGCATCAGACATAGATTAGGAAACATTTTCCAACAATAACAGACAATTGTTGAGAAATTTCATTTTTGCATTCAATGAACTGAGATATCCAAATATTCAATTAGCAAAACAAATGACACAGTAAACAAGAACGAAAAATCATGCGTCAAGCATAAATCATGTAACACTTTCCAACATTTACAAAATATTTTTACAAATCTTTACCGTTTAATAAGGTGAAATATGATATCTAAGTAAACAAGGTCAAGGTCAAACCTGGCGGAGAGGTCTATATTTCGGCTTAAGCTCAACTAGCCCCACCCAGATCTAAGTAAGATCAAGATTTTGATATTTTTTAACTGTTTAAAGGGGTTTAAAAAATTTTCTGTGTTTACAATGACAACAAACACGGTTCTGTCGCTTTAAATACTGAGCACAAGTTTTGATATTGACATCATTCATTATTCTACGTGAATTTGCAATATATTTTAATTATGTGGCACATTGCAACTTAAGAAATTGTTTGAATCCTCTAATTAAGTCTAGCTAGTACAATTTATCTATACGTATTCTAGAATGTTTTATTATTCCTTTGTTAGACTTTAGATAGCTAACTTCATTTGGTAAAATATTTACATTAATATGTTGAAAAAGTTGTAAAATATATCGTGTATTTAGACAAACATGACTTAGTCTCTTTAAATACTAAGCACATCATTTTAAAATGACATTTTTCACTTATCTACGTGAGCTGAAAGTATATATTAATTGTACGACACAACACATCGTGGGCAAAAGATTGAAACGTATAATTAACCTTTGCTTGAGCAATTAACATGTTCATAATGCAGCATCATACGCTTCCTCTTTTCTACGTCAAAACGTTAACTTCATCTAGCACTTAATGTACTTGCTTCTTATTTTTGTTTGCTAGACCATGTCATTTTTGTCCATTATTATTCATAAGAGTTTTTTTATTCAAGGAAGTACCACTAGAATATTTACGACAAGATTTTCAATTAATCTATGTAATATTAATAATAGAAGGGCGAATTGGGTAGGTGAAAATTGAAACTTATATTTAAATCAACCTTGACGTGCAAAGAGAAAGTTTGTGACTTGTGATAGAAACATTTTCCATAAGCTTCTCACTCTGAAATGACAAAGCGTAAAAAATAGTTAATGATGCAAGTTCCTAACACTCTTTTGTGAATTTTAAAAGCCTTATATGTTTAATTATACAAAAAGTGAAATGAGCTGAAATTTGAACTTTTGTGTTACGATCTATGAGTAAGAAGTATTTAAATTTACATTAAATAATAATGTTTCATGTCTTTTTTCCAAAGCTGATCATACTGTATATGAAGGGTTCGGGACAAGAGAGTGCCAAACCATATTTTTGAACTTCTGAGATATTTCAATTTGAAAATTTGATCGAATACTCAAATCAAGATATATAACCCAAAGTTTTTTCGGCAGTGTTTTAGAAACATTTGAGATATTCTATGTAATAACATGGCATTACTTTAATGATATTTGCCAGGTCCCTGGCACCTATAGGCTTAAAAACTATTGTTATTGAACTATTGTTATTGAACTATTGTGATTATTATCTTATTATTATCTTATTGTGTGTGTATCTTTTGGGTACTGTGAGGCTTTTCAGTACTGGAATCTTAATCCGGAGGGTAGCGAGTTGAATACAATGGAAGGAGTATGTCCTTTGTGATGTGGTCTTTAATAGATAAGAAAGAGGTTGCACCCCTTATTTAGGAAGACGGACCCTTGGAAACAGACCAGAGCCCCGTAGACAGAAAGGTGCTCTGGAGAATGACCAGAGAGGAAGTTAGTTGGAACGCAGGACTGGAGCGTGTAGGTTTTTTGTTCAGAGAGCAGCTCTGGGCACGTGTGTGGAACGAGATCTCTCGAAAGGAAGAGATATAGCGTGTGTGAGATTAATAGAAATCTCGGTGCTGAGTGAATGAACGTAGTCTAACGGTACACAGAGGATAGCTTTCTGTAATTATTTTGATTTAATATTAAACCGGATAATTTACATCCGAGTTTAAGTGTAAATATTGTTAATAAATCGTTACTTTAAGTTTAAGTGAAATAGTTAGGTTTTTCTTGAATACACATCAAGTATCATGTCCGATATCACGTATTCATATCGGTGGTGGCAGCATATCAAAAGACCGGATTATATTTCGAAGTTGTGTGGACGGAGAAGTGGAATCCGACAATATTACTATTACGTTTTATGTAAATTATCTATCTTTATTGGGGGCAAAAACGAAACCTGTCACATATGCTGCCACCAACTGACATTAGAAACAAATTATATGTTGAATATTATAATTTACGATATTAAGCAACATATTACAGTGTTAGATTTATTTCACCAAACATTTGTCTTGGCACTTTCTTCCCCCGACCCCCTCATATACTCTTATACTCTTTCTTTACATACCAGAAACAATTACAAAATTTAAATTATGTTAATTTTAATGTAATCACTAAGAAGTGTGTTTGAAAATTAGGTTTTGAGAATTTTTATAATCGTTTTTAAAGTTTCCATATTATTAGAATTTTTATATTAAAAGATTTATTACGCTATGCCAAGAAAATAACTACGGAAATTACCTCATTCACATTTGTGAATTTGCTATTTTTGTTGGTGTGTACCTTTTCGCTCCTATAAGTTGACATTCAAAATTTGAAAGTTGGAATAAGTTACGGGGGGAGAGAGGTAACTAAGATTATATAGGTGGTAAAGAAAACATAATACGTAATGAAAAAAATAATTGTTTGAAACCTTATCAATAAATAAACTCCTTAAAGTCACTTGGTTTATAAAGAGGGATTCTAACAATACAATCGATTAGTGGGGGATTCTCTTTTAAAAAAGAGAACAATATAATGTTTATTTTACAAAAATGTATTTATGAAGCACACACATAGTTGTACAAATCGTGAAATACTTCTGTTTAAAGGTTGTATATGCTTTCTCGGTTTCAAATACTCGATTTTTTATTGTGTAAACTGGTTCCTTATAGTCTTACACATATGCCGACGAAGCAATTTTTTGAGTACAAAAGGGCTTCTGTCTTGAAAATATGTTATAATTAGACAGCGCAGAGAGCATGAAACCAATTTATAACTCACCACTGGCAGACAACGTGCAGCTGGCAATAAAACATATCTACGAGGATTTATCTGGTGACAATTTGCTCGAAAGATATCTTAGAGAAATCACACTACTAAATGAAAATTTAAATTAATTAATAAACAATAACGAAAATTTAAATTAATTCATTTTGAAATTTTCTCCAGAATTTATTCATTGAGTCAAAGCTATTATCCAAATAGCTACTCTTATTTTCTAATGTATATTAAACAAGGTCAAAGTAAAACTGGGTGGGGTTGCCTACCTTTCGGCTTAAACTCAATTAGCTTCGCCCAGCAGTTTTGTTTACTTAATTATACTGAGCTTTACTAAATTATACTTTGTGATATTGAGCAATTATTATACTATGTAATTCTGAAATACAAATTCTGAAAATGCAAGTTTCCAAAAATACAAATTCGGAAAATAAAAGTTACGAATTCTACTTAGCGGTACTAAATACTATTGTGTGATACTGAGCAATAAGGTCTGTAATAATACTGTACCATGTAATAATACAGTAAGATGCTGAAATAATAGTAATGGATAGAAGTAAGTACTAAATGAACAATAATACAGTTGAAGCACTTTATAATGAATTACGATGTAACGAAAAGCACTATTTAACGAAATGCTCATAACCATTTAGTTGGTCTGCATGTTAAAGAATACTGAATTCGAAACGATATAACGAAATATTTATAACGAAAAGCACGATATAACGAAACGAATTCGAGCATGAAAAGTGAGAAAAAAAAACGATATAGCGAATTTTTCACTTTTTTTTTTTTTTTACTTAACACGATGAAAAAGAAAAATTATTTCTTCAATACCAGCTTTTTTTCATGATATAAGCTTCAATCTTATTCTCTGCGGCCAATCACATATTTTCAATACTTCTAAGAGAGATTTTGGTAAAGGGGGACAGTGTTTTAAGACAGACAGTGGGCGATGGCTTAGCTGGATTATGTGCCTTTTTTATTCGATGACTGACTTCATTGACATTTGCTTTTCCTGTAAATTTATCGCGTGTTAATTTTTAAAACTCTTTGTACGCTGGCTATTTCTAGCAAAATAAAATGTTTGAGTTTAGAACAGAAAGTCGAAATTATAAAATGCGTCAAGAATAATGTTAAAAAAAGCGATGAAGCGAAAAATTTTGTGATTCCAAGTAGCATTCTCAGCACAATATTGAAAAATCAAGAAAAAATTCTTAAAATATTGGAAAAGGATGCAGTTTCCTTATCGTTTAAACATATACGCATAGTGAAATACGCAGATGTGTAGAAAGTACTATTTTCGTGGTTTAACGATGCAATTTAAAAATCATCCCTATTAGTTATCCCTATACCCTTGTAATTATTTTACAAGAAAAAGTATATGCATTTGCTGAAATCCTTGTATATAAATACTTTCATGTAAGTGGTGGTTGGTTGAGTAATATTAAAATTATGTATAAATGAAATTGTGTGTAAAACATTATGTGGAGAAACAGCCTCTGTTTCAGAAAATACATATAATTTTTCGCCTTACAGAGCTGTCAGCATTGCAGCATTAATAATGTGTGTGAATTAATAATTGTCAGCATTAATAATGAATAAACGAAAACTCAAAAATAACTGAGAATTACTATCGAAAAGATATATTTAACATGGATGAAACTGGATTGTTTTTCCGTTTCATGCCTTATAAAATTCTAACTTTGAAAAATTAAACTTGTCTTGTCACGGTGGGACAAGGAGAAAAGATCGACTTTTATTAGAATTATGCTGCAATGCTGACAGCTCTGTAAGGCGAAAAACTCTTCTAATTGGAAAAGTAATGAATCGAATGATGTATCCCAGAAAACGTAATGAAAATTTTGCCTGTAATGTACAGGCATAATTCCAGAGCTTGAATGACGAAATGTCTTTTTGAAGAATGGATTTTAGATTTTGACAAAGAGATGAAAAGCCAAATAAAAAGTTCGTCTTATTTTAGACAATATCTCTTCGCATGCGGGTTCTGTTCGTCTTAAATGTATCAATTACAAAAAATAAAATAAAAAAATTGTGATACAAATTGTAACTATATATTCGTAAAAATATAATTATCTTGGAATACCTTTTTAAATCAGCAATTTTCTTCTCTTTACTGTTTAAAGTAAAAGTTATCCTTCCTATAATGGCTTAATATGAATGAATACTTAATTACTAATACATAAGGCCTAGCTTTTTTTAATTAAACAAAAGCAATTTTAAGAGATATCTTTATGTAATAAACTGTATTTTATAGGATTGGCTCCATTATCTGGACTTCTGCATACTCAGATTAAGTTCAGACTAGATTAGCTGGATAATTGGAGTTCTTACTGTATAACGAAATAATTCGTTATAACGTTTTAGCGAACCAATTCGTTATAACGTTTTAACGAAAGCACGTTATAACGAGCAAATCTTCAGTGCACTTTCGATTTCGTTATAAGGTGCTTTGACTGGAAATGAATTATAATACTAGAGTAAACAATGATAAATTATGCTAAAAATACTAAATAACACTGTATGACGTCATTACGAATAACTAAATTGTTAAGGTTAGAGTTTATGTAGTGCGTAAAGGTTTTATGCGTATTAGAAGTCCACTTCATCCTCAACGTCCACTAACTCCATTGGAGGCAGAATGAATAGGTATTGATTGCGTTCTAGCAGAAACATAGAATTTGTTATTTTTTGAAGCAGTTTTGGCTGTTTCAGCACGTAGGCAAACTAGGCCGACAGATTCATTTGTAATGGCTTTCTAATGTGATGGTAGGTAGTCAGGGTACAATTTAGGATATAATGTAAGGAGATACCTCTTTACCCACAGGTGCATCTAGGTGACGATGCCTTGCCGAATTTATTGATATATTGAGCGAACGGGCCATCGTTCGTTGCAAAGATGTAGTGGTGCCTATTTTGAAGGTGAAGATATGTTGTTACTGTTGGGATTAAGGAGTGAGTAAAGCGACCCATTGTTCCCATATTCCAATCCATTTGCCATGATTTTATTAATTCTAAAGTTGTTATCTTCTTTAAATATGATGGTGGAAATGCGTAGAATTTTTGTAAGATGTCCTGTGAGGGTTTCGTTCATCGCGGGCCAGTTTATCAGCATGTTCGTTTCCAGCTATGCCAGAATGACCACGCACCCATTTAAAGAAAATGGATGTGGATGTTTGATGCAAGGGCTTGGTAGACACTATTTGCTTGGTGTAAGCGAGTCTGTCTTGTTCTTTGTAAAACTAAACCTTTATATGCACAGAAAGCTTATGCAGTTCCATCTGATGTCTTTGATCCGTCGGTGAATATATCAAAATCGATTATCCTCTCATTTTCTGTTTGCCACTTAAAATATTCAATGTATGAGGTATTATGCTTTTAGTAGATTTCGTTTGATTATTCATCGGGTTCTGTTCATCCACCGGGACTCCAAGACGAAGTACCTTTCCGAGAGTGGATATTTTTTTCAGCTGCAATGCAAAGTACTCAAATAGCTGCAGTCGAAGATTTTTTATAAGCACCCGTAACTAGGAGTAGGCATTGAGTCTGAATTGAGGAAATAAGCCTTAGACCATGTGACCTTTGAATTCGAGCAAACCATATTGATGCAGCATATGTTATTTTTTCTGCAGAATATTATTATACCATACTTTGAGAATCCCTCTAGATATCCCACCTAATGATAATGAAAATTTTAAAAGGTTGTGTGTTACTTGTGTTTTTTCTAATCTTTTGTTGCAGAGATGGGGGAGAAAGGAAAGTGTTGCATCTAGGATGATACCCAAATATGGCAAAGTATTGCTTTTTGACAGAGATTAATTATCTAATTTATAAATAGGTGCACGTTTCAAATATCTGGGTCTTCGAAGGTTCAGAACTTTACACTTTCCATATGATGTAATTAATTTGTTTACCTTTTGCCCTGTCACTGATGAGATCTAAAGCCAACTTGCCCATCATCTCCCGAAGTTTTCTTGTGAGACCATGCATAGTGAGTAGTATGCCATCCGCATATGCAATAGCTATTGTACCGAGTCTTCGGAGATGTTTCATCAAACCATTCATAAATATTCTCCATAAGAAAGGGCGCCGAGGCACGAACACTGGGGACATCCGCGAGAAAACCAGTGTAAATTTTCAGATTGCCAGTTAAGGTAAGCACCACGACTTGTTAAAAATTAAAGGATATTTCGGTATGATTGGTCTATGAACAAATTTTGCAACTCTTGTTGGGTAGTTGCCCAAGGAAGATTATCAAACGCGTTGCTGAAATCCAATGATATCAAAGAAATATATTTATTTTCTTCTGTTAAGATGTCTATGTGCGAGAAAACTTCTTGTAATGCTGTCTCGGCGAATTTTCCCTCTATAAATCCATGTTGTGAGTTGAATTGCTTTAGTGAGGTGTTTAGAGAATGATTAATACGTTTAAGAAGTAGGGTTTTCGTAAACTCTTCCGAAGATTGGGAGGAGAGTAATCGTTCTGTATGAGGAACATTCTGTTGGAGGTTTATTTTCACTGAGTTATATATTATGAGAACAATGGAAGGTAGGTCCCGCAGTAGCGCGGACGGTTAAGCTCGCAAGATCACCGAAAGCAAAGCAGCATCGACAAAGGTCAGTGCTTGGGAGGGTGGCAACCTCTTTCGACTGCCGCTGCTGTGGGACCGTGTACGTTAATGGGAGCTGGTGCACGTAAAATCTGTTCGTGGCTCCAATGTCCTCCAAGTTTAGTATAAGCATTATCGCTGGAGGTGCCAATCCAGGTGCAGGTCTCTCATCTGGATTTGGTTCAAAATTAGAAGACCAGCTCTAGAAGTTCAACCTCTCTTGAGACTCTAGCACCTCTTCTTTCAGAGAAATTCCTTGGCACTTTCTCTGACACGCCAACAACAACAACAGTGGAAGTTAGGTTCAAAAGCTATGACGTACTGCCACAGTCGCGACGAATGCCACTTGTATCGCTTAGAGGAGCGTATGCCAGACGATGCAAAGGAAGTTAAAATTACTCTCCTAGAAGAAGTTACATTGACAAAAGTCCTGATCGGTGAAATTATACCGCATTTTCCGCTTTCCTCCGGATGGCTGCAATAGGTAACTTTTTACTTTATGTATTTGAAGCTACCTAAAAATACATGTAAATTTCAAATGATTCTTGAATGCATTATTATATGTTTGATTGAATGTCTGATACTGATTTTAATCAAGCCTAAAATACAAAGAGAAAGATTTATTTCATAACGTTTTAGATGGGCCATATTGCTCCTTTCTTGCTCAAACTATAAAGCAAAGAGTTAATTATAACGTCAATTGCGTCTTTGCTTAGATATTATTTGTAATACTAAGATTTTACAGGCATGATTTAAAGGACAATTTGTTTATTCATTTCATTACTGTAACCTTCACCGGTTTATGAAAAGTACCAAATTATGGTTCAAGTTTTCACCGCCTTATGTTTACAGTTAAAGTTTAATAGCTATTTCATTTTTAATTACATATTTGCTAAAAACCTTTTAAAAATATTCTCAACATCAAATAATATTTAATCGTAGTTCATCATTTTGAGTTATATATTATCCAATCAATAGCTGAAACACATCTGAATAACATCTGAAAAAAGTACATACTTAAGCCCATTACGTTGTTATAAACAAGATATTTATCTACTTGTCTTCCCGAAATGAATCAATGATTCACTAGGAAGTTAGCTTCAGTTAATGATGACAGATGTGTTTTTTTTTTATGAAACATAATTCTCTGAACATGGTAATGTAAATCAAAATGTAAACTAACATCTTACGTGATATAGGCGAGGCCGATTGATATTCTATATGAAGATATTCCGTGTCAGTTCGGAATATTTTTTTAATTATTTTAAAATGAAAATTGATTTATCGTTTCTCAAAACAGACTTATTAGATTTGTCTTTTAAAATATGTTGCTGAGATATAACATGCTACATGCAATTCTTATTATAAAAATTATTTTTATAATGTTTCGCATAGTAAAGTTTTGTGATGTTTTGCATGATTATTAGAAAATTTGAATATTATTTAACTCAAGATTACTGTTTGAAATGTAGATGATATTTATAATACATATACTTTTGTTGAATTTTACAGTTATCGTCACAATTATAACACGTTAAAATATAGAAATTTAAATCGCATATTTTTTAGTATTCGTTTCAAATTTCTACCATGTTCTTTTAATCGGAGTCATGTAAATTTAAAGAATTTTGTTTGAAAAGTAGATTTTACTAGAATCAATTTTAAAGTTTCCATATTATGAAAATTTATATATGAAAATATTTATTATGCTCAATTATGAAGTTTATTACAAAACCTATCCCATTCATAATTTGGAATTTGATATTTTTTGTTGTTAGGATCTTATACGTTGGAGTCCAAACATTCAAATTAGCAGTACAATATAGGGGGAGGGTGGAGACTAACATGATAACTGGTAATTAAAACATAGTACGTAATGAATACAGTCATGTGTTTGAAACCTTATCAATGAATGGATTCCTTACTGTCACGTGGTTTAAATGTCAAATAGCTATAATCGGATTATAACAATAACTTAGTCGCTGGGGACCACCGTAATACTTACCCATCATGGATATGCTTAATATAAAATATGAAAATAAAACATGTGTAAACAACATATAAAATGCATTGCAATTCTAATAAAATTGAGGATTGATGACGTCATAAACTTTAAATGCTCGATTACTGAATTGCGTAAAAGAAACAACCTTATAACTCCTAAATTGATAGTAACTAACAACATAGTAACTAAGAGTTTACTGCGTCAGATTAAGCGTCTCATGTCCAATTGAAATATATCTTTGAATTTAAATTTGGATGAAATACAGGGTCATGAAAAATTGAAGAGTGTGGAAAAATAGGATTACAAAAATCTCAGCAACTCATTATCCGATCGACTTCATTCTTTATGAAAAATTTATATATTTTTTTAATTGTCTTTTATATGCACTCCTTAAAATAAATAATTTCGAAAATGTTTATATAACTTTTATCAGAACGAATATTTCGAGAGTCCGAAAAAAAATAGTTCGGGATAATCGAGGTTACTGAAATTCAATAAGCTTCTTCCCATTATTACATACTAAGTACATACCAAATTTCAAGTCTCTATCTCAATTTGTTCGGAAGATAGAACGTTTACAGACACTCAGACACACAGACATACAGACGCACAGACTCACAGACGGCCGGCAATATTTTTTTCTTCTAAAAATATGTTTTTCGGATACTTCAGTGCCTGAAACGTGTAAATCTGTCAATTAGTTTTCGATTTTTAAAACGATTACAAGGCTTACCCTATACTACATACGATGTGTAAGTAAAATGGTTCAGTAGGGAATGCGCTTTCATGAAAGAGAACACTATATTTTTCATTTTACTAAAATGTATTTAAGAAGCACACATATTCTTATAAAAATCGTACAAAATTAAATCACAGCTTATTTAGTAACTGTTTCAAATACTTGTACGTTTTTCTTTAATGGGAGAGGTGTAATATTAAATAAACTTGTTTTAAAAGTTGCTTTTGAGTAGTTTTAAAATCTTCTAAAGAATCCATATTATTAAAACGTATATATATATAAATATATATTATGTTCTGTTAGGCAGTTAAGTACAAAATTTTCCTCATCCATAAATGTGAATTTGCAATTTTTTGTTGTTCGGTAGAGTTTGGCCTTTATAAGTTGGCGTCAAAATTCTGATATTGGCAATGTGCTACAGAAAGGGGAGTGTTTCACTGACATTATATAGGTACTAATAAAACATAACACGTAATGAAAATATGAAGTGCTTGAAACCTTATCAGTAAATGTATTCCTTAAAGTCTCGTGGTTTAAACGCCAAATAGCTGTAATCGGATTATAACAATGAAATCGATTCGTGAAGGAAGCATCTTTTATAAATTAAAACAATATACATTAATTATTTCACAAAAATGTATTTAAGAAACACACGCATTATTTTAAAAATTGTTAAATACTTCTGTTTAAGGGCGTTATCTGCATTCTCGGTTTTAAAAAGTCAATTTTTTGTGTTATATAAAGTGTTTCCTTATAGTCTTTAGAATATACGAACAAAGCGATTTTTTTTACAGAAAATGTCTTTCTATCTATATAATAGAAGCGTAAGTCATGTGACTGTCATCAACAGTTCTGGGATGCCCTTTTCACTTTTCCATATGCCAGGCGGCCATTTTTATTCAAAATTATTTTTTCGAATAAAACTGCATAAAAGTTGCATTTTTAGAAAGATCGTTCAAAATAAATTAATATTTGAGAGATGAAATGAGAGAGCAGTTGAAATTAGGCTCGCAGTTCAAATTCTCTATCCATGAAAGTAAACAAAAAAAAAGGATTAATTTGTTGTGAACGTTTAAAATATTAAATCATGGAGGTAATCGTTCGTTAAACGAGTTCTAAGCGAATGGATTTTTGGACCGCTGCCTGGTGTCAAAAAAATAATAATTAGCGCCAGTGAGAAAATCAAAGTTTACCATAATTATGTGCTATACAACTCAACTTCCTTCCGGATCTTTTCTTGATGTAAGTTTAACTCATGTAATAATATTTAATGAATCAAATTTCGAAACGAATTATCAGTTAATTTGGTATTTATGTATTATACATGACAGGAAAAGAGATCACGAAAAAGGAATGTTAATCGCGAATCATATTTACTATAGTTATGACCAATCGCGTTGAAAATACTAATTTAATATACATTTATAAAATACATAACATCATTAAATATTTTTATGTTAATTAGTGCAAATCTCGCCACTAGCATTTTTTAAATCGTCGATACCAGCTTTTATTTTTTGCGTGTGAAAATTAGAAACGATGCTTTGATTTTGAAATCAAATGTTCAGATTTATATTATTTCTTATTTATTTATTTATTTTCTGATTTAAATTAAAAGTGTGAAAGGCATGTATTTTAAATTTATGTAATATAAGTATTTTAACTGAATTGAGTAACAGATTTATAATTTAAAATTAAATTAATGCAGTATGAATGATGGTGATGGGAACAATATTTGGCGATTTATCATTTGCTCCCGACTAATAAAAATATCCAACATTAAAAATAGTAAATAATATAGAATAAAACTAAAATATTACAAAACATAATTTAGTATACATTTATTAAACACATAACATCATATTGATGGTTTTTAGCTTAGATATTTGCGATGGTAGTTTTATTGGAGGTATGTTATATCCGCAGTAATGAATATGAGATATATATTCTATTCACATACTATATACCTATGAATATATTATACATATCTATACTTATATCAATAAAAGCGTCTTCAATTGTCTTTAATATTTCTACTACATAATATTAAATATAGAGTTACAATATACGGAGAACAAATCGGTTGCTGTAGTTAGAATTATATGCGCCAATGTTGGCGCAGTGTATTTACCTGTCACAGATCTTAAAAGTCAGTAGATATTAAGCAGAAATGCTGAAGTAAGGAAATTACGCAATTATGAAAACTCCTGAACTATATCGAGAAAAGGGAGCAGCTAAATACGAAGTCGGGCAAAAAACGGCATCTAGAAAGGACTTCGTGAATTTTAATCAGATTGTACGCCGTGGATAAAAAGTTCTGACAGCAAATACGGTTTAAAGAGAATTTGATTATCAAAACTGGCTTCCAAAAGTTCAATGTTTCACCAAACCATATTCGAAAATTACGTGTAATAACATGCAGCCTGATTATGGCACATTATTCAAGACGTTTTATATGAAAATAATGATAGATTTTTTAATCATCCGTAATCGAGTCCACAGTGAAAGTTATATATATATTTTACTGGCGCCCGGCTAATCGAAAAGTGCCAAAAAATATTGTAGCAACAATATGGTTCCGTGTAAATGTGGATATCATTAAAGGCTTTTCACAAAATACACTGCATTGCATCAAATCGTATTAACTAAAATACGCCAATTGGCAATGGAACCAATTACGGAAAATTACTTATTATGTTTAAAATTCTCCGCATTACGGAACGTATCGCAACTGATAAGCAAACGGGCATGATGCATAAATGTTTAATTGAGTTAAGCGGTTTGTATCAAGAAATACGAAATACATAACAACAAAAAATATGCGAAATGTTACCGTGACCGCAAAACTTCCTGATTCGGCTATTAGAATCTTCCGATTTGGCGAAGGAAAAAAAAAATTACGAATAAAAGTAACGTGTTGCAACGTGTTGCAATTTAAGGGAGACCACACTGGTCACCAGTTGCGACTAGTCTTAAATATGCGTTATAGTGAAAAGCTAACGTTGCGCGAAACCAATTCATGTATCACCACTGGAAGACAACGGGCCAGCTGACCATGCAAAAAAATCGACTAGGATTTGAATCCTGACAATTCCTTCAACGTCTCGAAGGAAATACACAAAACAATAACGAAAGTTTAAATTCATTGCTTACCAAGACGAAAATTCATTGACTAAACTCTTGTTTGAGGAACAAGAAGCTGCTTTTTATGACCTCAGAATCGCTGATGAATTGTAAGTTGCAAAAGTTAATGTTTTCTAGTAAACAATTTTTCTTGAACCAATTTTTTTTCTACCTTGTCCCACTATTTTCGTAAAAACAACTTGGTTTATCTCAATGAAATAGTTAGACAATGTTTTGTATACACGTGGCTATGATTGAAATCGACAGTATGTAACACTTTTCGATATAGTCTATATTTCTGTCCCTTTAAAGACTAAAGAAATATATATTTTTGTTATCCTTTTGCGAAATTTTGACCAAAAATGATATTATTATTTGTTTGTAAGTTACAACTGTAACTGACTGTAAAACTGCTCATAAATTATATTTCTGATTTATAGATTTTCTGAAAAGCGAGGAAGATTAAATCTATATGAGGAACGTAGACTCAAAACTTTGCCTGGTTTTGTAATAACAAGAACTGTTTTTTTTTTCTAAAAGAATTAAAAAGATATTTTGAAAGAAAGTTAAACCAATTCATAACTCACCACTGGTAGACAACATGCAGCAGGCTACAAAATATATCTACTAAGATTTATTTGCTGACAAATCGGTCGATGTCTGACATGAAATACACACTAAAAACAACGAAAGTTAAAATTCAACAGTTCCCAAGAAGAAAATACATTAAAGCGTGTACAGTAATATATAGCATCTACAGTAATATAGTTCGTTTATATTAAAAATATATTACTCCAAAATACCTATATAAAAGCAATAGAATGTTGAAAACCATCTTAAACAACTCGCTCTATTGCCATTGCGCCATATCGCCAATCGCCATTCTCCATATTGCGCTATACACGCATATTGCCATTTGTTTTCTTTGAATTAAATTCTAGCATTAACTAATATTTTTAATATATCACCTTTAGCGTGATATATGTACTTGCAATATACTTATTAACTCCTTATATTTTACTAGTTGGCTTAGACAACTTTTGCATTTGTTTTCCTTCGAAAGTTAAGACAAGCTTGGAAAGTGATACATTGTATTACGTTTCCCAAAGACGTGTTTAAAGTACTAGGAATATTACTTACCCATCATACGTAGTATACGGTCTTGTAATCGTTTTGAAAATCGCAAAAAAATTGATGGATTTACACGTTTCAGACACCGGAGATTTTGAAAAACATATTTTTAGAAAAACAAAATGCCATCCGTCTGTCTGTGTGTGTGTAAACGCTCCCGAACAAATTGAAATAGAGACGTGAAAATTGGTATGTACTTAGTATATAATAATGGGAAAAAGCTTATGGAATTTCAGTAACTTCGATTATCCGGAATTTTTTTTTCAGACTCACGAAATATTCGTTCTGATAAAAAGTATATAAAATTTCCGAAATTGCTTATTTTAAGAAGTAAATATAAAACACAATAAAAAAACATAATTTTTGCAGAAAGAAGGAAGTCGAAAGAATAATTAGTTGCCGATATATTTGTAATTTTATTTTTCACACTCTCGGATTTTTCATGACCCTGTATTTCATTTAAATTTCAATTCTTAGATATATTTTAAATGTGAATGAGACGCTTAATCGACGCAGTAAATCGTTATTTAATATCATTATCAATTTTGGAGTTATAAAGGTTTTTTTTTACGCCATTCAGTAATAAAGCATTTAAAGTTCATGACGTCATCAAGCCATGATTTTATTCGAATTGCAATGCATTTTATAAATAGTTTACACATGTTTTATTTTCATGTTTCGTATTATGCATATCCATGATGGGTAAGTATTACGGTGGCCCCCCAACAACTAGTCTCATTAGCAGGGCTTGACAAATGCGGTCGCCAGGTCGCCACTGGCGACTAAGTTTTCTTACCTGGCGACCAACTTATTTAATCTGGGCGTTTTTTTAATACAAAATTCACCAAAGAAATGAGCACAAATGGCATTTTTCTCTCTCCTACCCCTACTTGTGCGCGGCAAGCAGTGATAGTACTCATCTCTCGTACTTTTAATGGAAGAACAAAGTTTAAAGTGCATATTGCCATCTCATACACAGAAAACGCCATTCTTTGCCGCTCTATCCAGCTAGCATGTCACATGATTACAATGTGGTGGGAGGAGGGGATTCAATAAAACACTAATAAATAGTGTCAATACAGCCTCTGTGGCATCTAAAAGTGCTAATCATTGGATACAATGTTAAAAAATGCTGAAGTTTCTTTGCAAGTCTAATATTAGATTTTTGTGTTCAGAATTAAAACTGATTAATCTCTCACATTCATTTTGACGAATAATAACATATAAATGATTATAGGAAATTCATTTGAATTAAATCTAACTAATAATTCTAAACTATGCTTATTATTTTTTCTCACTTAATTTATAAAAAGCTTTTGTGGTTTCGAAAATCAATGATGAGGAATTTGGGAATGGGAGAGGAATTTGGGTTAACATATTTTACTGGCGACTAGAATTTTTTGCTGGCTACCAGATTTTATGAAATTTGTAAAGCCCTGCTCATTAGTATTAAAATATTTTACGTCCTATTTGATTAAAAATTGGCATCGTTAAAATTATTTACTTTAATATTCAAATCAAAAAGATTTTTGCAACACACTACCTAAAGGAAAGTACTTACAAGAGTATATATCTTTAAAAAAAATACAATTATAAATACAAAAGGTCAATCAATATACTTGTTTTCCATTAAAAGAAAATGGAATGATTTTTTTACTCTTATAATTGTCGTTGTTTTTCGATATCTATGTTTTAACGTGTACAAATATTTGCTTAGTAGGGTTAGGTGATTAAATAAATATTTTGACAAATATGTTAGATTAGAATTGATTTTTTCTGCATCAAATGCAGAGATGAAAAGACAATATAATGTTTTACAAAAAAGTAAAATTTCTTTCGTCATTGATAACAATTTATTATTAAATTTAGGTTAAATATAAATAATATAAGTTGGAACCTTATGTTATTTCATTATAAAAGAAATGAAGTTATATTTAAATCAAATAGAAAAGGACGCCCTGCATGCTATATATTTCATGAAAATTACGTTAAAGATATCGGTATAAAAAATTATCTTGAAATGTGAAATATTTTTAGCGTTATAGTGCATTTGCATTTCAGGCACTATGTAATAACTATGATCGTTTTAATATATGTTATTTTAGCACTACAGTAAAATGTTAAACGTAATTACCACATATTTTTATTTTATCATTACTGATTTTGAGAATGTCACCTATTGTGTGTACGAAACAAGTAAGTCTGTTTATTAAAAGGGTTTTTAACCTTCATATTTACAGTAATCACCTCTAGCATTAGTATTTGTATTTTAACAATGTTATAGACTGAGAAAAATGACACTTTGAAATCTGCGTAAATCGATGTTTTCATTTTGTTATGAACCTTTTGGTTTCAAATAGGACCCAATTCTTTAACTTCTGAAATACCAGAAATACTCAGAATATTGAAAAATGGGCATACTGAAAAATGATTAGAATCAGTTCCAACTGATTTTTGAAACATGGACTTCCTCAAAAATGAGCACATAGAAGTCAGTTCATAGAAGTAAGCGTTTTTACTGTTAATTTGTAAATGTTCTTAAGCGTGTAAATTGCTTTATTATTTGCTTTATATCCTCTTTATCTGGAGACATTTGGTAATGATTCACTGGCTAAAAACCTAGAAATACAAATATATTTTTACGCGTTTTACCTGGAAATTGGAAATTCATATGCAAAACACCTATTCATACCCGAAAAGAAAATCTAAATAATTCAAAGTAAATGTAATTTTTAACACTTTCCAACAAAGTTGAAAAGTGGTTATGAATTCGGTTTATCTATCTGTCTGCCGTCTACTTGTCTGTCTAATGTCTGACTGTTTAATGTCTGTCTATCAGTCCGTGCTCTAACTCGCGTAAATATTCTGGATTGCCATGCAACTAATATATGTTATTGAGGTTTACGATAGCCTGATTAGTATTGAAAATGAAGGGTGTAGCCTTTATAATTCATTTCCAAGGCCACTCAAAAAATTCCGTTGCATTACGCCCTATGGGGGGCGAATCGTTTGCAGTGTATCTTAATGAATTTACTGTATTTCAAACATATGGAAACTGATAGTTATTCCTGAGATGCATTACAGGGTGCTTAGTGCTTAATTTAGAATATGAAGTGCATAGCACTAATCGTTCATTTATAGGGACACACAAACTTATTCGGTTAAATTAGTCTGTATGGATAATAATTGGTGGATGTGTCTTTTCAGTTGTGTCTCGCGTTTTTTAAAATTTAACTAATTTTTTGCATATTTCCTGGTGTTTGTAAATTCTACATGTCATATACAGAGCTGCACAAAAAATTTCGAGTGCATTACTTTTCATTAGCAGAAATTGCCAAATAGGAATGTTCAGTTGTGCTATGCGTTTCACAACTGAACTATTTTTAACATACTATGTATTATATATACCAATCGATTGATCATATACAGGGCTGCACGAAAAAATTCCGAAGCTTTTCCGATTATTTATCGATATTACTGATATTGGGTTTACAACTACGCTATGCGTTTTGCAAATTATTGTTTTGTATTTATTGTTTTCTCTCAACTTTAATAATTATCTTGCAAGGCTTTCCCGCATAGTAAACACACCTTGTGGGCGGGGCTAGTTGAGCTTAAGCCAAAAGGTAGGCCTCCCTTCCCGGTTTGACTTTGAATTTGTTTACTTAGATATAATATTTCATCTTCTTATTCTATGAAGTTTTGTTACAGTATTCTTAATATTTCGAAAGTATTTCATAATCTATGCTTATCGCCTGATTTTTTGTTCTTGTTTTCAATGCAATTTGATCTCAGTTACGTGCTTCATTGTGGATGTGCAAGCTTTAAATAGGTGACTATATTTACCATGTTGGGTATCTTAATAACAATCTCACAATATAATTTTATTAAATGCAACACTAATGTAAAAACAATAACCAGTGCTGGAAAAAAACCTTTTTTGACATATTTTATTTTTATATCCAATGACTGGGGTATCATATTTGAGATTTTTTCCAACAGAACAAAAATATGCCGGGAATAAGACTCGAGTTTTGGTACTTTGGCTTCCCGTGCCAATGCTCTCCCTACTGAGCTGTCCCAACGATATCCTGGCTAGCATATTTCACTCTTATTTGTTGGACAAGGCTGCGAACTGAAGCGCTAATTTCATTCATCCGAGCTATAGAATTTTTACGTGATGAATCTGAAATAGCACGGGCACTCCTGTATACCATGTACTTAGGTCCTAGTTGAATTTATTAGGTCCTAGTTTTTACCTAGTTGAATGTACTTTCCTCTGTTCATTGTGAATTTTATTTTTGTTCCTAGGTTATATTTTTTAACCGACTTAGAATGTTATGCAGTTCAATGGAATTTTTTTAAATGTATGTTCACGGATAAATTGTAAACTTTTTCACATTACTTTTTGTTTGAAAGTGCTTGTTCATGCGGTAGTTGGTTATTAATTTCATCAGCTAATAAGCAACTACTTTAATCCAAAAGTGATATGTGTGACTTTCTGCCAGTTCACTTATCTTTTGTTTTACTTTAAAGGAACTGTGGACAACAAAATTTATTTATTTTTAGTTTTTATCATAGAGACATGAAATTTCGTGTATATATACATTTCATCATAAGTATGTTGAACACCATAAAGGAAATTCAAATCTTATTATAATTTAAAGATATTTTTAATTTTTTTAAATTTATAAACAAAAATTTAAAATGCTCCCTTCGTTTTAATTTTTGAGATATTTCCTCGATTTTGCATTTTAATCACTTAAAGCTGTATTATAAACAAGTGTGTGTATAATAAAATTAATTTTGTGAAATATTTTTCTGAATTCCATCTCGATTTCCATCAAAACTATTCTATCTAATAAGTTGTACATCAAATTTAATTAATTAATTTAAATTGTAAAATACATACACAGTTACTTTGTAAAGAGTATCAGGATTCTTCTTTACCCATTTCATGAAATTTGAACAAAATTAATAAGCATAGAGCGTTTAAAAAATCTAAAATCCTTGAAAAATCTCTTTTGAAAAAAACAGATTTAAAAATTTTATTACTACTACCATAGTTTGTGCACAGCACTTAAACGCCTGTAACTTCGCGAAAAAACATCGCAACTGCATGCAGTTTTTCACAAATGGTTCAATACAAATTACAGAAAACAAATACATACATGTATAAATTTCGATTTCTGTGTAGATTGTTTCTCAAAATAGATGTCCATGGTCCCATTAAAGGCTCTATTTTTTAGCACTTTCCAACCTAGTTGAAAAGTGCTTATGACTTCGGTTTGTCTGGCCGTATGGCCGTCTGCCGTCTGGCCGTCTGGCCGTCTGGCCGTCTGCCGTCTGCCGTCTGTCCGTGCTCTAACTCCCGTAAATATGCTCGGATTGCTCTGCAATTTTTATATGTTATTGTCGCCATCTATAGCATGTTCCCTATTTCAACGGAAGTGTGTAGCACTTATAGTTACTTTACAGGGACACTCAAAAGAATTCCGTTATATTGCGTTCTATGGGGAAAAATCATTTGCGGTTTATTTAAATAATGTTTCACTAATTTAAACGCATTGAAATATATATATATCACTAAGGTGCATTAGAAGAAGCTTAATATGGAATAGGGTGTGCATAGCACTTTTAGTTACTTTACAGGGACAGTCAAGAGAATTCCGTTACATTACGTCTATGGAGAAAAATCGTCTGCGGTTTATTTAAGTAATGTTTCACTATTTTAAACGCACTGAAATTTATATATATCACTAATGTGCATTACAAGAGGCTTACTACAGAATATTGTGTACATAGCAGTCATCGTTCATTTACAGGGACACACAAAAGAATTCTCTACTGCCTGTTAACAATAATTCCTGGAAGTGCATTTTAAGTTACTGAACGCGATTTTAAATTTAACTCACTTTTTGTTTATTACGTGGTGTGTATAAATTCTGTAGATCATATACAAGGAAGCACAAAAGTTCGCGAACACATTTCCGTTTATTGACAAACTCCAGATGGAGAATTTTAAACTGGGCTACGCGTTTCCTAACTGAACTAAAATTTACCATTCTATGTAGTATATATACAAACCTATAGATCCTATACAGGGCTGAATAAAAGTATTCGGATATTTTCCGAATATTGTATATGTTGGAAATTCCTGAAATTATAATTTTAAATATGTTATGAGTTTTCCAAATTGTTTACTTAGATGTTATCTTTTAGCTTATTAAACGGTATGATTTGTAAAATTATTTTGGAAGCGTTGGAAAGTGCTACATAATCTATGCTTGACGCATGATTTTTCGTTCTTGTTTTTAAGTGGCAAATGATCGTGACGTATGTTTCTAAAATATACAATTCTAACTAATGTTTTCATAATAATAGTTGAATCGTATTTAGTTCATTTACAATGACACGTCAAACATTTACTATATAGTAACCTAGTGCAATCGAAATGAGCAATATTTGCAACAATGGGACTTCATTTCAATTTGGATACTAATAAATGGTTGCCAAAAAATATTTTGCGCCAAATAATTCTTACTAACATACACTAACTGGCACACAATAAGTATGCTCTAAAAAAGACTAATGTTCATATAATCTAGCTCTGATTTTACTTAACGTAAAAGAAAGTACACGAGAAAATATACCTGTTCCGAATTACCCGTGATTCTAAAAAGCTTTTTTGTATCTACAGAAACTTCAGAAAGCAACACTTTTTCGAAAGTTAAAGATTTCTTTATGAAATAAATTATTATTTTGTTTCCGAAAATTTTTGTACACGTTTTAAAGTATTATTAGAGTGTTTTATTTAGTTTTCCAAACCCAAAATATCAGTTTTTCTGATGCTATCAATTCATGTAAACAGTCGCATGTTTACCAAACGTGATAAAGTAGCAGTATAAAAATAAACATTAACATTAATGACATTAATATTGACATTAACATTATTTTATTGTTATTGCATCTATAAATTCTGTTACACAGCTGGAAAATTTTACTTGATATATGAAAACTGATATTCCGGGTACAAAAAACGATAATCCCGTTGGGGACGAGCGACACGTATACGTAACGCATAAGATGCTCAGAAATCTTCATTATTCCCACCAGTTAATTTTTATTGTAAGGTTTGCCTTATTTAATCTTAGAATTTCTGCGATTCAATTAGACTAAAATTTCTGTATTAAAAAACCGGTGGTAAAAGATTAAAAATTCTGTAAAGGACGCTCGTCGTGAAGGGGTTAATACACTGAAAAACATTCTCGGAAACGTTTCCAAAATTTACGGGCAGTACAAGATACTTTTGCTTCTTCTTTTAATACTTGGAATCTTTATATCACTGGTTTCTAAAAAAGAAGAAATGCTTTTCCTAATCACGAGGAACACGGAAGGGACTAATTATATTCTCGTAAACTATAAAAATGTGAAAGCTATATTGAAAAACATATTTTTACAATGTAAATAATCAATGCAATAAGGTAAGGTTCTGCAAAATGGTATACATAACCACTGATATAGATTTTTTGTTTAAAAAACATAATATTTAGTCAATACGACTTTACCTTTTATAATATAAAATTACTCATAAAGTTCCATTTATAAATATACACTTTGGACCTCTGAAATGTAACATGTCAATAAATTCAGCAGATGCAGTAATATTTCGCGTTTTCATTTAACTTTACCTCTTTAACACTAGAACTACCGAAAATTTTACTCAAGTTTTTTAAAACTATTTCACACCGGACATTTTATTTAAAACTACATAACTTATTCATCTAACGTATTTCTGTGACTTTTATATTTATTATATTTTTAAAAGAAATTTCTGTTTTGAATCAGAATATATTCATTTGGTAACCGTCAAAATGACGGGTCATGGTAATTCTAGTGTTAAATTATTTCATACTGCTTAAGCAGGAGCCTTGTAACTAGATATGAGCTATAGCAAAATCTTATTAATTTAATAATAAATAGTTGGATTTCAATTAAGTACTTTTTCAAAAAATCATAACTAAACCAATTCGAATGACAAAAAGAAAAAAAAAATCGTATTGTAACGTCTCTTACAGATCATTCAAAATACATAATTATGCATAATTAATTATTTAGTCAGTGGAGCATATTTCAAATAATTCTTAGCAATTAGTTATGTAAGCACATTAGTCGATTAAAAAAGTGATTGTGCTGCGTGTCTTTAGTAAATGGAAAAAATGATGCGCTACTAGCTTCTGCTAACCATGACACACTCTAATGATGGATGTGCTTTTATATGAAATATAATTACCTCGGTATGGATAAAGTAAATCAAGATAATGTAGTAACATGTTACGTGATACACGCAATGCCTTGCTATCCTGTATGTAATGTTTCCTTGTTAGTTTTCTTCATTCATTTTCAATAAACATTGTTTTTACATTACTCACAAATGACTCAAATGTAGGTGTTTAAGAAGAAATATATATTGAGAATTATACATTCTTTGCAATTGTCAGTATTAAAGAAATTGTTTAGAGTTATTTAACATGAAGGTTTACACAATCTTTAATGTTTTCTAATTTTAAATCTCACTGTGCTAAGATTAATGTTATATGTAGGTATGCGACTGTGATTGATAAGTGTTCTACATAATGTTGAAAGATATGTTATTGATTGAGAATAAGCATCCAAATTAGATAAAATGCCATTCTTGAGTGATTATATCAGTTTTATTTCAAATCACTAATTTCTAGAAACAACACAGCGAAAACTATAGCAACTCTAACACTATAAACAAAATACATAATTATGCATAATTAACTATTTAGTCAGTGGAGCATATTTCAAATAATTCTTAGCAGTTAGTTAAGTATGCACATTAGTCGATTAAAAAAGTGATTGTGCTGCGTGTCTTTTGTAAATGGAAAAATGAAGCGCTACTAGCTTCTGCTAACCATGACACACTCTAATGATGGATGAGCTTTTACATGAAGTATAATTACCTCGGTATGGATAAAGTAAATCAAGATAATGTAGTAACATGTTACGTGATACACGCAATGCCTTGCTATCCTGTATGTAATTCTCCTTTGTCAGTTTTCTTTATTCCTTTTCAATAAACATTGTTTTTACATTAGTCACAAATGACTCGAAATGTAGGTGTTTAAGACGAAATATATATTGAGAATTATACATTCTTTGCAATTGTCAGTATTAAAGAAATTGTTTAGAGTTATTTCACATGAAGGTTTACACAATCTTTAATGTTTTCTAATTTTAAATATCAATGTACTAAGATTAATGTTATATGTAGGTATGCGACTGTGATTGATAAGTGTTCTACATAATTTTGAAAGATATGTTATTGATTGAGAATAATCATCCAAATTAGATAAAATGCCATTCTTGAGTGATTATATCAGTTTCATTTCAAATCACTAATTTCTAGAAACAACACAGCGAAAACTATAGCAAATCTAACCCTATAAACAAAATACATAATTATGCATAATTAATTATTTAGTCAGTGGAGCATATTTGAAATAATTCTTAGCAATTAGTTATGTAAGCACATTAGTCGATTAAAAAAGTGATTGTGCTGCGTTTCTTTTGTAAATGGAAAATGATGCGCTATTAGCTTCTGCTAACCATGACACACTGTAATGATGGATGTGCTTTTACATGAAATATAATTACCTCGGTATGGATAAAATAAATCAAGATAATGTAGTAACATGTTACGTGATACACGCGATGCCTTGCTATCCTGTATGTAATGTTTCCTTGTTAGTTTTCTTTATTCATTTTGAATAAACATTGTTTTTACATTAGTCACAAATGACTCTATATGTAGGTGTTTAAGAAAAAATATATATATATTGAGAATTACATTCTCTGCGAAATTATAATTATTGAAGTAATTCTGTAGAGTAATTTCAAATGAAGGTTTACATAATCTTTAATGTTTTTTAATTTCAAATCTCACTGTACTAAGATTATTGTTACAGGCAGGTACTCCACTGTGATTGATAAGTGTTTTTCATAATGTTGAAAGATATCATATTGCTGGAGAATATGTATCCAAATTAGATAAAATTTCATTCTTAAGTGAGTATATCAGTTGTATTTCAAATCACTAATTTCTGAAAACCAGTAAATCTACAGATCAGACACCTCAACGTCAGCTCTACAAATCATTGTTCATCAATCTCACAAATTTTTAACATAATCTACACAATATTTGTTATCCTAGAATTCAATTTTTTTAAAGTTATTTATCTATACTAATAAAAGAAAGTTTGTGTTTCTCTGTGTGTGTGGCTTTTGACGATGGCTAGGAAAATCCGGCGCACCTAGATTTATGAAAATCTAGATGAGGATAGTCCAAGGCCTCTCTTGGTGCACCCGAGTCTCAGAATTTTAATATTATGATAATTAGAGTAGTTATTAATTCAAAACCAACTAAAGAATACAGAGGCTGTATTTTCCTTCCTGAACAGTCCAGAAGGAATTTTAGTAGTTGTGTTGTACATCGTATGCTACTGCAAAGAAGGGTGTTCGCATCCAGGTATCCCGATGATTTGCAAGCAGCTGACGTACAACAGAATGATGAAAAATATTAATTTTATAGGCGATGTGATAGCGAATTTTGAAGTATTAACATGTATGAATTATACATGCAAGAATAACAAAATAATATATTTTTTCTGTAATGTTAATGATGTTAATTTAACCTATTTGTCTGTAAAATATGACAGCATGCAAAAAACATACTTTTTATGTTGAGAAAATTTACTAATACACTATAAAACTACTCGGAAACGTTTCTGAGAATCAGTAGCAGTTAAATACTTTTTTAGGGTTTCGTTCATCTCAAGAAACCCTATTACTCCCGCTCCGTTGTCTGTCCGTCACAGAGCCGTTCTCAGAAACTATATAACTTACAGGCATGAAAATTTGTGTACTTATAGCTAAATACCTACTATGAAGATCAAAATATTAACATTTGAAAAATTCGTATTATTTTAATATAGAGAGATAAAAAAAACCAAATTTATAACAGCCTTTTCCTATTAAATTTAAACATTTTTCGTTATAGCAGTTGCCAACAGTTAAAAATACACAATAAAATTATTTCTACAGTAAATAATTATCTATTGAGAGATTTCCACGTGAAATATGAAAATGAAATAAAAAGTTTCACTAATCTAAAAAAAAGATTAATATGACGTCCTAATATTGTTAATAAAACGGAAATTTTCAAACATTTCTCAATAATACAAGGAGTATGAGTATGTGTATGTGCAGAAAACAGATTAATATCACGTCATTTGAGAATTAAAAAGAAAATTAATCTGACGTAATATCGGAAGTTTAAAGGATTTTTCAAATGTTTGAGAATAATACAAAGAGAGTATCAATATGAGTAATAGAGAATAGTATATATATGAGTTTGACGAACGTATTGAATCATGATAAAAACACGATTATGGAAATATTCGCATATTTTCACATTTTGAAGGTGTACAACATGTTTAATTTTGAAATTGATTTATTTTAAATATCACATTTAGCCTACATGACATATATTATTATGACAGGGTATAATAGCGGGATAAGCTCGCTATTGGACCGGTTAAGATTTTCGAAAAAACGAGAAAAATAAACCGGTAAATTTTTATAAAAAACATGACTTTATTTCTTTTTTTTTTTTTTTTTTTTGAAAATGAAATTTATTTGGATTTATTAAAGAAATGATAAAGTGTTTTGACAGGAATATTAAACGAAACCCTTTGTGCGATCTTCGATCACACTTACCCACTTGTTAATAAATGCTTCTTTAAATCTCCAAAATGTATTAGTTTCTGAGGTTTCTAAAGATAGATAATTCTTATAGGAATTGTGGGTAACTTGAAAAAGGTTATTTTATATTTTTGTTTGTGGTTATATTCTATTTTTCTAGAAAAAGAAGCATTTGTCTTTTCTACATTGAACATAATTATATATAAATATTTATTATACGCAGCAAATCATATTTTAAATAATGCTTAGTAAATAGCTATCTAAGCACAATATTCGAGTTAAAAAGAATGATCTGCTTGTATATGGAACAATTATACACTATGATATTAGCTTGTGTAATTAATCACACAATCTAATGACCGATCGCTTTTTACATGAAAAGTAATTATACCGGCATGCTAAACCATATGAAAAGAATGTATTAACATATTACGTGATACACAAAACGCCGTTTTGTTGCCTGTATGCAAATATACCGCATTAGTTTCTTTAAAATTGAAATTGACTGCTTGGTAATCAGAAATGAAATGATTTATTAGGTATAATTTATATATAAAGAATTACATGTTATTTAAAATTTTAAAAATAAATTATTTTTATGGTTGTTTCAAATGTTCAAATTGCTTAATATTAAAGTTCAATGCAACATTATTATTATATGCATGTATATGTCACGGTGACGGATAAATGTACCCATTGAATTTTCTATTTTAGTTCAAATTTATAATATGGATAAACCTACAATAAAAATATGTTTTATTACAAAGTTTTTAACACTTGTTTACTCTTCTCAAAAAACTTACGTTATTGCTCGCGTTGTACCTGTAAGATACATAACATAATTTCCAAATTTATGTACTTTATGCTGCGATAATTCGGGGAGAATTAGTAGTTAACAAGAAATGTATGTTCTTTCGCCTTCAATCGCAAAACTACGAAAAAAAAACTTTGAACATAACTATGAAAAATTATGAAACTAACAAAACTTACAGTAAACTTATCGTAACATTACGCCTAAACCTTGTATCTTAGAAATACAAGATATGAATCAAGTGTTAAAAACCGTATCTTAATTGAATGATTTATTATGGCTTTTAAAATAATTTTCTGGCAGGATTTTTTTTTTGTTAATTATCTTTATCGAGCGCAAACGATAACGAAAGATTTATCCTTTTGCACTTAAAACAATATACACAGTTCAGCATTTATTTTCGGCAAATATTGCATAACGAAAGGAAAACATCGTCAATAAATATAAAAAAATAATATAAGTCAAACACAAAAGCATACATGTAATCGAGCTACGCGCTTAAACCATTAAAATTATCAGAATAAAAAAAAAGATTGCTGTATGATGTCTTGTTTGGAGATTTCTTCTTCTATTAACTCCTGGCAAGAGGCAAATACAAAAGTATCGCTTTTAATAAATTTCAAAACTTTGTTTAAATACGTAATTGAGATTTTTCCTGTAAAAAAAACTTTATAGTGTTATTAGTGGGCATATAATAATAATAATAATAATAATATATTAAAGCTGAAAAATCTATTCCACTTTTCAATAACAAAAGGGTTTTTAACAATATTAACCCGGGAAGTCCGGACTCAATCCACTAATTGTTATAATTACCGAAAACTATTATAAAGAATAACTTTTAAAGATGTTCTATAGAAAGACCTTTAATGATATTCGTTTATAACAAGATATCTTACCTTTTACAACTTACATCTTACCTTAATCATTAATTGGAACGTAATTATTATGATTCGCTTTTAGGTGTAACTTGACTTTGAAAATATGATGTCACAGCTTGCATCTAACTTATGCGTAAATAAGATGACTAAAATGAGAAAGGTTGGAAGAAGAGCATAATACATGGAATAATCCGTCATAATGTTCCTTAAATTTTTATTCTACTGTTATTCATGTAGATTATAATTTAAATTCACTCTAAAATATCTGTATATGTTAACACATACAGTGATATGCAGTTTCCCCGTGCTTTGGAAAGAATTTTATTTCAAAATTCGCCGCTTTTTTTAATTGTGATATTATTATTGTTATTCACTGTTGTCTAGCCAAATCGTCTAGCCCTACAACAGTTCACTGTTAGAAGGCAGAGCTTAAGATTGCCTGTTCGTAGAATAAGCAAATTTCAGAGGCTTTTTAAAAAATATTTTTCTACAAAATCGAAAAATCAAATGCTTCTCTAAAAAATGAAGCATGGCGGTATTGTTATTTTAGTTTTAATGAAAATCTCCCACTTAGAGTTTAGTCTGTTGAAAATTATTTGCGGGGTTGAAACAACGTTTGGTGCTGCATTAGCTCCAGCCATATGGTGGTGAATTCTCGTTCAACATTTGGGGCTCCTGCTAAACAACAATTCCAATTGATTGTAAAATATTTCACCATTTTATAATCTCTTTAAAGTTACTGCAGCACTAAAAGGTGGTTCCAGCAAGCGCGAAAAATTTAACAGTGGAGTATTGAAGGATAATTTGAAAATGTCTCAGCTAAATAGAAAAATAATGTAGCTGCTGTATGATATCTTACCACCGTATCCCTGAACAGTAGATGTAGCCCACTTATGAGTCATTTGTTTCATTAAGTTATATAATAACAAAATACTATCTTTTCTATGTGACAAATGTAATATAGTGGAATATATATGGAGATAGCTGATTTGAAAAAATAAATCTATTCGACAACATATGATCTTAAAATGCTTGTAAAAAAAAATTGAAAACCGAAAAGAATCATAAAATCCCATGCGCATTTCTAGGATCGACATAGTGAATTCAATTCTGAACGTATGTATTAAAAGTCGAAGCAAATCAGTTAAACGGTTCCCAAAAATTCCAAGCGGTCATGTAAAAAAAGTCATTTTGAAAAATAATTTAAATAATAATTTAAAATACTGTAAAGTTTATTTTAGATTTAATCAATTACATCGACCTATTTGTCACTGAAACTTTGGAAATAATTCGAATGTGTGAAAAATAGGCTTTGGACTACGCGATATAAAACTAATGCAAAAGAGGCAAAAATACAGATTTGAAAAATTTTTTTGATATTGTGAAAGTTTCAAATAGGTGTCCGCCCCCCGCCCCCTCTTAAACAAAAAAAATCTTAGAGGAAAACTAATGTTAAATGCTTAAGTTCTATTTAAGCACATGCTTATTTTTCAGCAAATAACAATTTCTATGTCTTTAGTACTATGTGTTGTGTATCTTTTAACATAATGAATGGTAAATGTAAGAAAATATTCCTCAAGGGAAAAAAAATAAATATTAGAATTTAGACATTTAAAAAATAATCTAAATTATATATATATATATATATATATATATATGTGTGTGTGTGATGATTTTAAGGGCCGAGATGATTTGTTTAACCATTTTGTTATACTATTTTTTAATAAATGGTTTTTCAGTATTAGATGTTATTTTCAGAAATCAACAGAGGAAGCTTCCACGCTAGGACTGGCAGTCGTACTATCCACAGTATATGGCGTATGTGCGTAATGCATAAGAAAAAACTTCATAGAAGAACACAAACAAGCTTTTATTTAGAAGCTTAAAACGACATCAGGTGCAGATCTGGTTTCACACTAGTCATCTTTTTAGTTTCGATGACAGGGTTCCCGATACAGGAGAAGCATGGTGGTTAGCTTTTTTAGAATATTCAATCTGAAATAGTGTAAAAGAATATTGGTTGCTTCGCCAATACCAGGCAGAGATTCGATTTGATTACAAACTTAACAAACAAAACACCTATCCAGCGTCCCTCTTTCGAGTCCTCTCCGAAGTGAAGAGCGGCGGTATATCATTTCAGAAAGAGTAGAAATACATGAGTCACGTGACGGCTTTTGCGCCAATCGAGAACCGGTATTCTATGCGAAACGCGCCAGAATATTGAAGTAAAGTGGTTTCCGATAAGAAATTGGCGCCAACGAAAAGTCGAGAAGTTTCTACAATGTTCGATAAATTAGCTATGACCCGGAGTGTTTTAAGCTAACTGATTATCGTTAGTTACTGGTTTGAGAATATGGAATGATTTTTACTTTCACGAAAAGAAAAAAAAAAGAAAATAATAAAAATTTTTTATCGAACTTGGATCAAAAGCAGAATGGAATTAAAATAAAATGTTTTACATTTTAATATCAGAAAAAGATTTTATGATTTTGTGAGTTACTTTAATATCTAAAATTATTAAAATAAATACAGACTTTTTAAGAATTTAGAAAAATAATAAGGAAATGATGCGTGTTATTTTGAATTATAGGAAAAATGTATAATTTAATGATAAAGACTCCATTTATTGAACTAACTAACAGCAATTAAAATATAGAATTTACATATGAGGTTTTTGGAGTAAAATAGAGTTAAAATACATTAATAAACGGAGGAAATAAATATTATAGAGTAATTTAGAATAGTATGAGATAAAAATAATCTAGCGTATCGCGATAAATTTTAAATTCTGTTATATATATATAATAGTTATCAAAATAAAACGACTTAAAACTTAATTTATTATTTTAGATGTGTAATTATATCAAACAAATTAAAGTTTTTTTTAACTGTAATAAACATACATTAATAAAGCAGTTCTAACTGCATTAATTAAGCTAATTTAATTTATATATAACGCTATACAGAAAAATGTTCAATTCATACTGAGAAAATTATAAAGATTACGTATTTTTTCAGAAATATTATAATTTGAAAATAAGCACATTTCTAATGCAATTACGGAACAACTATAATTAGAGAAGAGAAAAATACTATCAGAATATGCTTGTTTGTAACAAAATAAAATTAAAGAATTTCAACATGGAAAAAATTATTTTTCTACTTACAAAAAAAAAAAAAAAAAAAAAAAAAAAAAAAAAACCCTCAAAGGAAATTTTCTGTGTTGTTTTGTAAGTTTGTTTTTTTTTCATGAAACTTTCAAATAACATAAATTAAAATGTAAAATTTTACTTTATTTTATTTTCACACTATCACACTCACTATCTCTGTTTCTTTAAATTTATAATTACAACAAATGAAATAAGAAAAAATATGAAAAATTATAATCAAAATTATATCAGTAGTTTTTGACTACTCTAGCTGAATAATTAACTTAGGTACGTTAACTATGCCAATTACATTTATCTATTAACATAATATAGAAAATCGTTTAAGCAAAAACGAGAAATAAATACATATGAAAAATAAAGTGTTTTGCGAAGAATAATAGAGGTAATACGAAATTTAGTTGTAAAATAGGAGTATACAGTGAAGATGAAATTATTATCAAATTACAATTGTATCTAACAAAATTAATATAAAAAATCTAAAGTCATAATTTTTTTTCTTTTTTCAAACGTCAATAAATAATGTATTGTTTTTTAATTTTTTAATATTTTTATATATTTTATTTGTGTGTAGGACTTTTAGATAATATAATTTAAAATCTAAAATTCTATATATTTTCCTTCTTTTTACACACTATCTCTGTATATTTATATATAACATTACATCAAATAAAAGAAATGTTTCTGAAAATTACGAACAAAGTGAACCTGTTAAAGTAGCTTCGTCTATTTTTGCTGCATAATTAACTGAGGAATATTAACTAAACCATTTAAGTACATTTTATTATTTTTAACTCAATCAAACTAATTGGTAAATATATCATAAGAAATGACATTTTCCCAATTGAGTGAAAGAGTGTTCAAGGCTTGGAGTCGAATCGAAGACTTCTCGCTTAAATTGCTAGCACTTTGCCTATGGAGCTAACTTTATCGACAACCAGCCGACACATTGCACTAAGACAACCTTATTGAAAAACATCTTGTTAGCCATGTAGACAGCTGAATAGAATATACCAAAGGTAACGGTATAAATTAATGCGTAGATATACTTTATTATTAGTTTCAACGCAATCATACTATAAATTATTGCTTAATGTGATAAAATATGTAACACAAAACTTTTAAAAATTCCTCTTAATATAGATTACATATGTTTCCTTCGCTCACATGGCGATATCTTCAGATCAAAATTATAAATAAAATATTCTCGCAAAGTTTTGAAAATAGTAAACATAAATCACGAGATCACATGTCCAATACAACCAGATGCTTAAATTGGTCAAACTGGAAAACGTGAGAGTTATCATTTATTTTTATTTTTTATTGCTTTTTCAATCTGTAAAGCATCGCGTGCCAAATTTTAGGTAGTTCAAAAGAAGCCGATTCGTTGAAAATTTTATCGTTTCGCAAATATATTTCTATCGATTCACGGATAATGGATGGGAAATAAACTCTTGAAAGAAAAATTATGTTACTATTCTAGAAATCAATCTGTAACGGCTCTATTCTATGTTGTCTAGCTAAGGCAGTATTTCTTATGTCATATTTGGTATTTTACTATTCTTGAAATCAATCTGCAACGTCTCTATTGTATGTTGTCTAACTAAAGCAGTAGTACTTCTGTCATATTTGATATATTATCATATATATATATATATATATATATATATATATATATATATATATATATATATATATATATATATATATATATATATATATATATATATATATATATATATATATATATATATACTGTATTGTTTTGTAAAGTAATTTTAGTCGGACTTTCAAATAATGAAAATTTAAGTGTGATATTCTACATACTTTTATTTTCTTTCTACACACTATGTAACTCCATACATATAATTGCATCAAATATAAGGAAGTCTTCTGTAAATTATGAATTACATCAATCCGTTGGGATAGTTTCGACTATTTTAGTTGAAAAATTAACTTAAGTACATTAACTAAGCCGAACATGTATCTATTAACGTAAAATTGAAAAAAAAAGTGAAATATAAACGCGAAAAAGATACAAATTAAAGATTAAGTATATTGCCAAGAATAATAGAAAACATTTGAAAGGAGATTAACAGATACAATTTTTTTTGCTCTCTTTCTACTTAACTTAATAATAACAATAAAATAAACTATATAGAAATACTGTATTGTTTAGTAAAGTATTTTTAGTCGGACTGTCAAATAATGAAAATTTAAGTGTAGTATTCTACATACTTTTTTTTTCTTTATACAGACTGTGCTACTCTATTTATATAATTACATCAAATATAAGGAAGTCTTCCGTAAATTATGAATAACATCAATCCGTTGGGATAGTTTTGGATATTTTAGTTGAAAAAATTATCTTAAGTACATTAACTAACCCTAACATGTATCTATTAACAGAAAATTAATTATTAAAAATGAAATATAAACGAGAAAAATATACAGATTAAAGATTAAGTATATTGCCAAGAATAATAGAAAACATTTGAAAGGAGATTAACAGATACAATTCTTTGCTCTTTTTCAACTTAACTTAATAATAATAATAAAATAAACTATAACGCAATACTGTATTGTTTTGTAAAGTATTTTTAGTCGGCTTTCAAATAATGAAAATTTAAGTGTAATATTATACATTAGGGCGTATCGAAAAAATCCAAATTTCTTAGATATTTTAGCGGTAGTGCGGAAAAGATGTGAACTCCCTTTATTAAAAAGTGTGCGGAGTCTTAAAACTGTGGGTTGATATCTTCTGTCGCCTCAGTGGGCCAAAATTTCCAAAAATTGGACTAAAAATGATTACAATACAAAAAGTAATAAATAATCACAGATTTCGGTCATCGGTTTGGGGTAGTGCTTACAAGTTACTGTTTTGTAACAACAACAACCATAGAAAATTGTAGAATTATAGCTTAATATCTTCTATCGCCTCATCAGCATCGATTTTTTGAAATTTTGATGAAGTTTGGTAGTTTTTTGCATAACTGTTTACTACTTGCACCATGCACAAACGAGACAGACTGGATTTGTCGATCTGCCAAAATAGTGGAACACCCCTATTTTCAAGCCGAGAAACAACAACAACAGCCATAAAAAAAATTTTAATTATACGTTAATATCTTCTGCCGCTTCATCGACACTAAATTTCGAAAAATGAAGGCAAAATTTTAAATAAATACACGTCACACTTACCTCATTTTAATGAGAACACAACTTTATTTTACCTTTCGAACATACAAATGACAAAAGAATTACTGCTTGTAATCATTTTGGTCTCAAATTTTGATATGTGTTTTCTGGATTCTAGTGTCGCTCTAATAAATCTATCCCTGTTCTGTGGCCCAACTGTTTTGTGATGATAGGGCACCTATCATCAGTTAACATGGCCAAATGCATGTTTTCTTGAGCCGCAAAGTAAGCGTAGCGAGAAATAACTGGGTCGATTATGTCACAATACTTTTTTGGCAATCACCGAGATGAGCTGATGAAATGCCACAGGTGTATAGCACCATCCTTTATGGAATGCGAATCTGAATTCGGAACCATGAGGGTGCGTAGACTCTTAGAATGAATGCAGTCAATGTTAACAACTCATTTGATGGGTCTGATTAAGATATATATAACCTCAGTATCCGATTGGAAGTTATTAGCCAGCGGGACAAATTCAACGTTCCCGGTTCCCGGATAGCTAGATCTGAACAACAAACGCCAAAACTAATGGTGGTACAAATGTCTAATAAGTATTTCTGATCTGAACTGAGGGTGGTAGGATCAAAGTCTGGCAACTTGCATTCAATACTATTAAAAGCAACAATTGAAAGCTTTTCGCATTCTTTGAGGTTTTGTCCAATGCCTCCTGTGTTAGATGTGGGGCCTGATGACTTGCCGTCTATGGACTCAAACAGGTGACGTAATGGCAACTAATTGAAATGAAGTAAGCAGATAATCCATTGGACTGGCCTCTGAAGTTTCAATTCAAGCTTGCGAATTACGCCATCAGACACTCCTTTTGTCACTACAGTGCCGTCACACCCGAGAACAATAAAGTTGCTAAAATCATCCAATGAAGCACTACGTATTCGTAATGCTATTAGATATATCAAGGTTAGATCCGCTTTCAGGTGTAACATGTTCCATATACGTCGAACCAGGCTCCGATACAATACAGCAATGCGCTTCTACAATTGTTCTTTGGAACTGCTTGTCCTCGAGTGTTTCTGATGTTAAGGTTTTGTCATGTCGTCCATCAAAGTAAAATCCAGATAGAGTGGAACGATTTTCATTTGATTTTGAGACCAATGTAAATTCTCGATTTTTCCCTCCATATTTTATATTTGTCTGTGACAATGCTGGTATCTGATTCCGATATTAAACCCAAATCTTGCATAACACTCGATGCAATAGCAGCCGGGGCTCTATTGGAGACATCATACCTTTCACTGACAAGAACTGTGCTGTCCAGTTTTAAACGCATTTGAACACTCCTTGAAGGCTCCCACGTTGTCTTCAGTATTTTGGCAGACCGCCATAGCCAGTCTGTCTCGATTGTGTATTGTGCAAGCAGTAAACAGTTATGCAGAAAAATACCAAAATGGGTCAAAATTTCCAAAATTCGATGCCGATGAGGCGACAGAAGAAATTAATCTATAATTCTACAATTTTCTATGGCTGTTGTTGCTACAAAATAGTAACTTGTAAGCACTACCCCAAACCGATGAGCAAAATCTGTGATTATTTATTAATTTTTGATTTTTAATCATTTTTAGTCCAATTTTTTGGAACTTTCGGCCCATTGAGGCGACAGAAGATATCAACCCACAGTTTTAAGATTTCGCACATTTTTTAATAAAGGGCGTTCACAACTTTTCCGCACTACCGCAAAAAGATCTAAGAAATTTGGAGATTTTCGATACGCCCTATTATACATACTTTTTTTCTTTATACACACAGTGTTACTATATAATTACATCAGATATAAAGAAGTATTCTGTAAATTATGAATAACATCAATCCGTTGGGATAGTTTTGACTATTTTAGTTGAACAAATTATCTTAAGTACATTAACTAACCTTAACACCTACCTAATAACATTAAAAAAAAGTTTAAAGTGAAATATAAACGAGAAAAATATACAGATTAAAGATTAAGTATATTGCCAAGAATAATAGAAAACATTTGAAAGGGGATTAACAGATACAATTTTTCTGCTCTTTTTCTACTTAACTTAATAATAATAATAAAATAAACTATAACGAAATACTGTATTGTTTTGTAAAATATTTTTAGTTGGCTTTCAAATAATGAAAATTTAAGTGTAATATTATACATACTTTTTTTTCTTTATACACACAGTGTTACTATATAATTACATCAGATATAAAGAAGTCTTCTGTAAATTATGAATAACATCAATCGTTGGGATAGTTTTGACTATTTTAATTGAAAAAATTATCTTAAGTACCTTAACTAACCTTAACACCTACCTAATAACATAATTTTTTTTAAAAGTGAAATATAAACGAGAAAAACGTACAGATTAAAATTAAATATATTGCCAAGAATAACAGATGTAGTTTGAAAGGAAATTAGCAGATAAAATTATTTTGCAGCTTAACTTGCAGCGCGTGCGCAGCACGATGGCTATAGGGTGCCGCAAGCAGCGGGGATCCGAGCCGGAGGTTCGTGCAGTTAGAGATTTATACTATTCGATTAGGCAAGTTAAGGGATTATCCGGTGCGTGCATAGCACGACCGCTATACGGTGCCGAAGGTAGAGGGGACCCGAGTTGGAGGTTCGTTTGGTTAGAGGTTTATACTATTCGGTGTGCAGTTTAAGGGATTATCCGGTGCGTGCGTAGAATGACCGGTAAAGGGTGCCGAAAGAAGTGTGGACGCGGATCGGAGGTTCGTTCGGTTTGAGGTTTATCTTATTCGAGGTTTTACAAGATTCGAGGCTCCAATGTAAATTAAAGGCCCGCTAGCGGGCGAAGCCAGCTAGTATGTAAGCTAGTAAGCTAGTAAGCTAGTAAGCTAGTAAGCTAGTAAGCATGTAAGCTAGTTTCTATTAAATTACGATTGTGTATGACAAAATTTAAACTGAATAATTTCAATTCACAAAAACCTTTTTCACAACGTAAAAAAAATGTATTGTTTTATACGGTTTTACGGTTTCGTATACGGTTACGTATTTTTAGTCGGACTTTAGAATAATATAAATTTAAATATAAAGTTCTAAATATTTTATTTATTTTTACATACTATATCTGTTTCTTTATATATTAATCACATCAAATAAAAGAAAAACCTCTGGAAATAATAAATAAATAAAATCAAGTAGAATAGTTCTGATTACTTTAGTTGGGTAATTAACTTACAAACATTAACTAAGCCATGTATATATTCACATGTATGTATTCACATAAAATAGAAAGAAATTAAATATAAACGAGAAAAAGATTCAGATTAAAGATTAAGTATATTGTCAAGAATAACAGATGTAATTTGAAAGTAAACTCTCTTCCTAATCTAATTATGGAATGAGAGTGTGTTTAGTGAAGAAGAAAATGATATCAAATTACGACTGTGTGTAACGAAATGAAAGTAAAGAACCCCAAGGTGAAAAGAATTATTTTTCTACTTTAAAAAAACTTGAACCAAAAATATATTGTATTCTTCTATAATGTTTTATTAATGTGACTTTTAAACACTGTAATTTAGTCTGTAATATGGTTTGCGTTTTACGCAGATTCTTTGTTTTTTAAAATACCAAGAGAGATAGATTAAAATGTACGATGGTTTTTTTTTTTTTTTTAGTTAAAATAATCTTAGTATTAAAAATTAAATTTTGAGATATGATAGATCTACATATCAGAAATATGTGAAATATGTAAAATAATAAGGGTCTTTTTTTAAACATAACTCGCAGTAGATTTTTTCTTCAGTGTTAGAATATTTTCTATTTACAACAAATGACGCTTATACAATATTCTACGTACAGCAGTAATTGATTTTTTTTTGCGTCATGCTATCCATTGTCATAATTACACTTAGTTTGGAATACTATACACAAAGTTATTATTTACAGGAATTTTACTTACGATTTTCGAAAGCGTCGCGGAAAAGATTAATCCATTTATTGTAATAAATACATTTAAATGTATAATATAGCCTGCGTGAAAGTGATATATGTAACATTGTATTGGAAAATTAAAAGTATTGTTTGGATGTGTAAATATACTTTAGAAGACAAACCAAACATAATTTAAATTGAATTTTAAAACAACACTATTAAAGTCACACAAAGGCGTCACTTGTGTTTTGATAGAGTAATTCCATGTGAGATGCCGCATATTTTTTTGAAATTCTGTTTGAAATCCACATACAATTAAAAAAAATCCTGCTGTGCTATTTAATGCTAAATATACAAAATGTGTACTGCGACAAAAATAAAGTAATTAATATTTTGTACAAGTAGTAAACGTGATACTGTTTGAAGATGCATCAATGTGTGATGAACTGTCGTGTGATCATCTACCTGAATTAAAATTAATTTTTCTCTTGGTAGCTGTGTCATCTTTTTTTGTTAATTTTGCTTCATTTTCGGAATTTTTTCTCTAAATTTTCTTTAAGCGCATTCTTATGGTCAATAAAGGTTGAGATAACTGTCGTTTTCCTAATTCTGTACTTTGCTGTCATCTGACTAAGCCTCGGAATAGGAGAGATTTTAAGTAGGTGTTTGGTAGATAATGGTGTTTTTACACTGACTAGATGGAACCCGTGTAAACGTGACGGAAAAAAATACTATAACAATATCAGTAAAATAAGCTTCTTTATTATTTAAGTAGGGCTTCGTATGAACCAGTCTTTCAAATATTTTATTTTAAAAAATCCCCCCCCCCGCCCAGTGAAATGCTATTGCCGATGCAAACTCCAAATGAACACTCCGTAAACAAATGTGTAATGCAAATCAGTTTGACATTACCACCATATTCCCCACGACAGAAAAAAAAGGTCATAGACCTATAAAGTGTCATACAAATAGTCCTATCATAAAGTATCATACAAATTTCCTACTTTCATCTCATATTCAGTAAATAAAAGAACATAGTATAAGCACCCCCCCCCCCTGTGATAATGCAATTGAATGAGCTCCTATGCGCATATGTATTGCATCTGCCCAAAGGCACCGTTGAAATTCGACGTTAAGAAGTTTTAAAATGTTTAAATTAAAAGTTTTAAAATGTCCTCTTTAATCATTGTTCGTTTCAAATCCATATCTTCTAAAACGTATGCATTGTTTTAAGCTAATCAATTTTTATGTAAAAATGAAGAATTTTTGTTAAAAATAATAAATTAATATGCAGATGAGGGAAAATTTTAATGTTTTCAATTGTAATTTATTTGTATGGTTTCTTCTATCCCTTTACATAATCAGGATGATTATTCCTTTTCCATCACAGTCGGTCTCTTATACAGTTAAATATCCAATGGATCTAAAAAAAAATAATAAATAACAGTTCCTAGCACATTCTGATTCAACATATACATCAACGAATTCAACATATCAATTTTATGTTAATCATAAACTAAAAATAGTTTTTTTTTCTTTTGACAGATTTTATATTAGCGCCAAAATACTCTATCTTATGAATAATCTGATCTTATGATTTATCAGGTTTTTATTATTTTTTTTTTCACTTTTCATGAAGGTTAGGGATACCTATTTTCAATTGTTGAAACTTTCCAAGGAGCTATTTTACATTATTAAAACAAACGGATGGTCATTGTTGAGATAGAATTGAAAAATATTTCATACTTGAAATTATTTAAAAAGTCGTTAAATTAAGCGGCAGATTTCAAATAAATTTGAATCGAAAGCTAATTTTTTTTTCTAATTGAGGATGTAAAAATTGAAATTGTAAAATGTAGTAAAAAAATTAAATTTTTAGTATTTAGAAGTGATGTAAGTGCGATGAAAGCTAAAGCGATAGTGCCGTTTGTTGTCACAACCGTTATACATTTCTAAATATTGCCACTGTGTTTTGGTTGGCGTCCAAAAGTAGACTACCATTTTTTGACATCGAAAGAAAAATTCGCAGTGAAAGAAATAAGACTTTGCCGCTAATAAGGAACTGTTAAATGAACTTATAACAAACCTACCAAAATAATTCCTATAAAATATTAGCCTTACATTGTTTATTCTAGCTAAAAATACAATCATTATTTCAAGTTTTTTTTTTCCTGAAATTCTTTACTTTTGTGAATTTTTTTATTAAAAAAGGAAATCTTAATAATTTAAATCCTGTAATTCCTATAACTTAATCCTATAATTTAAAAAAAGTTATTGGTAACATGTAATCAATGTATGCAATCAAGATGAAGCAACCAATAAAGGCTCCAGTTCTAATCTTTAAAATTAAAAATTGAAATATCAGTTAATATTACGCCATGTTGACACAATCATATAAATATTTCTTTTTAGTTTTATCAATGTTAAAATGCATTTCAAGCTAAGCATAACGTCATTTTCACCGGTACAAACTTTTCACACATACGTTTATGCTTAAGCACCATGCATACAATAAAAATATATTTTGCATTTAATTGTAATGAAAAAAATGGCATCAACAAAGTTATAATGCTTAATGATAAAATGAACCCAATGGACAATATTTCCGTGACGTCACAGTAAATATGAATTTTTATTTGCTTATAAAACACACGGATAAATATTTTTACCGAAATACTTAAACATTTTAACTATATTTTAACTAACAATATAATAAAATATAACACCATGTAATAGTATATTACTTTTAAATGCTAAAGGTGTAAAATTAACAACTATAATATAAATTAAAATAACTTTTATTAGTTGTTTTACATGTTTCGACTCTTCTGAGTCATTTTCAAAAACAAAATGAGAATATTCTAAAGCTGCACGGGCTTTGAAGTTATTATTTACATGTACTTTTTAAAAAATTACGCACGTTATCTATTATTTTCTATTATTATCTATTATTAAAACAATCAAGTAAAAAATAATAGATAACGTGCGTAATTTTTTAAAAAGTACATGTAAATAATAACTTCAAAGCCCGTGCAGCTTTAGAATATTCTCATTTTGTTTTTGAAAATGACTCAGAAGAGTCGAAACATGTAAAACAACTAATAAAAGTTATTTTAATTTATATTATAGTTGTTAATTTTACACCTTTAGCATTTAAAAGTAATATATTTTAACTTACAAATTAAAAAATTCGGCCTAAAAGTCACGTGCTTTTAATATTTATTTTTTATGCTCGCGATCATTGAGTTCAGAAAATAAACTCTGTACGTCGCATCGCAACAGTGGGCGTTAATCCGATTGCCGACTTTATGACGTCATAAGCAGAAGTAAAATTTTAATTTAATATTACGGCTAATTAATTAAATTTTAGAACAAACGATTGTACGATAACAAATCTGTGACCAAATATCTTTCATTTAAAAAAAGAATGATGTAATTTGATGTAGCAGTTTGTTCTCACGGACTGTCGAAACAAAACGCTTAGCGTTTTAAATATATAGATAGTTCTAGGTTCTGCAGGCTGTAAATTGATCTGAGATGTGTTGAATAGCACTTTACTGGAGGGATTTGACTCCTCATGTGTCGTGTTTTCTGGTACGGGCATTTCACACTGTAAAAAAAAATTCGCAAAATTTCAGTAGATGTACCGTAAATTAACGGTATTTGTACCGTTTTCACTTTTTCCGGTATGAGTACCGTACTTCTAAAATATATTAAGCATAATGAACCGTTTATGTGCCATTTCGATTATAAACGGTATTTATACCGTAAAATGGTTGTTTTTCAGTAAAAAAATCGCTATTTATACCGTAAAATAATTATCTTTCAGTAAGGAAAAAGCTGATAGCCTCGCCTCGGTGCACAGCAACCGCACAGCTCTTGCTCTTGTTACGTAATGCGTTCAGGCCTGAGGAGAGGGGCGACTGCAGCCGGTACATATACTTTAAATAATTTACGGTACATATACCGGTCAATTAAATTACGGTATATATACTGGTCACAATGTTACCAGCATATATACCGTAATTTCTGACGAAAATTTTTTACAGTGCACTATCCCTAATGCAGAAACAGATGATCTGTAAAAGCGTTGTTGTTAAAAGGAAAGTTCCCAGTGACCTTAAAGCCACTAGTAGCGTTGCCAGCAGTTGCCGATTTGTTCCAAGCATCGCAGATTAAAGACCCTACCTGATACCGAGTTAATTTCTGCCCAACATACTGTTCAACACAAGTATTGCTTGCACGTTTCAAAAACGAAGATTAAAAAAAGAAAAGAAAAGGAAAAAGTTAATACACTTATACAAATCCAGCAAATATACTTCAGTAACATAAAAAGATAAGACACGTATAGATAAATTTAAATTTTATTAATCGGGGCATGCCGTTAAAAAAAACTGTATGCCGAATCGCAGGCCGCCATGTATTCCACTCTTTACGGTACAGACGCCGCACATCACAGTTGCCTGCTCTTGCAAAGGAAAATGGCGTAACCGTGCACAGATGCTATACTTAGTTTTGATTTCGAAATCATGCACGCATTTTGTAATTAGCGTATAAAAAGTATTTAAGCATAATGTGTTTAAAAGTTTGGGTAGAGAAATTATGCGCTTACCTCAAAATAAGGATTGTACAGGTACAAGTAAACATTGAAATGGGATTCACGTTATACACTGGTTAAATTAATCTCATTGCGCACCTATACTGAGCGTCCTTCCATCTATCGATAATTACAAGAAATACAAGGATTGCGGCATCTATTCCGGAGTTACTCTACGATTTCTTTTAAAACTAATGTTTTAAATTTATGAGAGATGTAAACAAAAAAGTAACAGCGAATAAAACTTATATATTTGTTCATAGAGAAAATTATATTTGCACATGCGAATATAAATATAACAAAAAGTAAATTATGAAATATATATATAATACGTCTGTGTATATATATATATATATATATATATATATGTAGACACTCTAAAAAAATCCGTGAATTGACCAACTTTTTACGTTGCCTTTCTTCGTTCAAACACGGAAATTTCCACTTTGATTTGTTTCGCTCCCCTCGAAAAACGGAAAACTCCCCAATCTTACATAAAATATACCTGAAATTCTCCAATCTAAGTTTGTAATTTCTTCAAACCACAGGGGTGTACCGGCAAATGTGTTGCGTGTTACTTTTCCGTAATAGAAACGGAATTTTTACGTATGTTTTTTTCCTTCAAAACACGGAAAATTCAAGAAACAAAGGTCAAATTTTCCTGAAATTCCAAAGTCACAAGACAGAAATTTCTTCAAATAACAGAAAAAGCTCTTCCAATCACAGGGATATTCCGGCAGCTGCCAGTATTTTTTAAGTTTTTTCACGAAATTTATTTTGAGACTGTATGTATGTATGTATGTATGTAACTAATAATTTATATCACTATGTCACTATAATTTATATCACTTGAGCTTTGTCACAAACTTTTAACTCATTAAATGTTTTGGTACTGCTATATTTACAATTAATAATTGGTAAAATGTTCAGTATCAACTATCCCTGGAATAGTTGTGACGGCCATTGCCATCAGTTTTGAGTGAGACAGGCGTACAAGGAGAGCACAGAGGTAAAGTTTAAAAAAACTTTTTATTTCAACTTAATCGGAAGGGGGTTGAGCAGCCCACTACTGATTTTCCTAACTCCAAAAAAGAAATAATTAAAACTTGTTACTCGGAGCTCTACTCCGTAAAAAACAAAAGTTTCAAATATACTCAATGTAAAGATTAAAAGAAAAACGAATTCACAAATTCAATAGGCATTCTCAGGTGAGGGTGCATTCAATAAACACTTCAATTCCACACTGTAGACCAGGCGGATCGCTGATGCAGTCGTTCGTCCGGAGCGGAAAGCAACTACTCCTATGCTTGTGCAGCTTCCATTTAATCACAGGATCTAGATTTCTTCGTAGCGAGAGAGGTCCCGATCCAAGTTCCGCTATTCAAACGTAAATTCGTGGCTTATATATCCCAAATATCGATTGACCAGCCACAATAAATTGCATGTGTGTCGATAAAAAGCAGAAACTCACAATTTCCGAGATTCACACAGCATCCGTCGAAAGTTAGAGAAAGAGAGCCTTGATCAAGTTTTACGCACATGGACTGTTAGTGCACAAAAAATTACGATCTCAGTCAATACTTCGTCTACCCACATGGTCAGAGTAGCCGAACCCTTACACAGTTAGATTGAAAAAAACAGAGATAAAGATGTAAGATTTAAACGTTCTACTTTCTTATTACCAATTTAAAAAGCCTCGCCCACTCAAAAAACAAACAAAATAAATTTAAATTATCTGAAGCACAGACCACCAAGAGTAAAGAGTGGGTTCGGAGCCAATGTGGTTCGACCATTTTCATTTAACGTCTTGCACCTCCTTGATTTTCCCTGACTTGCAAAAGAAAATCGTCTTCAGGCAATTTATTCATACTTTATTGAATTGATATTTATTTATTGAACAAAGTTCATCGGATTTAAGTGAGGCTATTTTGGCATAACAAATTGCTATACGTGTCATCCCATTATTGTTATTCCCATTAAATTAAAATTCCATTGTAGCCAATATCGCACATTTTACGAGCACTAGACAATGCTGTATTGACATTTTCAACGTGTCCTTTTAAAACTACTATGTACGATAGGACGGTTATTTTAAAAACAAAAATTTGTATTATGTATCTTAACAAATTCAAAATTTGTAACGATTGCCAATTTTTACGTAAATCAATGTCTCTATATATGAAAAATATACAAAACAACAGGCAGAAAGAAAAATAACAATTTTAGATCCTACTGAAATTGAATGACCATTGCCAAAATGATTCAAGTTATACTTGGATATACATAAAAAAAAATTAAAACGAATTGTATAACCTCTCGTGTTAGATCTCACTTAAAAAGTTTAACAAATACAGTTGTTTTCTAACAAATTTAAATACAAAGCATTTCATATTCTTAATAATGGAGTTCTTCGACTTCTAATAAACTTTTGGTGAAACATACAAATATTTGTTTTGCAAGGTTAACTTATTAAACAAATATTCTGACATATAATTTAGATTAGAAATGATTTTGTTCAATGCTGAACACAGAATAAGACAATCAGAATGAATTTATATTATGAATCCATTATGGAGAGTATACATTCTCTGTATAGATTTCTCGTTATATTTAGTATGATATGAAATAATTGATGTTGATTTTGATTTTTATAAATGCAATAATAACAAGAAAGAAAAATCATGCATCAAACATAAATTATGAAACGCTTTCCAAAACATTCAGTAAACTTTAATCAAAATTAACTGTTTATTGAGGTGAAATATGGCATCTAAGTGAAATACTATAAAGGTATTTCATTTTCAATATCAAGCGTTTTATAGTAAAATTGAAATACATGTATAAATTACATGGCAATTTTAACATATTTACGCGTGTTAAAACACGGGAAGATATACTGTTAAAAAACACTTTTGAACTATTTTCGAAAGTGATAAATATAGTTTATTCAAACACTATTGGAGATCTGAAATTCATGTAAAGCTATGTTAAATAAGAATATATTTTGAATATGCGTGGTCTCGTAATATTTTGGGTATCCAAAAACAAAATTCGTTTTGATGAAAGCTTTGCAATTTTCCCATATCACCCCTGTTAAAAAATTGCATCAAGCTGTCCATTCATTTAACTGTTTTTATAGAAAACGGTTACATAACCGTAATTGAACTCTATTATGACCATAATATGTGCAATAACATGTTCATAATTGAGTTAAATCATGGTTATGTAACCGTTTACTATAAAAACGGTCAAATGACTGTACAGTTTTCTACAACTGTTTAACAGTGAATATTAAATTAACATTCCCTTACTAAACAGAAAAAAGGAATGCAGCTTGTTCAGAAAAGTCAATGTTTAAATAAATTAATTACGCAGACTAACGCTCATCTAAAATTAGTCACGTGTTCCGTATTTCGAATAATGAAAACTAAATATATAGTTACATAAGAATATCTCTTATATATGTGTAGTGTCAAAATATATCTCCAACCTTCAGAAAAGAATTGAATTATGTGAATATATTTTTAAGCTATTTTAATATATTTTTTTAACATTTCTTTTTGAAACTAGATAAGTTTCATAAGCGAAACCAAATTTCTGGGTTATTGATTAAAAGTAACAGTTTAAACAAATTAAGTACGCAGACCGACCTGAGAGTTAATTCAGCGATGTGTCCCTTTTATACAGTAACGAAAATTTAATATAGAATAAAATATAGAGATAGACAGAAAAAGTAAAAATGCTTTTATATCCAGAATATCTCTAAAATGAAGAAAATAAATTTATAGGTTTTACGCCTTGAATACTGAGCACAGCACTTTAATAATGTCCAACTTTCACGTCCTACGTGAGCTGGGAATCAATTTTTAATTATGTGGCATATATATTATAGAACTTGAAAAAAAACTTTCGAAAAATATAATTAATGCGGGGTATTTTAATGTATACATATGCGAAAGCTCGCTACTCTTCCTATTTTTTATACTATGCTCTGTATAATTTTTAGAGTATATTACCAAAAAGTATGATCGTTATTCCAAAAGACACATGTTCAGTCATGCAATTTTTCTCAGATATTATTTACGAGAAAATTTAAACTTGATGGAAAACTGTGAAAGTATTTACAACAGGATTATAAATCATAAATAGTTAACTTGAGAAATTTAACATTCATAAAAGTAATTATAGTGAAGATATATTTATAGGTATAAAATAAAATATATATTCAAGCTAACCTCAACGTGTGAAGAATATGCTGAATTATGACAACTACACAGTTACACATTTATATGTTTACTAAATTAAATTCTGAACGCATAACTTTGGTAACTATATTTAAAAGTGGTTTCCATATTATTTATTTATCCATATAATTGTAGTAACAGAATTTCTCAAAATGCTATATTAATGTAAAAATTTTAAGCAAAACAAAACAAACAAAAAAAACAAAAAATAAATAAATAAAAAATTTACTTTTGTGAAAATTGTGTTAAATAACATTCCTTGTGATAAGTGCATACAATGTTGTATTTGTTTTGTTGTACTTAATATTTTTTAGAATTAAAAATAAAAATTTGAATTAGCTCTAGTATTACAATGCAATAAAAACAGTTTAACCCTTTTAGTGCGGGAGTCGTCTAATGTCGACATCTAGGAGTTGGGTGCTGTAGACTACATTAAGCGTTGACAAAAGTCGCCTAGGCGTTCACGGCGTGTATTGTGCTCACTGTAGTGCGTCATGTGCTTAGCATTGATGACGTATTGCGCCTGCGTAGTGCAGTAATTTGGCGATAACCAAAACCAGTAGCGTGCTTTTCGTATAACCATAAGATATGATTTTTAGTTTTGTATTGGGTCGTTCGGAAAGTCGAGTCCCTTTCAGAAAATCAATTCGTACCGGAAAATTCTGCCCGGTAATCAGATAAATAATGTCGCTTTTTTTGGTCAAAATATTCCGCTCTGGCATTAACCCCTCCAAAAAAAATTCCGCACTAAAAGGGTTAAAATGGCTAAAATATTTAAAATTCCCTCGAATGCTAATTTATTGCTTTTTCCAACATGTGTAGTATTAAACAGTTAAAGCAAATCTTTGGAAAGATGTACTTTATGTGTAACATTAGGTTATTTTTGTTCAAAGCATAAGTATGCATGATGTATTATTTATCCAGTAAAGCATATTTTGAGTTATTTCAAGCAGATATTTACGTAAGCACGTTCTTCAACAGATGAAAATCACCCGTGTTGAATTAGTAACTGAATAAGCAGTGCATCAAGAAGACAGATACTGTTAATGAAAAACACAAACTTATGATATATGCGCTTTTACATAAAACATATTTCTCTAAATCAAAATATTTTTAATATATTATATCAAGCATGCAAAGTCGCTAGATATTCTTCGTAAAAATGTTCCCTATTAGCTTTGATTTTCTAGTTCTTCTAGAATGTAAATCGAATACATAGTTTTCACAATTGACTTATTATATATGTCTTTCAAAACATCCAACTTTGAAATAACGTATATTTGAAATTAGAATTATCAGAATGGTTTTTGAGATCCGTTTTAAGTGTATAAAAACTCCAAATATTTATTAGAATTTATGTGTTCTACAGAATGTTCAACGTCAAGATTTCTGTATAAGTCATGCTACAGAAATTAGACAAATAAAATGCGTCGCCGTACCGCATTTGATTATTCTCATTGTTAGCATGCGGAAACTTGTATGGAAAAAAAGTTAACACACATTTGTAAAATACCTCTATCTATCTACTTATACTAAAATACAAAGGCAAGAAAGTATGTGTAACCATTCCGGGCGCGACCACTGCGAATCGACCATACTTAAACGCAATGTTAGACTTAATAAAAAATTTATGCTAACATATGACAGCTAAATGATAACTAACAGCTAAATGAATCTTCTACTTGAAATCATGCCTGTTCAGCATATTTTCTTATAAAACATGTATATCATATCCTAATATAATGTTTTAAGTTCTTAATGAAAAAATCCAGGTTAAACAACGGAATCCTAGATATAAACAAACGAACACTGTTGCCATTCAGCATCATAAATTCCAATGAATCACAAATGAACGACTTTTTGAAAGCTTCACATCCGATTCTGATCTTAAAATATTTGTAAAAGCGTATTAAAGCTTTTAAATATTTTCATTTTGTTTAAAACCTTTAAAAACTACTTTAACAGCCATCTATCGGTAAATCCAAGATTGGGAGTGTGTAGGTAATCTTTCCAGAGCGAATCGAGCCGGAGCTGCGAACCCGAGCGTAGCTAAACGTCATGTTAGGCTTAATGAAAAACATCTGCTAACATATGACAACTGAACGATAATTGCTTCTACCACAAACCATGTCTGCTCAGCATAATTTCATATAAAACATGTATTCTGTAAAAAAACAATCTCTGTAAACACTTTTTTTTCAGAAATAGCGGTAATTTCTTTCGTAGAGAGGCTTTGCGGTAATCGATCCAGTATTACGCTTCTGTTTTAAATATTAATTTGGCACCATCTACCGGCTTTAAAATGTACTTTTCTACAATACAAACCTTTCAATAATAAAATCTTCATGTTTTTTTTTTTGGATGAAGTCTTCGGAAAATGGAACGCAGATGAACAATCCTTCATTACTCTTCTGTTTTAAATATTGTTTTGGCGCCATCTATCGGCTTTAAAATGCACTTTTCTACAATACAAACCTTTCAATAATAAAATTTTCATGCTGTTTGTTTGTAAGAAGTTTTATGAAAATGGAACACAGATCAACAATCCGTCATTTTTGACGGGGGTTATATGCTAGTCTTAAATATATGTCTAATTAAAGCTGTCGTAAATTGCATGTTTCACGTTTTCGCAAAATGGTTTATAAAATTTACCATAATTTTCAACTGTATATAAACAATAAATTCTAAGATATCCTAAATCCAGACACTTTTTCTTTTCAATTAGATTATGTAATTGTCGTGGATTTATCTGTATTTTAGGTGCGTTCGTAATTATATAAATACGTAGCACCTATTGTCGTCGCTTGGTCCGTCTGTCTGTCTGTCCGTCTGTCTGTCTGTCCGTCTGTCCGTCTGTCCGTCTGTACGTCTGTCCGTCTGTCCGCATATAACAACGCAAAAACTACCCAACCGAATGGTTTGGAATTTAAGATATATTATCTTTGCAGAATTTTGTCGAGACATTTCAAATTTTTTAAAAATCGAATAAAAATTTTAGGAGATAATAATAAAAATATTTATTGAGAAATTTGAATTTTTTTTTAAATCGGTGCTTTCTTGTTAGAGGAGCTTCCGAGGTTTCATCGTCAATAGACCGAGATACTTATTTTATGACAGAAATTAATCCACAGACGATATAATTCATTTCACAGAATTAAAAATCATCAAGGTCTGAATATTTATATAACTATTTATAGTTATAGCACCTCATTTGTCACGTTTGACGTACAATTTCCAACTTGTTTTTTATTGAGTATTTCGATATAAATTTATATATGAATCAATATAAATACGAACCTTGCATTAACTGTTCATTTAAGATGTAAATAAGCGCAAGAGAAAAAAATTCTAAAAACTTAGAAATGTAACAGTTTGCATGAACAAAAAACGTGCAAAAATTGCCATTTCTGGGATACTGCTGTTCAAAAAAATTGAAATTCCACGTTTTGATTAACGTTAAGATGTAAATGCTCAATAAGAATTCATTCTAAAAACTTTGAAATTTAAAAAGGTTAAATGAGCGTAAAAAGTTCTAAATTGCTATTTATTTGGAATTTTTAGTACTAGAACTTTAACTCTCAATATATAAGATTGAAAATTTTTCTTTCTGTCTATCTTCATTTCTATACAAATCATTAGTTTGAAATCCACAATTACGTGTAGGTGTATTAAAACACGGCCGAGGCAACTAATCTAATCCGGAATCAAAATAATGTATAGTTAATTTTTAATTAACAAAAAACCAAAAATCTAACAACCTTTTCCTATTAAATTTAAACATTTTTTGTTATAGCATTTGCCAACAATTAAAAATCCACAATAAAATTCCTTCTACAATAATTAATTTTCTATTGAAAGATTTTCATCTGAAAAATGCAAATGAAATAAAACGTTTCAACAATTGAAAAACAATATTAATATGACGTCATATTGGTAATATAACGGAACTTTTCAAATATTTCTCAATAATACAAGGAGTATGAGTTATGTGCAAGTACAGAAAGCAGCTTCATGTGATGTCATTAGAGAATTAAAAATAAAATTAATATGACGCCATATTGAAAGTTTAACGGACTTTTTCAAATGTTTTAGAAACATACAAAGAGAGTATCAATATGTGTAATAGAGAAATCAAGTTATTTATTTCGTCAGGAGGTGAATGCAAAGTAATATGGATTTGAGGAACGCATTGAATCATGATAATAACCCGATTATGGAAATATTGACATATTTTAACATTTTGAAGTTCTCTATAAAACATGTTCAATTTTGAAATTGATTTTTCTACACAAACATTCTTAAAACCCCGGACAACGCCGGTTACTTCAGGTAGTGTGTACTAAAACTATATTTATTTTCTCCCCAAACATTCATATGACCTAATGCAATTTAAATGCAGGGCAAAGGGTTGCCATGCAGCATATAAGTCGTTTCCTATAAAAGAGTCTTGGCGTTGCAGAAATGACAATTACAAAGACATTTAGGTACAAAAATCATTTTATTGAATAATTTTCTGGGTATAATTAGATAATTTACAAAATCAAGCCCATTTATATAGGGCATTTCGTTAAAATTCAAAAGAAAATTTAAAAAACTTGGAATAAGTACACCTATTACCCCATATCCATCAATTTTAAAATTAATCAGATCATACGCAGACAATTTAATTATCAACAGATATCAATAATATTCAATATTAATTTCAATGACAACGCGGGAAAGCTGTTTCATATATAGTTATGACAAAAAGGAAAATTGAAGACGAGTTAAAGAACACACACGAGATATAAACTAAAATAAATCACCACTAAATAATAAATCTCCAATGGCAACAGACTTAAAAAATGTCGAAAAATTAGCAAGTTATAACAATTTAAACTACGCATTATAGACGGGAGCTATAGAGATAATTACAACAAAATCAGAAATGTGCAATGATATGAACCACGCAAAAATTGATAAAAGATGCCGCCAAATGTTATTAGGAATAGAAAATATGAGGAAGTTTTCAACAATGACTAGCGAGAAAGAAACACAACATTAGTACCTGAGAATGCCTCGGAGACAAGAGGTGAAAATATTTTTTAAAACTTTTAAACATATTGACTACGTTTAGTGTAATTGAAAGTGTTATTCGAAGCTTTTAGACATGTGTACTGATCTTTGGTATGTTTTAAAATTAAATCGGCTATTGTAGTATTGTTTTAACTAAATTGGTCAAATCACTACAGTTTTCCAACTACATTTTTTTGCAGATTTTATGCAGTTCATTTTTAGCTGGGTCATTTTGTTTTATTTTACACTTCTTAAGATATTTTTTTTTCAAAATCTGGCATTTTCACTATTATTTCAGTATATTTTGAATTACTAATTAAGAAAAAATACAATTAAAGCCACGACAATGATATAGTGTGTAGATTTCATAAAGTTTTAATTTTGTGTGTATCTATATTTGTTAAAATAATTATTCAAGTTCTTATAAACTTTTGAAGTTTGCTAAAACACATACAAAAGTAGTTTTTGACATTTTTTAATTACACAAATTGCATATGTGCACATGTGTCTTGTTCTACTATGTGAAAAAATTAAAATTGATGTGGAGAACAAAAATAGTAACATTTGTCGAAATTATTAGGGATGACTCTTATTATTTAGTTGCCCTTATCTCAAATGCGTGTATGCTGTTGAATTGCACAATTATATTTAATACACCACTAAAGGTTAGCCATATTGTAATCCCAATTACAATATGGCCCACGATAGTAATATGTTACAGCCATTAAACGTTAAAAATTAATACATTTCCCATTTAATAGAAAGTTGTCTATACATCCACCTTTAGAACATTTTAAATTATCTTAAAACATAAAAAATTTCGTGCTTCAGTTATTCTTATTATCATAATAACTAAAAAATCTTTCTTGTTTATATTACTATTATTATGAAATTTATATTTAAACAGATGTACTCATTAATATTGACGTGCAAAATATATAAAAGATTTTAAAAGGGAAATTTCATTTTAAAAAAATGGAATAACAAAACTAAAACTATAATTAATGAAGTATATTTTAATGGGTCTTTTTTTATTCGAAATTTTATAAAAGCAATGCGACTGTAGTGAATGGATTATATGCAGTAATGGATTATGTGCATTAAAAACGGCCAAAATATGCATGGAAATATGCACTAAAAACTTTAAAAATATTCAAACGTATGACCTAAAAATTTAAAATATGCAAAAATGTGGATTAACGATTTATATAATATGTCAAAATATACACTAAAAACGTTCACTCACTCACAGCGATAATTAGTAACGAATACATTTTTTTCCTTTACCGTGAATAATTTTTGTTACAATATATAATTATATATTTTTATAAATTATACAAAGTGAAATTTTGTCTTCGATCGTCAATGATGTTTTCTAGCGAGGAAAATGTTCTTTTAACATCTACTAATGTAATAGGACAATATTTAAAGAATTTTACAGTTGATGATGATACTTCTTCTGGTAGGTCGTCTTCATCCCCATTAATGAAACTATTTATCTCTTTAAGTGTCAGAAAGCCTGGATTATTATTTAATTTTTTTAAAGTTTTCTTGCACCTTTTGTCCCATTTCTCCTGGAATAAACGATACGTTATTCCTGACTTTTCCTATTTCTGTAACTGCATCATTCAAATAAATATCACACGTTTCTAATTTTTGCAACGTCTCGAGTAACCATATAGAAGAATTTTGAATCACAGATAACATTTTTGAACATTATTGTCAGATAAAATATCCTTAGCAATAAATATTGTAGAAGACTCCGAACTTGTCAAGTTTTTTAACCACATTTTGTGTACCATTCCAAAATTTCACATTAAAAAAAGCTTCATGAATCCAGGTTCTTCATCTTGTTCATACTGGATCTGGTGGTAGCAGAATGTCAGGAAACATTCCCTTATAAATGTTTAGTCACATTAGTGTTTTTAGAAAGATTTTCTTAACGCATTAAATGATTTTTTTTTACTGGTCAGAGTTTTCCCTGATTCATTTAGCGACGTGATGAAGAGCGTGAGCTAAACATTTCACATGAACTAAATTAGTATAAAACTTACCTGTGCCGTCAGTAACCTGCGGGTGCCCGCCAGGCACGCCAATCGTCGTTCCCAAGGCCTAAAGACCTTATAAGGCGCTCGACAAGGAGAGTCCTGTAAGCGCTACGACCAGAAACTCACCACCAGCTGACTTCCCCCATTTTCCTAAAGATTTGACGACAGAGGCCGTTACGATTTGTGGTGCAGCCCATCCTTTTGGGACACCAACACATCATACTTTGGTAAAAGACGGAGTCCTCCGGAGCCTGACACCCAAGAGGGAACCGGGCCCTATGCCTTATTCCGAGTTTCTCCGATAACTCTTACTACACCGCCGCTTTCGAACATAGAGCACTTATAAAGGTTACTACCGGACTCGTCGACGGCAAAAAGAACTAGGTACCTCTCGCTTGCCCCGGAGTTGGAGAAAACTTCCGTTCCTGGACACATAAACACGTCCCAGCTTCGACTTTGGCCCGCAGAGTCGGGAAAAACCCGATCATTAATTGTATGCCAATCCGAGCATACTTAAATGAGTTAGAACTTCGACAGACAAACCGACTGCATAAAAATTGTCCAACTATGTTCGAATTTGTAAAAAATGCTGTTGCTACACACCCAGATGAAAAAATAAGGACTGTAGTCGGATGTAGAGCCATAAAGGTAAAACCTACATAAAAAATATAAAACATTCAAATGCATTGTATAACCAATTTTATTGAAAGTCGATAAAAAAAAGATGTATTAAATTTAGTTTTATATTTTGAAAGATAGAGATTTGTTCAATAAATAAATATATATATATATATATATATATAATATTGTTTTTAATGAGAATATATATATTCAATGCTGTGGATTACCACAGGGTGGTATTGTTTCTTCAATTCTTGCAGAATTATATTTATATTATTATGAACGTAATTCACACATTGCTAATTGTAAAATGTACCGTTATATAGATGATATAATTGTCTTCTATTTTAATAATAATTCAAATTATTTACTACCAATAAAATATCATAAAAATTTAAATTATAGTTTCAACCTTATGGTAAATAATGAAATTAATTTTCTTGATCTTAAGATAATTCTTAAAGATAATAAAATTTTGTTTGACATTTATGACAAAAGAAATGATTTTACATTTAAAGTTAACTTATTTACTAATTATAAGTCTTGTATACATAAATCAGTATTTGTAAATATTTTACTAAATTTTGCACATAGAATAAACAATCTTTGTTCTAATAATTTTAAAACTCAAAATTTAAAACTTATTCTTCAACATGCAGTAGAATATGGCTATCCCTTTTATTTAGTTAAGTCAATTTTACGAATATAAATTTTGCTTTCATTGGGGTTTATATGTTTGCACATTCTATCTGTTAAAACACTTACATTTTGATTACTGATATATTTGGCTAAAGAATGAATTCCTTTATGTGAGAGCTGAGTGGGAATATTTTGGTTAAATATCTTTTATTAATTAAAAAATTTAAATAATAAATTCTAATTTTTTTTCTTTTCTAGGGAGAGAACTTTAAATATAATATTGTTCCAATAAGTGCGTTGCCATATTGGAGATTTAATGTTTTTTTTTCCCCTTGCCAGGTAGAGAACATTTAACAATTTAGTTAAATGCTTTTTTATTTTTTATTTTTTGCAAGATATTAGATTCAATACGTGAGGTTAACATATTGGAAATGTTTGGTTATTTTTAGCTATCAGTGTGTGAAATCTAATTTTATTTTTCAGAATAAATAATATTTAGCAAGATGTTAGTTCCATTAAGTGTGTGTAGCCATTTTGGTATTTCTTTTAAACTTGCATTGTTATTTATAAAATGAAAATCTAATTTTATTTTTTAGGGTTAATAAAATTTTGCAAGATGTTAGTTCCAATAAGTGCATGTAGTCATATTGGTAAATCTTTTAACCTTGCATATAATTATTTATAAAATGAAAATTTAATTTGACTTCTACAATAATATTTTAGATTTTATGGGTTTATTTATGTTTTGAAATTATTTAAATGTTGACATATGTAAAAATAAATAGATAAAATAATTTTATAATGAAAATTTACTTAATCAAAATAATTAATAGTTATTTAGATATTGTTTTAATCTTTAACTGGATGGCAGCACCATATAATGATTTTAAAAAAACTATTACTATTATTCTTTAGTATTATTTTTTAGTTATTGTTTATTATAAAACCAGATGGCAGCACCATATAAATTTTCACAATTTTTTTTCTCTTTTAACTGAAAACTTGGAATACAAGTGAAATTTTTAAATATTCCAATAATATAATATATATATTAAAATTATTTAAGTTAAAAAATATTTTTAGTAAATGAATTTATAGTTTTTATATTATTTATTTGTATTTTTATATTTTAAATTAGAAATAGTTAAAATCACAATGGTTAAATTAATAACTGCTACTTTTAGAAAATTAACTGTAATTTTAACTTGTACGTTTGAATTCACTTATTCACTTTACCATGTGCTTAGCACAAAACATTTTTGGCTTCGGATTCTGGACAAATTTATGTTGTAATGTATAGATTTTCTTTGTCTTCCTTTGTATTTATTTGTTTATAAATGGATTTATTTTCTTCCGTTTGATTTGTAGTGTTCTATTTTCAAAGGTATCCTTTTTTTTTTTTTTTTATTTTTTTTTTATTTATTTTTTTTTTTTTTCCAATTTTTTTCCAATGATTGTTAGGGCTTGGAATTGTCACAAAATTTTGGCTTCAAGCTTGTGACAGTTACAGAAAACAATCATTCTTTGCTTATAATGTGGTTTCCCAGCCCTTGAAAAAGTAAATTACATTATAAGCTTACATTTGTGTTCTTTTTTTTTTTTTACTTATGTTTCACTTTTTGAATAAATACTTCATTTGTTAGGACTATGTTTTATAATGTGTAATTTGACATAGCTATTTGGGGTAATAATTTCATTGCATTTGGTCAGTTATTTCTGTTTCAATGGTTAATTTTTGCAATAAGTTTATATATATATATATATATATATATATATATAAATAATCCGGTTATAGTATGTCAAATGCATTTGAAAACTATTATATGTACAAAGGATTACCCCAGATAAAAATATAAAACATTCGAATGAATAGTATAATCTATTTTGTTCAAAGCCAATTAAAAATCTGTAAAACTTAATTTCGTATTTTGAGAGATAGCGATCTATGGCATAAAATAATAAAAATAAATATGTAAAGAATCCTATTACAGAAAATCAAATGCATTTGAAAAACTACTCTAGACACAAAGGTCTCTCCTACATAAAAATATAAAACATTCGAATGAATAGTATAATCTATTTTTTTCAAAGCCTATTAAAAAGTTATGAAACTTAATTTTGTATTTTGAGAGATTGCGATTTATGGCATAAAGTAATAAAAATAAATATGTAAAGAATCCTATTATAGAAAGTCAAATGCATTTGAAAATCTACTCTAGGTACAAAAGTCTCTCCTACATAAAAATATAAAACATTCGAATGAATAGTATAATGTATTTTGTTCAAAACCAATTAAAAAGATATAAAACTTAATTTTGTATTTTCAGAGAGTGCGATTTATGGCATAAAATAATAAAAATAAATATGTAAAGAATCCTATTATAGAAAGTCAAATGCATTTGAAAATCTACTCTAGGTACAAAAGTCTCTCCTACATAAAAATATAAAACATTCGAATGATTAGTATAATGTATTTTGTTCAAAGCCAATTAAAAAGATATAAAACTTAATTTTGTATTTTCAGAGAGTGCGATTTATGGCATAAAATAATAAAAATAAATATGTAAAGAATCCTATTATAGAAAGTCAAATGCATTTGAAAATCTACTCTAGGTACAAAAGTCTCTCCTACATAAAAATATAAAACATTCGAATGAATATCATAATGTATTTTGTTCAAAGCTAATTAAAAAGATATAAAACTGAATTTTGTATTTTCAGAGAGTGCGATTTATGGCATAAAATAATAAAAATAAATATGTAAAGAATCCTATTATAGAAAGTCAAATGCATTTGAAAATCTACTCTAGGTACAAAAGTCTCTCCTACATAAAAATATAAAACATTCGAATGAATAGTATAATGTATTTTGTTCAAAGCCAGTTATAAAGATATAAAACTTAATTTTGTATTTTCAGAGAGTGCGATTTATGGCATAAAATAATAAAAATAAATATGTAAAGAATCCTATTATGGAAAGTCAAATACATTTGAAAAAGTAATATGTGCAGATGTCCGTATTAATTTAGCTTATTTCCCCGAAAAATCGATATAAAACGCTTCGCTCTGTTAATGATGGAGATATTTTTGGAATTATAATGAAGTTTTAAATGCAAAGTGCAAATATTGGATTTATAGGATGAAGTTAAACAAATATTTCGACTAGTAATATATGTTAGAATTGTTTTGCCGTTCTCCAGAGTAAACTGTAAAATGTCTAGGTTTGTTGAAATTATTGAATCGTTATGAATCATTAATTGTAAATAAACTTTTTATGTACATTGAGCTCCCTTAACATAATTTATTATAATAAAACATATTTAAAAAAAGAAAAAAAAAGAAAAAAAAGAAAAAAAAGAAAATAGTTATTTAATTATTTAAGTCCGTGGTTTCTATATTCAGTCTATAAGTCACGATCGATGTTATGGTTTGTTGTGGAACGATTGTTCAAATCTTCAAAAGTGTATAATTATTTTTATCTCATCTCTGCATCAATAATATTTAAATACAATTTCGTAAAAATTAAAATGAAAATGCTATATGTAACGAGCGATGTTTTGGTTTGTGGAACGATCGTTCAAATCTTCAAAAGTGTATGATTAATTTTATCTCTACATCAATAATATTATAAATACAATTTCGTAAAAATTAAAACGAAAATGCTATATGTAACGAGCGATGTTTTGGTTTGTTGTGGAACGATCGTTCAAATCTTCAAAAGTGTATAATCAAGTTTATCTCTACATCAATAATATTCTAAATACAATTTCATAAAAATTTTAAATGAAATATTTCGAAAAAAAAATTATTTTAATTATTTTCTGAATAGATATTATTTTATCAAACTATGTATAAAGATTACAGGCAGAATCTTAAAAAGTTTAAACAATGACACAGATTCTATTATAGGTGCAACATCATGTCATAAATCAAGTTGACTTTTTTAATAAACCCAGTTTTAAGACTTACTTCCCAAAATAGTTGAAAAGTGTTTATGAATTCTGTTTGTCTGTCCGTCTGTGTATACTGTAAACATACTCTGAATTTCTTTTATTTTATTTGCTTATTTAGATATCTCATTTTATTGAAATTCGATTGACAATATGCATTAAATTTAATTTTATGTTTTGAGAGATAGAGACTTATGGCATAAAGTAATAAAATAAATATGCAAAGAATCCTATTATAGAAAGTCATATGCATTTGAAAAACTAATATATGCAGATTTCCGTATTAATTTAGCTTATTTCTTCGAAAAATCGATTTAAAACGTTTCGCACTGTTAACGATGAAAATATTTTCGGAATTCTATTGAAGTGTAAATATTGGATGAAGTTAAACAAATATTTCGACTAGTAATTTATGTTAGAATTGTTTTTGCTATTCTCCAGAATAAACTATAAAATGTACAATTTTGTTGAAATTATTAATCGTTATAAATCATTAATAGAAAATAAACTTTTTTGTACATGGTGCACCATTAACATAATTAATTGTAACAAAATAGATTTAAGAAAGGAAATAAAAGAATTCTGAAAATAATTAACCTCTTAACAGTTTCGATTTTTTGACACAAAAAACTAAATAAACGGACATTACACCACTTTTCCGTACTTACATATTTGCCTTATAAAATCCAAACAAATTCTGCCAATTATTAAAATATTATAAAAATTAGTGGTACACAAAAGCTTTTAGTAACAAAGCAAGCAAGCATTTCTTGCCGGAATGGCGTTCGGGCCAAACTGATAATAGGTTAAATTATTTTATTATATTTAACTCTGTAGTTCCCGATCTATGTCTCGCTAAAGATGTTTTGGTGGATTATAGAACTATCGTATTGTCAGATTTTTAATTTATTTCAATTCAGTTTTACAGATACGGGTATGCATTTTTTTTTAAATAATACTGATGAAGCAAAAAAAAAAAAAAAAAAAAAAAAAAAAAAAACTATCTGCCCAAATTTGTCTAGAGGAGTAGTGTCATATAAAAATTTAAAAAGTGTAAATTTTGAAAATTAAAAGGAGGATATTGTTTACTATTGTCTAACAGGTAAAAAATTCGAACGAGTTTAAACCATTTTGAGCCATAAATTCCTAAATAAGTGAGGATTTAATGTTCAAAGGTTGTGCTCGTTATGAGAGATACACACATATATATATATTTTTTTTTTGGTATTCCTCGACTAAATTTGGAATTTTTAATTAAAAATATTACTTGTTTTTTTACGAAAAGAGTATAAAATATAGTTAACATATTATTATCCCTATACAATATTGTGGCATAATTGATGAATAAATTAATTTTATCAGCTGTGTCTTGCAGATACATAGCGACCTATCGTGCCACTCTAAAGTGAGTGACGTTCATGATGTTAAAAATAACATAAATCACCATTTAAAAATGCGTGTGCTAATCTATTAATGTTACGATGACATTGATTTAAGCACGTGTTTCCTTTTAAAAACTGTTATGTTCACTCTTTTTAAGGGTCATTCCACAGTATTCATGTGTTACGTACGGGACATTTCACAGCAAATTTTTGAGATATTTGTACTTTTTTCAGTATCAAAATATAAATGAGAAAGTTTGCAATTATTTTTAATGCATTATATATCACTTCAACTAGATTCTTATGAAATTTATTTTTGTTTGAGCCAATACATATATATATATTTTTAATTAATAAAGTTGTGTTACGTACGGGACATCACAAAAAGTTGTTTTAAAAGTACCTCTAGCAATTTGGATTTTGCTCTGAATTTATTTAATATTTTCACAAATAAATTTAATGAGTAGAAGCAGAAATATACATTTTATTAATTAACTTTAAAATTAGTTTTTAAAATTGCGTCACTAATTAATGAAAGCTAATTATTTCTGTTACGTACGGGACAAGGCTATTTGTTACGTATGGGACCTATGACCAAATTTTTCTATATGGCTGCAAAAAAAAAAATACTTTAAGTTTTATTTGATTTTTAAAAAAATAATATTTTGGTTAAATTTTAATAGAAGAGATTTAAAGCTTTAAAATGATGTATTACACTTAACTTTTTATAAAACATTTTTTTCAAACTTGTGAAGCCAAATACTGTGGAATGACCCTTAATCATTTGGCAATATTTATTAATTTATACAAACTAGAAGAATACTACAGCAACAAAATTATTATATAAACCATTTTATTACTATTAAGTATAGGGTGGTGATAAAGCCTTTAATGATTACAATAATTTACTGCAAAAAAACTAATATAACTAGGCATATGCTTGTTTCAATATATTGTAAAGACATATATGAAGTTTTTAATACAAGTACTTACGTCAGTAAATTTCGATGTGAGCAACCTTGGTAGCTCGATGAATGACAAGGCGGTATTCCATTTCTCGCCACGTATTGCCAAAATTTGGGCTGTTAGACTAGACACAGCATCTGTTATCCTGACCTTGCATATTTCAATATTTTTTACTGGTTTGCAAACGCTTTCTCCTTTATGTACCCCCAAAAGAAAAAATCTAGAGGAGTAATATCGGGTGAGCAATGAGGCCATGGTGTTGTTTTGATAACAAAGGAATGAAATTTCTACATAAGTGATGCTATCTGATGGACTAAAAAAACTTAACATGACTTCTCCATAATAGAATTTTTTCTGTATTACATTCAATGGTTATTTCGTAATATTTTTTTTTGCATTCATGGAAAGACTTTATGACCAACCATTATTTTATGAAGATTTCTCAATCTAACAAGAACATTTGTTCCGTTTCTAATGTAAATATAGTGTGGTAGTAGTTATTGAAAAAAAACTATTATAAAAATAAAAGTGCAGTAAAAAAAAGTTAAAAAAAAAAGTTTAAAAAAAAAGTTTTAAAAAAAAGATAAAATTATTGAGACACAATAAATATTTTCTTTTTAATAGCCGAAAAATAATATGACAAATATAAAAAGAAATTCACTCTGATTTTAAAACATTTTACACTTTGAAACATTTAAATATTTAAACAATTTACTTTAAAAAATTTATGGTGGATTGAAGCAGCTTTTGTTGAGGAATTCATAAGATTGTGAAAATTGTTCCAACATTTGGAGCTATGTTTCAACCGTAAATCCGAATGTTGAAGAAATGTTTTTTCTATCTTATAGTTGTAGCTATTGCTGCATCAAAAGGTGGTTCATCCTACCGAAAAATTTGTAACAATAAAATTAATTAAAAATGTTTAACATTTAATAAGAAAAGAGATAAATTGTTTCACATTTTATTCAGGGAATTACAAGGTAATATATTAATGTTATAAACATTCATGATGTTATTTCGATATATGTGATATTTTTAATATCTATTTCATCATAATGAACAGAGGAAAATATATTCAACTAGGTAAATTATATCCAGAGGGTGTCCAATGGTTGGAGTATCATAGTTGAGATTTTTCCAACAGAGTGAATATATGCCGGAACGCGACCTGGGTACTTTGGTTTGCCGTACCAGCGCTCTCCCTAATGAGCTATCCCGACGATATCCTGGTCGGCATATTTCACTCTTATCTGTTGGAAAAGGTTGCGAACTGCACCGCTAATTTCATTCATCCAAGATATAACTATAGAATTTTACATGATAAATTTGAAATAGCACGGAATTCCGTGCTATTTCGTGCCATCGTCGGGATGGTCCGTTCGTGATATCGTCGGGATGGTCCCGGCATATATTCGCTTTGTTGGAAAAATCTTAACTATTATACTTCAAACATTGTATATATCTATTTCATTTTCATATAAATTTTGTATACTATATAAAGGAAAACTATTCTTTTACAAATTGATCTTTTCTCTATGTTTAATCAGATTGCTATATTTATCAATTAACACAAATTAAGAAAGAATTAGTAAGCAAAGAAAAATATATTCACTACCATTAAGTATTTTACGGAAAATGCTAAATCTAATTCGAAACTTTATTCCTTTTCTAATGCAATTATGGGGTGGCAGTAATTAGGGAAAAGAAAAACAACTATCAAATTACGGTTGCACAAGAAAACAACAAACAAAATGAAGCGTCAAGATGCATTGAATTATTTATTTTTACTAAGCTGAAAACAAAATAAAATTCTAAGAAAATGCAATCTAATTCTTTAACAATATGGAATACTTGTGAATATTTAAATTTTTAAAATACATTAAAAAAAAATGTACGTTTTTAATGAAAAAAGAAAGAAATAGCAGATCGTAATATTCATATAAATAAAACATTGCATTTAGTGGATCTCTCTTTAAGAATATCAAATTTATGAATGAAATAATTTGTCAATTATAAAAATATACATCTTGTTATCGTGATATTTCATTAAATGAAAAATATCATTTTACAAAAAAATCTTTTCTTTTTTATTAACTGCATTAAATTTTATCTTTTAACATAAAATTGGAAAAATATTGAATATTTAAATCGGGAATATGTATAGCTGAGATGTAATTATCACACTTATATATATATATATATATATATTCATTAGACAAAGAGCTAATGATAAATGTGTCTCCCATTTAGAATAGCTCAATACAAAGACTTTGGGAAATTATTTTGAGATTAATTATTTATGAGCGCAAAGTTTTTATTTAATGCTTTTTTTAGTTTAATTTGACAAGTTATTTTAACTTTTGTCGAACTACTGAAAAAAAAAACGATACGGACAAATGATGATGGATAAATTCTGAAATATTAGCTTCTGGAGGGGAAAATCTGCGCCCTATGTTTCCCTCCTCCCTCCAAAATGGCGACACTGATATAAAGACAAGAATTTACACAAAGTATATTGTTTCCATTCAGGATATTCTCCAGATTGACTTATGTATTGGAGAAATTTTTTTATTTGAAATTAAGAAGTGGAATTAATTCAGGAAAATATAAACACGGTGAAAGTACTGCTGTATATAAGTATAATTATTCATAACGGCAAACAAAAATAAACTTCAGAAAATTAATAAAATAAATCTAGAAAAATAAAATATTTGTATTTATCAAAGATTTATACTCGAATGTTTAAAGTTATTTATTAAAAATGGATAATTATATTGATAAATAAAATTAGGAATATTTTTATAAGCATTCATTGAAAGTATTTATTAAAAAAGGAAAATTATAAACAACTGAAAAATAGTTTTTAAAAAATATTTATTTTATTAAACATACGATGCCCCATTGCGAAATGTAAGTACAATATCCAAATTGAAAATATAAATGACATTCTTACAGGCTGTTTCATAAAAAAGTCCATAAATTTAAAATTAAATAGTTCATTAATTATAATAAAAATAGTGATAAAAAAGTGACATATTCATCAGATAGCTGAAATATTTTATAAGAATCTTAAAAGTAATTCCAATTTCCTCCCTGCACAGTGACAAACAAACGAGAGCTTCAATATATGTCTATTATTTGTACTTTTTAATTTAATTAGATACTAAAGTACAAAAAAGAAAAAAAAACTGCACAAATTTGAAATTTTAAAGTTTGTTTTTGACAAATTCAAAGTTTGAGAAAAAAAACAGCCTTATCTATCGATAGATATTTGAAAAAAAAATTAATGTTTACAATTTTCGAACTACTTCATAAATGAACTACTTCACATCATAGCTGAAAGTTCTAAGAATTTAAATACGTGTAAAATTAAAATACCGTCTTACGTGGAAATTAGAATGACAACTCCTCAAAAGTGAAATCACTGCATAAAACGTCGAAGGATCAAAGTGATCTCTTTAAATTTAGCCACGTGCACTTCATATGAATGATCGACAATGCAGTAGCACCATTTTGCGATTAAAAATTAAATTAATTCTACTTTTGAGGGGTGGGCTACCTTAAAAACACTGACCACCTTTGGTTCACCCACCTTATGACAAAATAATAATGAAAACCACCCACATAAAAGTGTACTTTTCTTTTTAGTTCAAGAAGCAGAATAAAAAATATTTTTCTGAAACGCGTTGTATTAACTTTTTAAATTATATCTACTATTTTAAATTTTAAATGCATAAAAAAAGAATAAGTTTGAGATTTTAATAAGTAAAAATTCATTTTATTAAAACCTCTATCTTATTGACAAAATTATACTTCTAAAGAGTGGCAATGAAGGACAAAAAGTCATAATTCTTAGATTTTTACAATTTTACAATTTTCGTTCATTTGTATGCTTTACAATTAACACTGAATGTAAGTGAAAAGTAAATCATCTTCCTAATAAAATTACAAAATGTCAATAATTCCATTTGAATGTGGAAAATAAAAATTTAAACATCAGAACATTCAGAATTACCTCTTTTGTAATTCTTTAAACATGTAAAAGATGAAAGCGGCTGGAGTTATTTAAAAGCACTTTGTACATACTAAATTTTTAACCCATTTTATGTATATACGTCAGTTAATTTAAATTGCATGAAAAATGAAAGCAAAAACTTATTATGCTAATTATTTTCTCATGATATACACTAAAGTGGCATTAAAAGACAGACACGGAATAAAAAACGAGATGCTGCTTTACTGGCATTGATAATTCGTGCCACACGACACATTATGTTTTCAACATGTCTACGGAAAAGTTTAGAAGTCATGACATTTCAAACATATCCTAGAAATTCCCATAAATCTGTTAAAGAACAGGTGTGGGATTATGTACCAACATACCTTTTCCAAAAATATTCCAACTGAGTTAAAAACAATATAAATCTGGAATTCTTGATGGTCGTTTCAGTAAAGAAACTTAAGTATATTTCTCCTCAAACCAGGTGACTGTCAGGGGGCTTTTGGTAGAAGCAGTTATTCCGTATCCCTATTCAATTAGATGATTATCTGAGATATTTTTTTTTCATTAAACATTAGCTGCATACGATACAGGTGAATATCAGAAGGTTAAGAACATTTGAAACATCCCACCATTTGCAATTCACCCAATTATTAAGTCTTTTACCATTCTACGTGTATTCTCGCCATGGTCTTAAAACTATGGAAAAAAACAGCATTTTTGAGATTTTTAAAAATTTGAATGACGTATGTGGTCGCATCTATAACTTGTGTTCAATATAAAGCACCTAAACTGTTAGTTTTCCTCCGTACTGTAACTTTTAATCCGTTCACGAAATACCGATTACAGAATTTGTAATTTTTTATCACAAGTTTTACAGGGTATAAATTTGTGCCTAATTTAATCGCCATAATGCTTCGATTAAACCAGGAATGCTTTTATTAAGCCCAGAAATACTTTTATGAAACACAGAAATGCTTTGATTAAACGCAAAAAGGCTTTGATAAATAAGCTGAAATATTCAATTAAAATTACTGGTAGGAATTAACGAGGAGTCGGATCACTTTTGTGCTCCATGTATAGACAACACTCTTCACGCAAGAGTCAACAAATGTTTATAGAGGCGTATAAATCCAACTATTTCAAAGTGTCCGCACATGCATAGAGCTACACAACATTTACCCATAACACTGTCTATCTTTAATTCTGTTGCACTTTCGTATATTTTACCTTGGATACTGAGTGTAATTACTTCATATTTAGTCTATCAGAGCGAGAATATAATCTTTCCAATAATATGATCTCGTCTGTGACACAATAGTATATTTTTCCTTGGATACTGAATGCAATTAGTTCATATTTTGTCTAACAGAAAGCAATTAGTCTTTCTAATAATATGATCTCGGTGGTTAGAACAGAGGTAAATAATTATCATGATTCTACTGTATGTATCAAAACAACAATACTTTACTTTTACTTTTAGAAGCAAAAAATAATAGATAAAATATATTTTATCTATTTACAAATATTTTAAAGATTCCTTAACAAAAAGTAGAAGGAAAAAAGCACGCATTTTTTTAAGATTCTATAAAGGAACACCGAAATTCATCTTATTAATTTTATTAAATTATTTTAGTGGTATTTGTCTATTTAAAATAAATGATAAAACAAGAACAAGTATATACGTTTAAAAAACTGTATAATGTAAAAACCATTTAAAAGACCATAGAAATAAGTAATGCATTTCTTGTTTAAAAAGCATCATTCTTCATCGTTCATAAACAAGACACGCTACCACTTTTTATGCAGGAACAAGAAATCCTTGCTTCTGCTTTCGAATTAGTAACGTGCAATTGTCGCCTGATAAAGAAATTATAGTTATGTTGAAACGCATTTCGTTACTAATTTGTAAGGTATTTTAAGATTTTTTTTTTTATGTTGAACACTTTTATGTTGAACACTTTTATGTTGAACACACAACCTTTTTTATGTATTACACTGTGATAAACAAGTTATATTGATACAATGATATAGTTTATAATTAAGACTGAATGCAATTAAATGTGATGTCTTTCTTTTAATAATGCAGGATAAACAGTAATTATAAAAACACAATGCAAACACATTGATGAAAATTTGTTTGTAACTAAAATAGGTGCAATAATTAAATCACAGTTTTAAAACATTAAAATTATTTATGGTGCAAAATGAGATGTCAAAATACATAAGCGCTTTCGGCTAAAATTAGCCTTCATCAGATGATAAAAACCAATCGAAAAACACAGTTACGAAGAAGTGCACAAGACAGGTGGAAAACGTCTTTATTTTAGTAACAAACAAATTTTATTAATGTGTTTGCATTGTGTTTTTACAAGTTTGAAAAGGTGAATTTGCCGTTATTATTTTTTGGAATTTTCTATTTATTTTTAATTAAACAGTAATTAGTAGTGAGAAAAAATACACCATAGAATGAAATAATATTTATTAAAAACATCAAACTACATCAATTTACTTTTACAAACGGAAAAATATTGTCGACGAAATACATTGTACTTATAAAAATAAATAGATATGATCAATTTAAAATGATTTAAAAATCATTAGAAGTGCATTTGATAATTCAATAAGAAAAGAAAATTATTAAAATGTTTGTGTATAGAAAATGCCACATTTTTGTTCCTGTCACAGTAGATACGAACATCATTAGAAAGTAGAAGTATATTTTTACAGCATTTGATTTTTCCTCTTTTATTCAATATTTTTTTTTCTTTATCTGGAAACGGAAATTGACATCAATTCTTAAGGATAAAGAAAAACATTGTGCAAACTATCTTGTTACGATTAAGGTTTTTCTAGAGAACATTAAAAGTGATTAGAATTTTGGTTCATTTCCTAATCTAAAAAGGCGATGTCAGTAATTATCAAAGAAGAGAAATATTATCAAATGACGATTTGTGCGGCAATTAAAGAAATAAAACTGTCAAGATAGATTTTTATTTCTTTTGCTTTAATAATTACAAGAAAAAAAAATTATATATTAAAACGTTATAGAAAAGTGATCTTTTTTTGTAGAAGATTCCTAAACTGGTATATCAATTATCATTTTCTGATAAATGAAGCAGAGTTCTTTCTCAAAAAGTATTATTGCACTAAGCATGGAAGAAAGGTTCTGACTAATGAATTATTAAAACACACATAAAAACATAAGGGAAATGTCTTACGCGCTGAATGGCACATATTTTTCTTATATGCGTTAACCATACAAGAAATAGGTACGTATTGTCATTTATTCCCAATAAGTATTTTTGCCTTATCCCACACAACGTATTACATACAAGGTAACCTTCAATATAGGTATTCAATAATCAACAAATATTTACATACTAAAAGCGAGAAGCAGTTTCTGTAACGTTGGAATAAAGTTCCGGAACTCAAACTAAAGAAACAAATTAAGAATTCAACAAAAATATGTTAAATTGCATTCCTTTAATATATAGACTGTACAGACATGGCAGATCATATGGGTCAATTAAAATATAAATTCCAATGTAGTGGTATTTTTCCATGGGAGTAAAGTTTCAACATAAAATTGTTTGTAGTTAATATATGTAGTTAGAATTTGTAGAAATTATGCATTCATAGTATTTTATATGTTGAATATCTATATTATATTATTTATTTCTAATTAATTTTATATTGTTTTTGAATTATCCTTAACAATAAACTAAATTGATAAAAATTGCGATAAAAATGTATAGCGATTCTCATGTATTCAAAAAATGTAAAATGCAAAAACTATACTAATATTTAGTAGTAAATTTGATTATGACTCTTAATTCTTCAAAAAAAAAATTTAAATTTAAAAAATAAAACCCTACATATATAGCTTTATAATCGGCCTAATTCATACATGGCAATAAGTGAATTTCTAATATAAGCAAATAACCTACAGATGAAATAGAAATAATGCCGTGTTGTTTGCCTAATAAGGCAAAATTTCAACTCAAACGAAATAATAAAAAACTCAGAGCAGTAAAATATTTTATATCTTGTTAGTAGACTCAGAAATAATGTCTGAAAAACATTTTGGTACGTAGAACCTTGATTTGTCAAGAAGATTTAAGAAAAAATATACATTCATTTGTCTTAGAAATTAAAATAAAAAGCCAATTTAAAACGAAAATATGTTTGAAGTTTATTATATTAAAAGTAATTATTTTCAAAGTGGCTTTATCTTTAAAATAAATAAAAATATATTTTTTTGAAAATGCTATCGTTGCATTCTGTATTAAGGGTTATAAAAAAAGTCGAATAATCAAAAATCACTTTACATGTAAACCTTTATTTTTACACTGTTTATTACATAAAAAAATAAAAAATTTACGATAGCTCATTTTTATTTTCTTTGCAAAATACTTTTCCTTTTGTTTTTTGCTACCTGATTTTTACACAGCATACTTTAAGCGTATTTTGATTTTAGTTTATTTTAAAAAAAAAGTTTAATTTGAGGTATATTTTCTATGATAAACCTTATATTTTACGAGTATGCCTTCAGATTGCTAATTTGTATGTTTTAGATTTGAATATTTTGAATGTTTAAAATTCGAATATCTAATTTGAATGTTTAATTTGTATAAATATAATTTTTGTTTGTCTCTGAATTGTATTTTTCTGGTGTTCATTTTGTCTGCATTCATATGTGGCTTTTGTAAATTACTTTGTAAAACGTTTTCTTCTAAAAGTATAATTTAAATATTTCCTTTTCATTGCACTTTATCATGTTGCTATACTTGATTTTGATTGTTTGCAAGCATTTATACTAAGGGAAAATTGTGTACTCATTTTGACACTCAGCCATTCTAAAGTTTGATTCTTTCATTACTTTCCGTGTGTTTATTGAATCGATTATATAATAGGTGTACAAACAAGTGCATTGGAGGTCAATAATCTATCTCAAATATTCTGCAGTGTGAAACGGATTTCCTGGTGCCACATTTTGAAGTTTTCTTACCTGCCTTGCAAACGGGATATTATTCTACTCTACATGGTAAGCAGGAGAATACAGGGGTTGCTTTCTCCGCTTTTTGTCAGCATACCGCTTTCTTCTATATTAGCGTTTTTCGTTCACATTTTTAGTGAAATTATCAAAGTTTTTGAGATAACAGTTTATTTTTGGCACGCAGTCGTCATTGCTTATGACAGGTCTAATATCATGTCGAATGTCATCAGTGGTGCGGGGTTCTTGACCATATTTTAATAATGCAACTGTTTCTCCTATCGTGTCACATTTGACAGTATTCCTGGCGAAGCTGACTGCAGGCAATTTTTCTGTCCATGATGAGTGTTCGTCTTCGGCGAGGATGGCTGAGATCACGGTTTTTCCCTTCAACTGGATTTGGTTGTGGATGGTGAACTGGAGTTAAGGTCTGTTTAACAACAAGGAGGTTGCATTACTGCACTGACAAACTGGGACAAACTGTTGTCAGTAATTGTTCTTCGAGGATGACTGTGCCTCAAGAAAACATTTTCTGGAAGAGATACGGCGCTCTATTTCGCTGTGGCAACACTCAGTGCGAAAAGTTCTACATATTTTGTAAAGCAATGTTTCGTTATGAAAAGTGGTCCCGAAACGGCCCCTAAAGAACGGAAGATGACCGGCAGCCTGGAATTGAGGAATGACATCGCGGAATGACAAACTGATTTCATAAATACTTGTCAACTATGTTGGAAAGTGTTAACAACTGCTGTTGTTGCTACTTACCTAGACGAAAAATTAAGGACTGTGGCCGTAGGCACAAAGGTCTTCCCTACATAGAATTATAAACATAGAAATGAATTGTATATTCCTTTATGGAAAAACCAAGCTACTTCAATGCCGCTTCTACGTTCAGGGAGAGCTTTCGACGTAGTCAAGTGGGCTCGGTTTACTAGCAACACCACACACGAATCCTCTGCGGCCAAGTGCAGCACCGCCACATGCGTATCCCTCCCCTGCACTCAAGACTCTTACGAAGGTCTTCAAAACAGCAGAACCAATGCATGGATAGGAAACTACCATATAATACTTGGGGACGTGCCAAAATGCCCCAGAAAGTTCGGAGCCGGAAACCCAAGAGGATAGCGGGCCCGAAGCCTTAGACTAGGTGTACCCGGTCTGCACTTGATTTATCAACGCCTCCGAAAGTGAAACTCTATAAAGATAGTCACTAGCCCGTCAGCTATGGATCAACCTTTTATGGAAAGTCTGTTAAGATGCATTAAATTTAATTTCATATTTTGAGATATATATGTAATTGAGCAATAAAATAATAAAAAAATAATATAATAGGAATCGTATTATAGAAAATCAAAAGCATTTGAAAAAATAATATAAGCTGATGTCAACACCAGTTTAGCTTATTTCCATGAAAAATCGATTTAAAAGGCTTCGCGCTGTTAATGAGGGAGATATTTTTGGAATTCTAATAAAGTTCAAATTTAAAATGCAAATGTTGAATTTATAGAAGGAAGTTAAACAAATATTTTGAATAGTAATTTGGATGATATTTTTGGTATTCTCCAGGGAAAATTATAAAACGTCCAGATATGATTACATTATTGAATCGTTGTGAATCATTAACAGTATTAAAAAAAAAAAAAAAAAAAAAAAAAAAAAAAAAAACTTTTTTTATACATGGTGCACAATTAACATAATTTATTATAATAACACAGAAACACAGATGTAAGAAAAAAAAACATTCTGAATTTAGTTAAGTAATTTTATTACCTATGTCGGCGGTTCCCAGTCTATGGGTATGAGCGATATATTAGTGGGTTACAGAAACATCGGTCAGATCTTCAAAAATATATAATTAATTGCAATCTGGAATAAAAAAGCGGGTTGCTATTAATGATTTCAAAATTGACCCCCCTTCACCCCAGTGGGCAGAGTTCGGGGGCACCTTTGATATCACTAAATATATTTATCAAAAATATTGAACATGCATTTTTCCGTTTTTCAATCTGATGTATATTTTTTGAGTTATTCGACCGTTTCGAGACTTTTCAGACACCCTACATATATCTTTAAGCAAATTTTTTCAGAGTAATTTTATTTAGTTAGAACTCTTTTGAATTGTCTGTATTAATAAAATATTTAAAAATAACAGAAAGAGTGCTTTTCATATGTCAAATACTGCAGTAAAGTACAATACAACGACAAAACGCCGTTTCAGTTACATTGTAAAACATCACTTGAAAAGAAGACAGTGCAAAACGTTTCAGAAATTGTTATCGTCCATCTTCATTAAACAGAATATACTATTACTATTTACAATTTTTTTTTGTTCTTTTGTCTGTGTTTTTTTATTATTTTTCCGTTATTTAATTTCTTTTCCTGTTTTGTATCATTTAAATGCTTCTCTTTCATTTATTATACCTCTTGTTCGAGTCTTTTCTAAATTTTTCCTTTTCCTTTACCACCTACAAATTTTCCTATAACCTGTTTGCGCTTATTTTGCCGTTTCATTCACCCATTCTACTATTTAACATAAGTCTAGCTTCTGCTTTCTTACTGGTAGAACTTCCCTTAAGATTTCATCTTTATCCTTTCGAATCTAAAGCATTCTAAAGAAAATGATCTAAATCAGATGATTTTCATATTTTTATGCAAGGTATGAAGTATCTTATACGTTTAGAAATATTTAATTTTTATTTCTTCTAATTCGATTTAAATTATCAGCAGCAAGTTACATTTGGCGTAAGAATTATACAGATCATAATTTTAATTAAAATTTCACAGCATATATTTCAGTGCTTCTACATGTTTTATAATATTATATCCTATATATATATATTATCTGACGCTATTCAGAGCCATCTGTAGCTCGTTCCAATAACCCGAATGGTAGTAAACTTGGTATGGTGACTAATGAAGTCATGCAAAATGATTTCGAGAAAAACATACTGCAAAACACTGCCAAAACAAGTAGCATAAAACAAGGGTAACAAATGAAAATACAAATTTATACCTACGTAGGCGACAACAGCGTCAATTATTTGGGCTATACAAGAGTGCGAAAAGCTCCGAGAAACATTTTCACCTCAGGTGGAATATACGTCTCACGTTACCACAACGCACGTTACTTGTAAAGTTGAACTTTTGTAACCAGTGCAATGCATTCACCGCTTTTTTTAAGCTTAGAAATCACCACAAGTTAAGCAAAGTACCTTTATCAGTTAATGGATTGAAAGCAATGATTCTGAAAGCCAAGGAAACAGACACGCTGACTGTTTCTTCATGTAGAGGGCAAAGACAGGTGACAGAAAAGGTAATAACATATGTTGCAAATGCAGCCGCCGACAGCGCACAGAGAACCATATTGCTGGTAGTAGTAGCAAAGTCCGGTGTGTTCCCGAGAACATGATGTGAATGTTTCGATGGAATGGAAAGTCTTGTGTCGAATTTTCCACTGCTATCAATATGCCTAAATATCAATATGCTATCAATATGTCTAGCCGTTCCAGTTCCTGGACCTAACTTTATGTGACTTTTGGCTCTGGGGTTGTTTAAAGTCGACGGTCTGTCCTGGTGAGATCACAAACAAACATGAGTACCTTAAAAGACAACATAACACAGACAGGGAGGAATATTATTTGTGATATGTTACGTTCAGCCGTAGAGAATGTTGTGCAAAGAATGCAATGTGTAGTCCATAAAAAGGGAGGTGACATTGAATGTTGATGGGAAGTGAAGGGGGTGAATAAAGCATGACATTTCACGTACGTTATTAGTTTTGCCTCTTTTTGAAGCACATGTTTCATTGAAAAGCGTCATATTTCCCCTTATCGGCAATGTTATGAACTTTTTTCCTATGGCATCATTAGTCCCTTTACCAAGTTTACTGTCATTCCTATTATTAGAACGAGCTACAGATGGCTCTGAATAGTGTAAGTTTAAAAACAAATCACCCATATATAAGTAGCATATAATCATTGCTACAAAGATGTTAAATCCTACCCAAAAATACGGTAATTAAATAGTTTTTGAGCTGCTAGGAATGACATAAATTTGATGTAAATCCGCACATAATATTTTTACTCGCAGCGATCAATGCTATAATTACATGGTAAACACAAGCTTAAGAGATCGAAGCATACTTCTTATTATGTAGTCAGCGAGACGAGTATAAGCATTAAATAATTCTACACATCATGCGTATTCCCTGTAAAGCTAAATAAAAAAAATCAGTCACTATGTTGAACGGAACACTTTTTTGCCAGTTCCTTCTATCTACGGAGGAGCCTCACAAGCAACATGATATTTCACTCAGCTTTCTATAAAATTTTACGCATGATATTACATTACTTATTTAAATATATTATAACTAGATAACAATATTTCTTTATTTCAGTAAAATTCAGCGAGTCACTCTTTGCTGATATCTACACGTTATTACAACATCTAGAAAGGACAGAAAAAGGCTAACTTCTAATCTCGTGCTGGTGTATGTAAAACAAGCGCGGAGGATTAAAAAATACGCAATGGAGATAAATCTATAATTCAATCAGACGCCTCACTTGTGGGCTGCGTCGCTGAATAAAAATCTAGTGTGATTTAGCTTAATTCTCAGCGTCTCTCAAAAAAGAATAAAATATGCCTATGGGAAAATGGAATGTTTATAAAAATGAATGAATTTCAGACTGGTGAGAGAGAAAAATAAGAAAATGTACGATGTGTTAACCATTAGATTTAATTGGCGAATTAAATGGGGAATATTTTAAAAATATGTTATATATATAAGCATGGTCTGCTTAATCGCTTCTATTTGTTGGCCAGGAGAAGACCCTATTATTGCCTTCAAGGAACATTTTTTAAAAATGACTGGAAGCAGAAACTTAATGTTTAGTAGCAAGTTCCACCTGTACAAGATATTAACAAACTTATTTACAAGGGAACAATTTTTGTGAAGCTCACCCCTAGCATTGATAAGTCATGCATTTTATAGCCCTATAAACCAAAGTTAGAGAACAAATAAAATTTGTCGGCAAAAATCGTATTATGTATAAGGTAAAGCCAGGAGAGATGGCGCGGTCGGAGAGATTGCGCACTTAGAGGTTCGGGGGGAAGAAGTAGAGTGAGAGTGCTGCGACTCCAGGTAGTTGTACAACAATATCTACTTGAAAGTGCACGTTGATTGCTTTGAGCGTCTAAGATAAAATATTGCTATTTTGTTTTGTTTTCCCAAAGTAAGTGCTTGAATTTTCATTGCTATTCATCAGAATTTCTATACAATATCAATAGTACAAAATATTTTTAACTTAAACGAGTTCTCATAAGCTACTAATCTAGAGTATCAGTGTGAACATCAACGGCTCGTTTTAGTAGCGGCCATGTTTAAATAAAAGGAAACTGCCGAAATTGGACATTTCGCGCATCTGCTACTTAGGAGAGATGGCACATTGTTCCCATTAGTTTCCATGCTAGGAGAGATTACGCAGCTTATTGGTAAATTTGCATAAAAAAATGAAAATTGAAAATGGACTAATTTTAAGTTAAGCGTGTTATTAAGTTACATAATTTTATTTTGTAATCTTATCTGGACTTGCATTTTCTCATTCTTTAGTTTTTTTTCCTTTAATTAAATTTTTTAAATGTTTTTAAAATTATTTCTTTTTTCTGATTCTTTAAGCATTAGGTTAAAATATTCACTCCCAATACAATAAAACTTGTTCACAAAAACCTTACAGCAATGTAATTTAAGTGTAATTATTATTGTTAACAATTTAATTGTAGTTATTATTAGTAACAATCTCTCCTACCCATGTGCGCAATCACACCAACCATGTAAGGATAGATTGCGCAAAATAACTTTCTTGGTTTTATTACAACTGTTCTATTAAATTGCAACATAACAACAAAATAGCAATGGAAATGCATAAAAAGCAAATGAAGTAAAAAATACTCATGGATAGTTTAGCAAAAAATTAATATTTAGATATTTTATTGCTATTCATTTGAATTGTGCGCAGATGCTCCTAGCTTTATCTTATTTTGTATACACGTAATTTTAAAGAAATGAATTTGTAATTGTTAATTTCACGCTAGAATCAAAGTAAGTGGTCAAATATGGTGCTATGAATCCAAACCAATACTTACACACAGCAGTCGACTATGACATTCAGCCAGGAGCACCGTGAAAAATTCTACGGTAACGAATAAAGCCAATATCGCTAGAACCAGAAGTGAAATTAAAATGTTGCCATTTTTACAAAATAAAATTCATAACTTCTTGAGAGAATTTAAAACGATTTTTGAATATTTTATCCTTATCATTAACTAATTTGCATTTCAAAATACTTTTTTTTTCAAAAAAGTCTATGTTAATAGTCTGTCAAGTGGTCTCAAAACTTACATTTTCAGAAAGCTGTGGTGTTGTAAAATCAATAAATATGATTTTTGCATACAAATTTTATCGGTTCTCTACCTTTGGTCTACAGGACTATAAAATGCACCAGGTCTCAAAGCTGGTTTCGAGCTTCATCAAAACTGGTGCTCTTGTTAGTGTAGAGCGAATGGACGCAGATAAACTTCCACTAATCAGCTTGGACAGCGTGGGGATATTTTGTCACTTCTCCCATTATTACTTACCGATCATACGTAGTATAGGGTAAATTTTGTAATCGTTTTAAAAATTGAAAAAAAAATTGACGGATTTACACGTTTCAGACTCTGGAGGTTCCGAAAAGTATATTTTTATAAAAAATAAATGCCGTCCGTCTGTTTCTCTGTGTGTGTGTCTGTGTGTCTGTAAACGCTCTACCTACCGAACAAATTGAGATAGAGACTTGAAATTTTGTATGTACTTAGTATATAACAATGAAAAGAATCTTATTGAATTTCAGTAACTTCGATTATACGGAACTATTTTTTTCGGACCCTCGAAATATTCGTTCTGATAGAAGGTATATAAAATTTTTCGAAATTGATTATTTTAAGGAGTGAATATAAAAGACAATAAAAAAACAAATTTTGCATAAAGAAGGAAGTAGATCGTATAACGAGTTACCGAGATATTTGTAATCCTATTTACCACACTCTTCGACTTTTCTTGACACTGTATTTCATTCAAATTTCAGTTCAAATATATATTTTAATTGGAGACCATCCGGGCCACTTTCACAGTAGTGATGTTCGTCATGCTAATATTAAAACAAAAACCATTTAAAACAATATATGCTAATCTATTACTCTTTTAAAATGTTACAATACCATTTATTTAAGCATGGATGTCCTGTTACAAATTGTATTTTTCTCTCTTTGTAATCAGTTGGATTTATTTATAAATTAACAAAAACTAGCAAAGAATTAGAAAAAAAAAGTTATACAAACCATCTTATTAATATTAAATATTTTATAAAGATATCTAAATCTAACTAGAACATCATCTGTTATCTTTTTAATGTGAATATGGTGTGTCAGTAGTTAGTTGAAAAAAAACGACTATATAATTAAGAGTGTGTAAAAGAAAAAAACTGAAAGAATCGTCGAGGTACAGTGATATATTTTTTTTGTTTTTGTTTTTAATGCTCAAATACAGGGTGATTTTTTTTAATGTTGTGAAAGTAAAACCCTATAACAAAAAAAAAAAAAAACATTGATCCAAATTACCTGAAATTTCACCAGTATGCTTCCAAAACTATGGGGATTTTTTAGGCACAGTTAAAAACAACTTAACATCGCACCGACAGATGGCGCTATAAGTTAACATCAACTAGTTTCCTTCCTCTACCGGGTTTTAGGTCCAATGAACCACCCAACGAACACAGAACTTGCGGGCCGCTGATGTCTACGTTAGTTTTGGCCCAAACTAGGAGATGAGGGGCCGCTATCGTTTGCCGTAACGGCAACTTAAAAAAAGTGTCACGCCGGCCGCCTTTTGGCCGCAACTCCATTGGCCATAAGTACATTAGAATGTCCATAATTAGGACACTAAAAGTTAATCATAAATGATATATTGCCTAAAACAAGCCACAATTATACTTTAAATGGCTATTATTAATGGAAACTTGCCAAAGCTAGCCCACTAAGGATCATAATGAATAAATGCTAGCTACAAACTTGCCGTAGCTATGCCACTTGTGGTTGTCGAAAAACAAATGTAGCCCAAAGCTGCCCAGAAAAGTGCGTTTTATGGTTATTTTAAACTAGCCTAAAGCCAGCCACTGCCATGCCATAAAGATTATTTAGGCATAAATCAAAATTTATTCTACAAAAGAAAATATTTTTTAGACGGTTAATTAAATATAAAATGCTTTTGCTTGAAAAAAATACTAATAATCATTTAGGTACAATTTTCAAGAAAGTTATATGTTCACATACCTTGAACTTTTTCAAAAAATTCCAAAATAGAAGAGATGACATAGTGAATTAAATTGTTTATTTATTAAATTACATATTTTTAAAATTTATATCTAATGCCATTTTTAAATAGCTGCATATCATATAAATTTTAAAAAGTATTAATTGAAAAATAAACTAATTAATTAACTATACCAATCATTGTATTTTGATTTTTTTTCAAAAAGTTCAAGGTAAGTGAACTTATAATTATTTTAAAAATTGTATCAAACTGATTATTAGTATTTTTTAATGCAAAACATTTTTATCATTTAATTAACCTTCTAAAAAGTATTTTCATTTTTAGAATAATCATTTAAATTATGCACAAATAATTCATATGATCTTAACATGAGCTAATATATAAAATATGTTATGTTAGATTAAAATATATGCATTTATTTTTCTTTTTTTTTTCACTGGTTTTTACGCATTTATTTTGTAAGTCTGTCAGCAATATATTATGCTTATTCATTAAAAAATCATTATTAAATCAGTATAACATGTTATGCATCATTTTAATTTTATGATCGTTTGAGTTTAATGTTTATCTAGTTAACAAATAACAGTTTTAGTATGATTTTTCACAAATATTTTTAAATTATCCTTGAGAATTATTTGTAGTAATTTGAAGTGTTAACAATATTCTAATGAATTTTCTAAATTTTATTAAATTAAATTAATTTTGATTTTTGTAAGTGAAATTTGCTCTGGGATAAACTTAACTTTCCTCACTTTGAAGAAGAAAAAAAATACTTTTGAAGCCGTAGTTTTTTTTTTTTTTCAACGTTAAAACAAACCATTTTAAAGAATCTAACGTGATACCGATAATTCGTAATGTTAAAAATTAGTTTAAACAATCTCTACAAAAATAAATTAATAAATAAACAATCATCTATTGGACGGAATTTTACACTCGGGGAAATTTTACACTAGTGATAAGAAAGAGATTTGATGAAAATTACGTGTTAAGTACACTTTAATAATAACAAAAAGAATAAACTGTATTTTAATTTAAACTGATCTAACTTTCGCGATATTTTTTATTATATGTGCTATCGGTAATATTATAAAGTAAATATTATCTTACGTTTGCTGAAATGAAAATATGTATAAAAATTTCTATGGATTCAAAATAATTAATATATAAATATTCTAATGAACATTAATAAATAAAATGATGCAAAACAACAAAAATTATAATGAAATAATTAAATCTTTAAAGAATCAGCATAAAATATAATCAAACTTACGTGTTGTTCGTGAGATCTCTAAACAACTGTGTTTTGTTTACTCGATCGCTCCATACTAACTGATCAGTGAACATTCGTGAATCGTGACAAAGCAGAATTCATTCAACGCTGCGGCTGCGACTGCCAGCAAAAATTCTTACTATTCTCTCCCTTTCCCGCGGGCTTACGGACTACTAGTATTTGACCTTGGAGTGATTTGAATCCCCCTCCCCCTCTCTCTATCTGACCCATCAAAATGTTTTTTGAATAAGTTTTTTTCGCTTGTTTCCGAGATGGATGCAGAAACATGACCTAAAAATTTGAAGAGGGGGGGGGGGGGGGTGAAATATATAAATTAGTAATGCTGTATAAATTCAGGGATTTTAAATTTTCCTTGTAACATATGAAACTGTAATTAAAAAAGTAATAATATAGCTTTAAAAAAACTGATTTTAAGATGCATAAAAAAATAATTAATAAGAAAAAAAAAATTAATAATTAATATATAGTTAAGCTTAATAGATGTGCCTAGTAATGGCATGCAATTCCCCGAACTTTGCAGCCCCCCCCCCCCCCTCAACACTGATTATAACAGATTCCAATTAGCTTCTTTTTGGCTTGTATTGACACAGTTATTTTCATTTTTAAGCACGAGTTATTGTTATTCAGATGCAAATAAATTGAATAGCATTTCTTATTTTCTGGTATAAGACCTATACAGTGATCTTTCACTGAAAAAAATCAAATTATATTTATACTTTTAAAGCCAATTTCTGAGACACGTAGTGATACTTTTAACAGAAAGTGAAAAATGCTATTCGGTTATTTGCTATTTCAGTAATATTTTTTTTTAATTACATGGTTATGTCTAAAAATATTTTATGTATCTGAAAGTTTTTCATTGCTGAGGCCGGGTAATAGGGGGGGGGGGGATGGCGTTAGGCCCACTCTAAGGCGATTCTCTATGGTTCTAATAAAGTATTCATTTTCTTGTAAATTGTAAAAAGCATAAATAAATTCACACTGATTATTACATTTTAATGCGTTTATATAATTTTTCACTTGTTCTTTTTGGGTGAATATTTTTCTGTTGAAACTGAAAATAAATATATAAATAAATTGGCATTTAGCATTAAAACTTTTCTTAGATATCTATATAGTAAGTATGCTTAAACAGTGCAATTTATTCCAATTAATTTCGTTTCGTTTAAAAGGGTATTTGGATATGTTTGCTATTAATTTTTGTATCTATTTATCTTTGCAGTTAAAAAATGCATGAATTAAAATTAACATATATTAAATTTCACTGTAACGTGCTCATAAAAAGTATTTATGTATACGTACATATTTTAGACTCAAAACGCCTTTGCTTGTAATTTATTTTAAAAAAAAATACGTAAAAGTAAAAAAATATATATATATTTCTTTTTGCGCATATAATATAAATTTTGCACCCCATTTAAAACTTTCATCTGACATATTTTAACTATCGAAAATTATGTTGAAAAGAGGGAAGAATTTTTTTTTATATCTTATAACCAATGTATCAAATACAATGCATTAGCCCTTTTCTGTTTACTTGATGCCAGGCTTTTAAAGCTTCGCCGGAAACTAATCTTCAATGGCTACTGGACACTGATAATCAATTACTTTTACTCTCGCTCGGCCGTTATCAATAAAAACGGCGGTCAGCGGACGTAGTGGCGAGTCATTTAAAATACAACGGTGGCTGGGTACATATGGCCCCAAGTCTCTTTGGCCTTAATGTTGACAGAAGGAGGCCACAGATCTTGTGTTTGTTGGGCAGTCTGTTCAAATTTCAAAACCACCTTCCGTAGGTCTTGTGTTGCCATTGGACCTTTTTCTAAATTCTTAAGTGTCCGAAATTAAGTGTCTTAAAAGAGCAGTTGCTGTGCTGTCATTATTCTGATAATACAGTTTCAGTAACAACGCATGGTCCGTCAATGGCACAGTCATTGCGAGGATATCCGTAGAATAATGAACGCGAGGTATGCGTGCTCACTTTATTATCACCACTGTGCATCTGTTGTGTGCTCGTTCCCGAGTTTACTGCATATACAGCGCCATCGCGCCATCTGTGGGTGGGATTTTAAGTTATTTTTTTAATCACGTCTAAAAAATTCCCATTGCTTTAGGAGCACACTAGTGAAATTTCAGGTCATTTGGATCAGTTGTTCTTTTGTTATAGGGTTTTACTTTCACAACTTAAAAAAAAACCTGTATTTATACATAAAATCTAAAGAAAGTCTGTGTAAATTAACCACATTTTACACTTTGAAACAACACACGTTAAAAAATGTGGTATGTTGAACCAACTTTTACTGTTGCAGTAGCTGAAAGCCTAATATGTTGAAATCTTGTCCCATCATGTGGAGCTATGGTTAAACCGGAGTTGCAAATGTTGGAGCCAAATTTTACTGCCTTATAGTTGTAGCTATTGCAGCAACAAAAGTTGCGTCATCCTATCACAGAATGTTTAACAGTGTAATTACAAATATATAAGGTTTAATAGTAGAAAAAAAGATAAACATTTTTGCAAATTATTTCTGGAATTACAAGATCATCTATTGCTGTTATAAACTGATAGGATTTCTTTCAATATACATTTTACTTTTAATATATATTTCCTTTTCAATATTTATTTCACTTTCACATACATCTTGCATACAAGATTAATATAAAAAAATATTCTGTTACAAATTGATCTTTTTTGTTTATTTTAAACCGTTTGTTATATTTATCAATTAACACAAACAAAGGAAGAATTAGGACGCAAAGTAAAATATACCCACTATCTTATTACCATTAAGTATTTTAGGGAAAATGCTAAAGCTAATTCGAAACTTTGTTCCCTTTCTAATTCAATTATGAGGTGGCAGTAATTACGGAAAAAATAAATTACTATCATATTACGATTGTACAGAAAATCAGCGAACAAAAAGAAACGTCAAGACACATTGAATTCTCTATTTTTACTAAGATAAAACAAAATAAAATTCTAAATAAATACACTTTATTTCTTTAAGCATATTTAATACTTCTGAACTTTTAACGATTTAAAATGCATTTAAAAATGTGCAAGGCTTTAATAGAAAAATAAAAATATATAGAGAATGGAAATATCCCTGAAAATAAAACATTGCATTTTCTTGATTTTCTTTTAAAATTTCAGATTTATTAATGAAACAATATTTCAAATTTAATAATATGTCTAAAAAATATCCGTCATGTAATTAGTACTTTTAAATTAATAAAAAAAAATCGTTTACTAAGAGCGATTTTTTTTTTTGGATAACTGAGTTAATTTTAATCTTTTAATATAAAATTGGAAAAATATTGAATACTTAAATCAAGAATATGTATAGCCGAGAAGCAACTGGCACAGCTTCATTCTCATATATGTCTATATGTTACAGTCAGTATGATTAATCCTGTCATTATTAATAATAAACGGTTATTATTAATAATGACCGGATTAATCATATTGACCCGTAACATATATATATATATATATATATATATATATTACACAAAGTACTCATTAACGATAAAAATCTCCCACATTGAGAATAGATAAATACCCAGACTTTGGCAAATAATTTCTGTATTATTTATTTATGTGCTTAACCCTCTCACTGACAAGCCTGTGTTAATACGTTCACTAAGCCCAGGTTTCACTGCAATCGAAGCATTATTTAAATTAATATAATTCTATGGCTATAATGCAGTTTTAATACTATTAAGTAATGATTGATATCCTCCAGGTTTGCATTGATATATATATAATTAAGTTTTTTATATAATTTTGGAATCATCACATATTTAGCATTTAAAATAAAATACAGAGTAAACAACATTACAATTTAGCACTTTTTCTGAACAGTTAGAGGGTTTTAAAGAGTTAATTTAATGCTAATATTTTTGTTTTACTCAAATTTCTGAAATTTCTGAAAGAAGAAAAAAAAAGAGTCGAACTTGTAATTACTGATAAATTTCGAAATATCAAATTTCATGGAGGCTTGGCAACTACCGCAACCCTTAAATGACGACACTTATTTAGAGTATAATGTCTTATATATAATGTTATATATATTACATATAATGTCTTGTACCATTCATTATTTCGTCGAGATTGGCACACGTTATTTGAAGTAAAAAAAAAAATTCATTAGGAGATGGAATTAATTGGGATAGATATAAACACAATGAAAGTATTGCAGTATAACTGAAAAAGTATACCAAATGTCAGAATACAAAGAACTTTTTATAATTCCAGAAACTCCGTAAAATGAATTGAAGGGAATGAAAATAAATTTATTTATCAATATTTATTATATACTCCAAATTAAAGGGCGTCCGGGACATAAAATCTTCAAATTTTTTAAAAATATTGTATTGTGTTAAAAAACTTCTCTGTTTTTATCGGCTTAAAATTACGTTTAAATCATGTTTCTATCTTAAATAGAACAGGGTATATTATTTTTTTTTGTTTTAAAAATCTAGCTTTCAAGTAGTGGTTGTCATGGAAACGTTTTTGTATAAGTCAAACAATTATAAGTCATTATAAGTCAAAAACAGTTAAAGATAAATGGTTCAAACTTGGAACATGTCTTTTTCACTTATTTTACTTTAATTTTGATTCAACAAATTTGAAACAAAAAAATATTTACTTTTGAAAATATGATTTTTTTTTTTTTTAAGTTACATCATTTTTTTAAGTTTTTACTTTAAATATTTTTTTTAATTAATATTTTTTTGAAATGCTCAATTATAATTAAAAATTATATATTTCTGTTTATTTAAATGAAAAAAAATTAATTCTACAAATAATATTTCTTGTTATAACGATTTTAAACTATCCCACTTATTTAATAAATTTTAACTTTTTTTTAAAGTTATGAAAATTTTTATAATGGGGTTTTGTTTACAAATAATATGGCTAACCATCACAAAAAATTCAAAATTTTAACTCAATAAATAATTTTTTTAAATGTGTCCCAGACCCCTTTAAGGTTATTTGCCTAAAAAATTAATTACACTAATTTTTATAATTTAGAAAGTTTTTTATAAGAAATCATTGGAAGCATTTTACAGAATTAAAAATTATCAACAAGTGAAAAGTGTTTAAAAAATATTTCTATATATAAAACGTGTGATGTTCCGTTTATTAGAACTTACATTTCTCGAATGGAAATTAAGAATGTCTACTTACACTTAATTTCAAAGAAAAAAATTGCATAACATAAAACAATATACAGTTAATATAAAATTAGTGACATATTTATAAGATACCTCAATTATCCCATATATTTAAAACGAAGAGCGCATTCTGTCGAATTCTCCTCTTTTTGCCCCACACAAAAATGGTCTCATTGCGCATGCTTCAACTAGTTTTTGAAGGCTTCTCCCCTCAGAAACGCGAAACCTGTTTAGCCTAGGGGGATTGAAAAGGGGTGATTGAAAACGGATGTAGGTGTAATTTGCATTGAGAGTGCAATTTCCATTGCATTGAGAGCTAAATCTTTTTTTTTAAGTACTCATGTTTTCACTACTAAATATACATGTTTTTCATAAAATTTTAAAGAGAGCTTGGATACAGTTACATTTATAACCGATTGACCCTACGTTAAAACGCAAGAAAATGAGCACTTTTATTACTAAATATCAATATTTCTTCGCGAATTTTTAATTTTAAAATATAATTTCACACAAAATCGTGTTAAAGATATAAAATAATAAAAACTTGACTTTTTTTAAAATTTTTTATCACGGGCACGGGTAACGCCTGGTGGGTCAGCTACTTTGTAATAATATTTAAAATAGCTCCAATTTCCTTCCTGTGGTGTTTCAAACTATATGCTTTCTCAAAGTAATGAGTAAAGCTCTAATAAATCCCCCTCTCTCTCTCTTTTGAAAAAAAATATTTGTCTATTTAGCTCCTGAAGTGCGAAGTTTTGAAGTTTATTTGACCATTTTTACAATTTTAGTAAGTTAAGTATAATTTGACGAAAATAGAAATTTGACGAATTTTTAAAATTCCCGTATACACAATTTATGAAATACTTACTATTAATGTAACTTATTCAACTTTATGTTTATAAAAGTTACTGAACAGATTCATTTTTATGTTAGAGAGTCTTATATGACACATACTGCAAAATAAGAATATTTTACATCTCCACCCAAAATTTTCTTATTTTTTATCTATTAAAAACAACAACAAAATAAAATACATAAACAAACAAACAAACAAAAAACATTATATTACGCTTTTTAGTAAATACTAAATGTAATTTGAATGCAGACTCTATTTCTAATGAAAACATAGGTTGGCGTTTATTTGTGAAAAGGAAGAAAGCTATTAAGTTACGATTTTATATAATAAGTTCAGAATAAAAAAGATCAATACGAGAGATTTTGTTTTTATTTTATTGCTAAAAAGAGGAGAAAGAGTTTTGTTTAAGTACATTGTATTTATTAAAAGCATTTTACATGCTATTTAAATATGTTTAAAAAGTACTGGTGACCCCTTAAAAAAGAGTGAGACATTTATTTAAATAAAATATTTGCACATATTCTTTAGTTACGTCTTCTATATATGAAAAATGAAAAATCAAAGCATAGAAGAGCGCTAAACAAACACTTTTCTTACTATTATACACATTCTAATTAATATTAAAGTTAAATAGAAGATTAATTATCAATATAATGAAATTATAGAATGCGAGTAGGTAGTAAAGAGAGAACACACTACTAAATTACGATTGAAAATGACAAAAAATAGTGAAATCTATTCAAATAAAACATATTTATCTTTTTAGTTTTAAAAGAAAAAGAAAAATAATTTTCTGAAACAAATTGTATGTATTTTATAAAATATAGTTAATATTTAAAATTTTTAATGGCAGAAAAAATATGTTTGAGATTTTAATAAGTAACAAATTCATAGTTAATTTTTTTTTAATTGAAAATTCTTTGGCATTGAAAATAATATATTTTTAAAGTGTGTAGTTATCAAGGCCACAAGGTCATAGTCCTTACACTTTTACACTTTTCTTACATTTATATGCTTTACAGTGAACACTGATTGTAAATGAAGAGTAAATGTTTGAGTAAGACTCTTTTCCTATTCTCACTCTTATTCTTTTCTATCTTCTTTTGTCTGTAATTCCGATTAACTGTGCAAAATAACAATGAAAACATAGAAGGCTCAGAATTATCCCTTTTATATTTCTGTAAACATAAAAAATGATGAAAACAACTGAATTTATTTAGAGCTACTTTATACATAGTAAAATTATTGTTAACACATTTTGTTTATCTATGTTAATTAAAACATTTAGAACTGAATCCATAGATTTAGTAAACAAATTACTATTTACTTATTATTACATACCCTAAAATGTCACTGTAATAGAGACACGTAATAAAAAAACGAGTTGCTGTTTCTCTGTCGTTGATAATTATTGCGATGACAAGACATGGCTTTAAGAAGTGTTTCAAAAGCATGACATGCCGAACTAGAAATTCCCATAAATCAGTTAACCATTTGCTTACGGGCGACTACTTTTTTATTCACTCGTATCCCAATTTATAAACAAATTTCTTTGTGATAGATTTCTCATGAACCAGGTGCCATTAGCGTACATAGATTTACATTTTTACGATGTTCGTTGGCTTGCCACGTTTATGGTGTGTTGTCGCCGTAGTGCCTTTTTTATGGACTGATTTCACTTTTTGCTTTATTTGTCTTTGTCGGGTTTTGTTGCCGTTTTTATGGGATCACACCTGTAGTGGGTTGTTTCTGTTTATTATCATTCGTTAGGTTTTTGTCTCTAACTTCAAAAATTGGTAACTTTAGCCTGTGCTTTTGCTACTAAAACGCCCAAGACGCCCATCCAAGCAAACTACTGGCAGACTGCCCGAACGCCTGTTCCATTCTCCCTTTCGTAAATATCCAATTATTGCAGCAGAGCAGGGGATTATTGGAACAGTTAGGGAAGTATTTTGTACTAGTTATCTTAGGAGGGTACCGTTTTTTCTTCTTATTATGCTGATGATAAGTAGTCAGGTAGAAAAAAGAGGGAAGAATAATCTCACAGCATATTTCAGCGTTCGGGCGTTCGCCGTATTTTGAATTATATTCAGTTGTTCGACTTCGGTATTCAAAGGGTTAAAGATAGAGAAAAAATACAGAGGTGAGAAAAATTGTTATGGCAATAAAAATATTTTTTATGTTTACAGATTAATTGGTTAAATGTAAAAATAGAGGGAATTAATGAAATACAACAAATTCCCTCAATTACTTTCAAAAAGGACATTAACTATGATAAGTTTAGAACGATTTAAAAATTATAAAATATACTTTCAGGTAGCTTTTAAAAATATGTTTAAACATTTCTTCATTATTCCTTTATAAGATAATTTAAAAATTGCAATATTCATTTATCTTTGAAACAATATAACAAGATTTTATTATTCTACACATTTTAAAGGAATATATTTAACACGTTTTTGTGCTTATATATATCTGCGTTCTCAATTTTAAAATAGGAGAATGTAGTCTTGGAATAAAAATGCGTCTAATCAGCGTAATATCGGAAAATCATTTAAGAAAATGCATAACACAGGTATCGACCAGACTTTCATACATCTGTTCTTTAAATTAAGAAATCAATATTTGTTTTTATGTAACTTTAGATATTGCATTATAATCCGTTTACGCATTTTATTATTATTATTATTATTTAATTGATAAATATTCAGGATTATTTTGGAAACACTGAAATTCGAATGTAAGAGGTAAATGAAACAAAATAATGTTACTTCTGTAATCTAAGTATTCAGGGATTTTTTTTAATTTAATTTTTAAGCAATTTGTATTCTAATAACTGGCGCTGTCTTCTTTCCCTTTAAGAGTTAACTTGAAATAATGGCGTGGACATTAAAAACTAATCTTTGAGCAATGGAAAATTATCCTAGCATTTTACTGGAATCTAGCTGACTGGTTCTAGAATCCAGACTGGAGGAGTTCTAGACTGGCTTACTGGTTCTAGAATCTAGCTGAAGTGCAGAGACATTTTAAGAGAGATTCCACTAACCAACTTACGAGCACAAGAAGCACACATTAATTTGAGGTAAGATAATGGTTCGAAATGTTCAAAAGCAACATACGGAAACACCGCATTCGTAACTTCCTTCCTCTTATTAGGTACGTTCGTAATTATATAAATACGTAGCACCTATTGTCGTCGTCTGGTCCGTCCGTCTGTCCGTCCGTCCGTCCGTCTGTCTGTCCGTCCGTCTGTCCGTCCGTCTGTCCGTCCGTCCGCATATAACAACGCAAAAACTACCCAACCGAATGGTTTAAAATTTAAGATATATTATCTTTGCAGAATTTTGTCGAGACATTTCAATTTTTTTAAAAATCGAATCAAAACTTTAGAAAATATTAATAAAAACATTTCTTAAGAAATTTGATTTTTTTTAAATCGGTGCTTTCTTTTTATAGGAGCTTTAGAAGTTTAATCGTCAAGCGACCGAGATGCTTATTTTATTACAGAAATTAATCTGCAGACGATATAATTCATTTCACAGAATTAGAAATCATCAAGATCTTAATATTTATATAACTAGCTGATACATATATATCTGAATATTTATATAACTAGTTAAGATATTTGTATGAACAGTGTCATAAAATATATACTTAACTAATTGTTTAACCCGTTCTACGCACGGGAGATCATGAATTTAATTCTAAACAAATATTAAAAATTAAAATCAGTACAACCCAATGTATCTATGTAATATGTAGAAAAAGACGCACGGGAGATCATGAATTTAATTCTAAAACGTGCGTACGAGCGCATCTCGTTTGTAACGTTTGACGTACAATTTCCAACTTGTTACTGTTGATTTCGTATTAAGAATTCTTCTTATTGTGTCTCGATATTTTAAAATTAACTAAATAAGCAGAACTTTTCATTTAAACACATACATATTTATTTACCAATCTAATTCTACCGCAGTAAGAGTGAACGATATTACAATGCTATGTTTGAAACATTTAAATTTTCCATTTTTTATATTCCTTAGAAAAAATAATTGGATTCGTGACATTTTTCTGATTTATTTTATTTGATGGATTTACATGTTTAGCGATGTCCGGAATTGGATTTAACTATTTTGGAGTTGATCCATGAATGATGAACCGATGTATTTATCTCAGCATTACACTGTTTTTAATTGGCACCATAGCCCAAGACATCGAATTTTCACAAAATTTCATATTTAATTCGACTTTGACGTATTGATACTCAATTTAATATTTCTTTGCAGACAGCCAAATAGTTGGTGCAGCTGGGCCGTGCTTTTTTTAATATGTCTGAAATCTAAATCACAGCATTTGGGAGACAAAAATTTTCCCTAATTTTATTTGTAAGAAGGCAATTTTTATGAAATTTTTTTTTTGCTGACGATACAATTTTTTTTTTTTTTTTTTTTTTTTTTTTGGAATTGCAAAAAAAAAAAAAAAAAAAAAAAAAAAAAAAAAAAAAAAAAAAAAAATTGATTCAAACAAAATTTTTATTAACCTATATTTAAACAAAAAGTTTTGTTGGGTCAACCAAATTTTTGTTGATTCAACAAAACTTTTTTCTGGGTGTATTGGTGGTACTGCGAATACTTTTTGCAATACATTTCACTGCTGTATTTCAGTTTCGATAAGGTAGAAATGCACAAATTTTTGTGTTTAAAATTATTCCTAATAATGCATGTATTTGTCCATTGTAAGGTTTGACTACATTGCAGCGGTTTTTGTTCGGCTACGCTACATTTTTGAAAATGATGATTGTAATTCTATAGTAAATTAAAAGATATACATTTTACTTTATTTTCATAATAGTTTGTGTGCAACTGCGCTGTTGAAATTAAAATATTAAAATAAAAAAAAACGATATTTCACGAAAAAAAAAAATTATAATACAAAATAAAACGAAGTCGTTACATTTTACTTAACGATTTACATGTTAGATAAGTGTATTTTGCTAATTTACATAAAAACATGATGATGATGCTTTTTGTAAACTTGTATTGTATGCTATTGTTTTAAAATAATTTGCTGTGTGCGAGGTGAATAAGTGTCATTTATCCTTTAAGTATCTGGCGGAATTTTTCATGTATGTTTAATGATTCATAAAAAAACAGCTATGAAAATATGTATAAAAGAATTTGTATTTTATGATATTGTATATTTCTTTATCAAATGCACTGAGAAAAAATTAACATTAATATAATTTTTGTAGAATGTCTCTTTAAATTCAAAAAAGTCTTTCCGGCCTGTACCGAGAGAAAAGGGTAGCTTTCATGTTTTTAAAAATTCAACTCATTTTATTCAAACACCCGAAGCTATAATACTTGGTATCCGATTAAAGAATATTCAGTCCCAGTTTTCGTTAATGATAAATTTGAATGCGAATTTCAGCACGACAGTTACAGCATAAGAAAAACCAGATTGTTTCAAAATGTCAGCCACCCTATATATTTTTTAAGATAAAGCCAAAACAATAAAATGTTCCAGAATCCCTGTATCACAATCTAACACTTAAAGGAAACGACTGTTTCAATTTATAATTATATATTTTTTTGAATTTTTAAAAATATTTTTAAAAAAATAACTGGTTGCCCTTTTGAACTAGATATCGCTTGAAAGACATAGAAACACGACTCAGTCAAGACCTTGGTATGTTCTGTGCACATGATCAGTCACATTAATATCGGTTCATAAATACGAGAGTTACAGCATAACAAATATCAAATTGTATCAAAATCTCAGCCACCCTAGAAATTCAAACTGCCATATCTCAGCCATTTTATAAGATATAGCCAAAACAATGTTGTTCCTGATGTAAATGTTCCTGAATCCTTCTATCGCATTCTAACACTTAATGGAAACATTATTCAATTTATTATTTTTTTACATATTTTTGAATTTTTAAAAAATATATAAATTTAAACTGGCCGCCATTTTGAAACAAGATGGCGGATGACGCTGGTTAACTAACTCGATCGAGACCTTGGTATGGAATATACGCCTTCTTAGTCACATCCAAATCGGTTCGCAAATAAGAGAGTTACAAATGTCAGATATATATATATATATATATATATATATATATATATATATATAAATCAACATTTGAATGGTAGAGCGTGGTTTTGGGGTCTAGGGGTTGGTGAAAATATAACAAAATGCTTTCCTCCGAACGGCTGCAATAGGTAGCAAAAGCCGATTAGGACGCTAAATAGCTAATTTTCCCTGAATAGTTCTAGTTACATTTGACCCTTCAGATGTTCACTAATTAATTACAAATATTTTTTTTTTATTAAAAGGCATTTTTTTACATAAGCAGTGTAATTGGAACGTGCCAATTTTTTATAAATAGTTAAACAAATAGTGTCTAATAAAACTATACTGAAATCGAAACAAAACTTGCATTCTACGAATAACAAAATCTAAACATTTAACAGAAGTCAGAAATTCGAAAACATTTCAAAACCATAGAAAACATCAGTTAATGTAAAAAGAATAAATTTCAATGAATATCGTTGGTTAAAAGTTTCAAACTGAATCTTCATACGTTTAATTATTAGCTGAAATTCAAATTTCTATTACAATGCATTTATTATGACATCTGCATTGTAATGGGAACGTGCCAAGAATACATCAGTAGTAATAGCAATCATTTTTTTTTCATTATACTTATTTCAGTAATATGCTGGGTAAGTATTTAGGTAAATCCAAACTAATATTACATGTATCTGTCAGAATTAACTGAGAAATTACTGTAAGTTACCTAGTTTATTCGCTTTTAAACCACTGTTGTATTTTATCGGAAAATATTTTAAAATGCATTAGCATAAATATTTTTATTATATTTACCACAGCTTAAAGGTAATCAATATGTTTGCGGCTTAAACAAAGCAGTTCAACGAAAATCAATGTATAGCGGCATGTATGACGTGCACAGAGACGCAAGGTAAAAAACATAATTGAATATAAATCATTAGTTCTTAAAAATAGCTTTTTCAAAAATTCTGTGAATTTATTTATCATACTTTTATTCAGAAAACGTTATTTTTTATTATGGATTCATGAAAAATTTCACAGAAAATAAGTGAAAATTGTATTATGATTTTAACAAGGATTGTAAATTATGTTAGACATGCTAATAATATTTTGTTAATGATATTTTTTAAACTCATATTTAAACTCATAAAGAAAGAGGTCTTATCGTTGTGGGTTTTTTGAGAAATAAAAGAAAAATTCAAATTCTGTATATTATTATTTGTTAAATTAAAAATATATTTATTTTAAAATTGCATTATTTACATTATATAAATATAATTTTATTATATAGAAGTACGAACCCGCCAAAATTAGACGAAAGTAAATGTTTAAAAATGAACTTTTTTATCGTATTTATAATAAATCTACAAATTATAATAAAAATAATCAACTTTACATTGGTTAGTCGAACTTTTAAAATAAATATTATTTTAAACCCAACATAGCAAACAACTTCAACTTTTGAAAATAGTGAAAAGTTAAACTTTATTCATAATATTATAATTATTTAATAAAAAGTAAATAAATAAATTTTTTCTTTGTTGACCTAAGTAGGAATTGACTTTTTTTTATATTGCTTGTTTCTTTTTATGTTTCATGTCATAGATGTTATCATTATCGAGACATAAAAAGAACAACATTTAAATATATGTTTTAACGAAGCAAGAATATTATTTCTACATCCCATTCACGTATTGTATAAATAATCAGTAACATATGCCAAATAAGTAACTATGATGACGTTATCATTTGTTTCTCTAATGTTTAGTATTGCGGAATAAAATATCAACAAAAATTACGTCACTCTGAAACAATCATTGAATTTTTTTTTCAATGAAATCTAAGCATAACTTTTCTCCTTCGCAAATTTTACATACATACTCATATTCATAGCACCAGTTTAAATATATTTTAACGCGCAATAGTTTATTAAATAAATATATTTTCAAATTTAACGTCACGTTTGCCAGTGACTATATGCATATGAACATTCGTACCCTTGACATGAGGTTCTAATTTCAGAAAAGGCAAGTAAAAAGCCCAGAAATTATGCCTTTAGTAGTAAAATATTTACTTTTATGAAATGCTTGTTTTCCTTTAAATATGACACTATTTTCACTGGCTAAAGCATTTCGACCCCCAAATTCAATATCAGCGAAATGAAAAAATATTGAAATTCAACAACTTTAAACTTGACGTCATTTCTAACAAAATTCGTAAAAAGGGTTGTTTATAATTGTAATGAGAAAATTGCATCAGTAAAATAATACGCTTAAATATATATGACTTCTTTTGTTAGGAGCGGCTGTAATCATTTATATCATCATTTATATATTTGATAGTAAGACAGAAAAATCATTATTTTTTTATAATAGGTCGACAGTACGGCTTTAAGGTGTTAAAATATATGAATGTTTTGTGGTTAATATCTTAACATTCATTTGGTCAACGAATTAAAGGGAAAAAAATGGGCAAAACTTTATAGCTATATTTAAACAATACTTGTGTTTTTATATATATGTTACGGTCAATATGATTAATCAGGTCATTATTAATAATAATCGGCCTTTATGTCCGGTCATTATTATTAATAGCCGTTTATCATTAATAATGACCGGATTAATCATATTGACCGTAACATATATATACAACCGTAAAAGACAACACAGAATCATCATACAACAAATGGGGGAATAAAGATAAATTTGAAAACTGAACAAAATATATATATATATATATAATGATATAAGGTGCAAAATAATGTCATTTTTAGGCTTAATGCTGACAGTATTTGAGTAAATAACATATCAGTAGTATGAATTATATTTATGACACTCCTCTGACGAATCCGTGAGTTATTCATAATATTTCATATTTGTGTTTCGTCTTATTGGGCTTAATTTTGTACTATCATTTAATTTGAATTTTATACTGCATATATATATATATATCAAGTATTTTTAGTAGAACCAGAATTCCACACCACATTTAAACATTAATTAAAAAGTGAAAAACAGCAAAACATTGAAAAGGAAAAACCAGAAACAAATCAAACAAGAACAACATAATGAAATTAATAAAAAGGCTGTGGCCTCATAGGCAGTGGGTATAATATAAAAGTAACAGCCATGTTATGGAACGAAAATTATGCATGGTAAAACAGTGCAAAAAGTGGCAGTGGGGTTTCGGCCAGAGTGTCGCAATGCATAAATCAAATGCAATCATTTGAAAGCATATAGCAAACACTCCCCTGCCGGACCCTACACCACATCAACCAGTATGTCCCGTCCCAATAAAAAGCTGAGTTAAAACTGATGTAAAGTACAGTAGAAAATAAGTATCATTTTGTACTGAGCCACACAGCCTCAAAACAAATCAAAATCCAATGTCCTATATATAGTTATTTTTATAATTTTAAAATAATATGTATACATATATTTTGTGGACCTTGCACATGATAATAATCACATAACTCTATCCAATAAGCAATTCTTTTAACACTTAGACAAATTGTATCTAATTAAAACACATTAAAACCGAAACAAAATTGCCATATTTTCAATAACAAAATGTAAATATTTCATTGAAATCGGATATTTAAAACAATAAGTAAATATCAGTTTATTATTATTAACTCAACGACTAAAATTTCAGTTCATTTCGTGTGTATTCATTTACTGTCTAAGATATTAAAGACCTATGCAAATCTATTTCACCATTAAAAAAATAAAATGTGCGAGATCTCTGCAAAATAGCAATTTTGAACCAAATGATTTTAAAAATGTGCATTGATTATGCCTTATAAGGCGAGAGCTTGAGTTGTTATCATCATAACTTTTGTTTTAACTTAAAATTTTCTATGCAGCTTCGATTAAAACTCAACAAGTTAACTAAATTTTAGTATGAATGCATAAAAATATTTTAAAATATCGTGTATTTCTGTCAAAAATTTTGTGCTGGCTTGAATTTTTTTTTGGTCCTGAAGAAACTGCAACTATAAGATGGTGAAACCTCGTTCCAACATTTGGAGCTCTTGTTGTACCATAGTTTCAAATGTTGGAACACGATTTCACCATCTTTCGGTTGCAGCACCGAAATTTGGTTCGAACCAGCAGACATTTTTCACAGTGTATTTCTCGGTGTCTTAGCCCCTTACATTTTAGATTTCAAAGGGGAAAATGTTAAATTATACTTAAAAAAAGACAAACGTTTCTTATTCTAGGAAAATGTAATAGAAATACGAATGAAAATGCACAATAACCACTTCCGAGTTACCCATGATTCCGGAAATTATGCTTAATTTTTAGAAACCGCAATAACAAATATATATTCGCGATTTAAAGAAGCATTTATAATAGAACAGAAAGTTTCGAGATAAAAACGAAATGGAAGTGGAATGAAAATATCCACCTTGTATTTAAAGTTTATAAAATATACATTAAAATATGCTTAAAAGGTGACAAAATACAAATATAAATATTTATTTATTTACATCCCGAGACTTTCGAACACTAACGTGATCATCTTCAGTGGGGAAATGTTGACTGAGTTGAGATGAATGTCGCTTTCACTGTGCAAATATGTAACAGGGTTTTAACGGGGCCAGTCTATTATTTTGTAGGGGTGTATCAGGAAAAGTCCATTAGCTCCGGCGCTGGGGTTCTCGATAATTTCAAAATTATCATTAGCAAATAATTAGCATTTATAATAACAATATTTCTGTTACTGCCGCGGATTTTCGAAAACGTTTTTGAGTAGTTTTTATTGAGCATTAATAAGTTTCTCAAACCGGAATATGGGTTTTATAGGCTGTTATCAATTCTCTATTAAACATTTCCAGCTGCGTAGTTAAATTTATACATACACTCTACAAACTACTTTTTCAAAACTGATCAAAAATTACTCAAATCTGAATATGTCGCATAGTCAAAATGGCTCCGGATCAAAATTACTCAAGTTTGAAACATGTATATACTCATTTCTGAAAACATGCACACACTCAAGAATAAAACATCATGTGCTCCTATTTGAGTATGTCCATGTTTCAAAAATGAGTTTGAACTGACTTCTATGTGCTCAAATTTGAGTATTTCCATGTTCCAAAAACGTGTTTGAACTGATTCTAATCGTTTTTGAGTATGTCCATGCTTCGAAAATGAGTATGAACTGACCTCTATATGCTCAGTTTTGAGTATGTCTATGTTTCAATATTCTGAGTATTTCTGAATTTTCAGAATTGACAGCATTGGATCGTCCTATTTGAAACAAAAAGTTTCATAGCAAAATGAAAACATCGATTTACTCAGATTTGAAAGTGTCATTTTTGTCAGTGTAGCAAAATAATATGAGTATTAATATTAGTGTTAATACTGTTAATATATCATGTCTGTCCGTAAAACATGTTTGTTGAACATGAAAATGTTTACTTGAGAATTTATAATATGCAAAATATGTGTATTACGGGTAGAGATAACTGATTAACAAAATATAAAGAGCACTCGGAAACGTTTCCGAAAATCAGTGGCAGTAAAAGCTTCTTTAAATTTAGAAAACATGTGGATTTCTGATGTTTCTAAAGATAAACAAAGGTTTTTTCGGAATTGTGGAAACGTGGTAGAGGCTATTGCGCATTTTTGTTTGTGGTTATATTATATTTTCTAGATAAGAAAACATTGGTGTTTTTATAAAATATCACTTCAAAAATGAGCTTTTCTTATGCTTGTATAAGGTGGTAGCTTGAGTTTTTATTCGCAAAAATTTTGTATTAGCATACATTTTTCAAAGCAATTTTGATTAAAACTCTACCAACTAAATTATAATATGAGTGAATAAAACAGTTTTATATACTTTGCTACTTCACGCAGTGTTAGCCGTTTACATTTTAACATTTCAAAAGTAAAACCGTTTCGTAACACTGTAAAAAAAAAAAAAAAAAAAAAAAAAAAAAAAAAAAAAAAAAAAAAAAATGTTTTTTAATCTACGATAACACAAGCCGAATATTGTTAAGTTCTGTACTGAGGTTGCCACAGTTTGGACAAAAATGGGGCATTCGCATTGCGCGTTTTTCGCTATTGCTATATATAAACGCATTCTACCTATTATATAACTTTCCAAAAGCAGCGCCATCCATGATAAATTTTTGGAACAATTTTTTTTTATTTGCTTGAACATAATTTCAGATTCAAAGAAGCATTTTCGTCCAAACCGCAATTTCGTACGGCTATTGCTTTTATAGGATTTTAAAAAGTGTCAATGACATTTGGGATACCGTGTATAATGGAACCTGGAACGAAAACATAGAATGACATCTTCTGAGTTACCCAGCATTGCGAAAAGCGCATTTTATCTTTAGAAACCTCAGAAACCAATATGTTTTCGGGATTTGTCAAAGAATTTATAAAAATAAAATTCCTTTTTCTGCCACTGATTTTTTTAAACGTTTCCGAGTAGTTTTTATCCTATATTAGTCAGTTTTCACCAGGCGAGATAGCGTTTTTTTTTCTCTATCAATTCTCAAGTGAACATTTGCATTCTCAACAAACAAGTTAATTGCCGAAAAATATGCTAAATTATCAGTATTGATATTAACATTAAAATGAATATTATTTGCTTATTCTTTGTGTGTAATTTCAACTACGCATCCGAAAACGTTTATTTGTATTCGAAATAGCGTATCTAAAGTATCCAAAAAATATATATTGCTGTTTGAGAGAACAGATTAATACATCATAATAACGACTCGGAAATATTTCAGAGAATCAGTGAAAGCAAAAGAAACTTTTGTGTTTATAAATGTTTCTTTAAATCTCGAAATTATGTTGGTTATATCTGAGGTTTTAAAGTTAAAGAACACTTTTTTGCAAACTAAGTAACTCGGAAAAAGTTATTGTATATTTCCGTTTGTGATTGAACACTGTTAACATTTATGTGTTAGTTTGAACCATCTTTTGGTGCTGCAATAGCTGCAACCATAATATTGTGAAATCTCGATTGAGCATTTGGAATTCCAGTTGAACAACAATGAACATACTGTAAATGTAGGTACGAGATTTCACCATCTTATGGTTGCAGCTGCAGCAACACCAAAAGATGGTTCAACCCCGCACAGTTCACCGTATTTCCATAGACTAAGAAACATCTTTTTTCTACATCCTACGATTCTTTCAGAAAGTCATAGTAGGAAAGTTTTAAGACAGGTGCCGCCACTGCTCAGTCCGGGGATTTTAATTTAATGAGTACTGTGCATCGTGAATATGACCCTGATCGGAAAACAGTCAATTCTAAATGTGTCTTTGTGCATTTGCGCAAAACTGTGCTGAAAAAAAGGCCTGCACACACGCGACACAAGAATTGGATTCTCCACCACGATATCAAAACCAGTTCACAGTCCGCTCTTCATCAGTGAATTTTTGACTGAGTTCCTAATTCCTGCGCCCCCTCCCACTCCAGAACTAACCTCTGTCGACTTCTGTGTGTTTCTTAAATTGAAAAATTCGCTGAAAGGGAAGCGATTTAACTCAAATTTATACATGCAGATAAATCCGGAGACTGTTCTTAACATTCTTAAGAAAGAAAATTTCTTGGAATGTTTCCAGAATTTGACATATCATTGGAATATGTGTATTTAGTCAGAAGAGGATGACTTTAACCCTTTAAAGCGCAGACAAATTCTGTTCGTAAAACGAAAATTTACTGACTGACCCCGGAATTTACAAACGACTTTGTTAGGAACTAAGAACTCCTTATTTAAAGCTTTCATTGTAGATACAAAAGTTTATTAAAATATTCTTGGTGTCATATGCAAGTTTGGAATTAAATTTTAGTCTTCCCGGAGTAGAACCACAGTACCGGAAAGGGTAAGGAGATTCATCGCAATAGCTAGTATCTACTGCCATTTTGAAATTGCAAGCGTAGTCTAAAAACTTTCCAATCACAGAAAATCATTTAGAAAAATCTAAAATGTATTGCATACATTCTGTTAGAATATTAAAACGAAAAACAGTTGTAGACTATTATTGTGTAATAATAATTTTGTTGTGTTAGACTAATATTTTTTTATTCTGTTTACAGCAGCTTAAAGTTAATCAATATATTTTTGGCTTTCTTAATAAAATTAATGTATAGTCTTTTGAAAATGAGCATACTGACAGAAGTTACAACACTGTAACTGAATAAAAAACATTAGCTCTTATAAATAGCTCTTTCAAAATTCTGAATGATGATTTACTATATTCTATTCATTAAACTTTATTTTTTATAGATTCGTTGAAAATTTTCACAGAACATAAATGAGAATTTCATTACGATTTTAACCATTATTTTAAACAATACTGGTCGCGTGATATTATTATGGTTTGGATATTTATTTTAATAAAGATGCATAAACATTTTATACGTTTTCTTAAGAAATAAGACATATTATGGTACCGAATAAATACTATCTTTTATTTATAGAAAAAAAATATTTTTTAAATGCAGTTTAATGTTTTATTAATATTATTTCCTAATATAGATATGTGTTTTACCAAACTAGAAAAAATAATTAAAAAATATTGAAGTTTTAAATAGAGAATAAAAGTTCTAATGAATGCAACATAATTTGCGATTTCAACTTGTAAAAACGTTTGTATAAATATATAGTTTTTGAAATGAACGGTCATTCATTATGCTAAAGTTTTGTTTTTGTAAAGAGCCTATAGAAGTGTATACATGTAGTTACGTAAGATGTGCGAAAGATACATATTACAAAATTGATCTGTTCTTTGTGCTAGTTAAGAGGAATATGTTTATATTCTAATAGTAAATATACATATTTATATATATTTGAACTACAAATCATTCTTTTTAGGATTACTTCATCTAAAAATACGAACATGCACCCGGGTCTTTGGAGAAATTCGTCTTTGACTCCTCTTGTGGCCGTCCATGATTTGAAATCCCCGTTTTTATATGACATATATTATGCTATCCTCAAATAAATCATTTACAATATAACAAACTCGTTGTAGAAGATGGATAGCTGTATGGGGGGGGGGGTGCACTCGCTTTTAGTTAATCTGTCCTGGTGATATGAAGCATCATGTTTTGTCCTCTTTTCACCATTATGTAATATGCAGATGTTTTCCTTTATTTTCGTGTTTTATGGCGAATCATTATGTAAAGCACTCATGTATCAAATTCAATGTGTTTACTTTATTTTATTATATTAATAATGCCACCTGGCCTACGGAAAAGTCAGTCCACGAGGGCAGAATGCAAAGGGATAAAACTTACATTTGACGATCACCACAGGGCATGAGTCACACTTGGCTTCAATGTTTCCCCACTAATAATTCCTAATTTAATGGGAAATCTTTTGAGTCTGGGAACTCTTTCTAACCTACCCACTGCTAGACAGGACTGTCCACAAACAGTTCTTTGTGATGTCTGTGTCTCAAACATATTGAAAGCATTGTAGCTTTCACATGAGCCACCTTCTAATGTTTTAAATTAAGTACCTTCTAATGTACTAACAAAAGTCACCTTCTAATGAACTAACAGAGGTTGCTGTCTAAAGTACCAATCGCACTGATGCTGATTACTTCAGTATTAAGCGAATGTTCAGCAATGTGTTCAGGACATGTTCAGGACTGGTGTGGTGCAGCATCGTTTGTCAGTAATACATTAGTTTATCAATAATTTAAATATAAAGATCCACTTACACCTACGTTTTTCGAAGCTACTGTATTTTTATAAGGCACATATGTCAAAAGATATTTTTACATACTTCATTACGCATGCTTTAAACGAAAATAATTGTCGCATACTACGCTACTCATAAACTTACAGAAAATTATTAAATGATTAAATAAATAAAAGTATAAAAATATAATAACCGATGCGCAAATGGATTAAATTGGCATTTTGAAGAAATTCCTTTGTTACATTTTAAGAGGATGGAAATTTAAGAAGTAAATTTCAATAGTAAAATTCATTTTCAAATTTAAAGTACCGCTTCCATTATAATATGTTTTTTGTCAAAAGAGACATACTCTCGGCCTTAACTGAAAAAAAAATATATATATGCATTATTTAGTTTGTATTTACTTTTTATGTACTGAAAAAAATTATAGGATATAGGAAATGATGTTTTCATTTGTAAAGGAAATTGAGTTTTCGAATTATGTTTATTTTCCTATTCCTCGAGTTTGTTCTTTCAAAAAGAATACATATGAGAAGAGTAATGCTAATTTGATTATGTTCACTACGCGCATTTGTATGTATAATTCTGCTTATACAATTTATATTGTGGAAGAAAATATGTTATAAAAGTTTAGTCCTATGTAAACTTGTTTCAAAGGAAATAAATTTTTGAAAAAAATATTAATATTTAGCATAGGTTATTTTATAAATTATTTTGTAGAATGTATGTTTACTTTTCTTCATCCATAGTTATCGTTTTTACAAAATTACTCAATATTGAATAAATTTACTTTTAGAAACTAAAATATTCATTATTGTCAATCAATAATTCTCCTAAAATTAATAAGGAATGTTGCAATGTAAGGAATCATGGAATGAAAATTGTCGTTTCTGTCGTGAGTGAAAAATTCTGCATAAATATATATATATAGTTTTTTTAACAAGCGGCAAAGATCGCTTATATATTCATTGATATTTTTGATAGAAACATATAAAAATCTTTATTTTATTCTATTTTACAGTAATCGTGCAGTTTTAATGTGTTAAAAGTAATGAACGTTTTAGAGATTATAAGGTTAACAATTATTTCGTCAACTTATTAAAACAAAAATTTAAACAAAATGTTAAAGGAACATTTAGAAAATTTTACACTTTTGAGTGCTGCTTAAAACTATATATGAATTTTTTTTGACAATACTCACATAACTTAATTGAAAAAGCAATTTTGTTTAATACTTAGAGTTAATTAAAATAAAGTAAAATTGATCAAATTTTTCTTTTTTCCAATAATAAAATGTAAATATTTCGCACAAGTCAGAAATTCGGAAACATTTGAAAACCATAGAAAAACATCAGTTTATGATTATTAACACAAAGATAAAAAATTTGACTTCATTTCGTGTGCATTGACTTTAGTGTCTTAAATGTTAAATGATAATACAAATCTTTTTAGCAATTTATGCAAAATCGCAGGAGGTCTCTGCAAATTAGCAGTTTTAGATAAAAGAACTCTAAAATTAGTATCCCTTATGTCGTGTAAGGCAATAGCTTGAATTGTTATTATCATAGTTGATATTTTAACTTAAATTTTTCAATACAAGTTAATTAAATATTAATAAGAGTGCATAAAACAGTTTTCGGCATCGTGTTCTATTTCAAGGATTATTGGTCGCTTAAATTTCAGCATTTCAAATGCCAAAACCGTTTCATTATAAAGTAAAAAAAAAAAACTTTTTTTATATAAGAAAAAAAATATATAACTACGAACGAAAATATACAATAACCTATTCCAAGTTCCGAATCGTTCTTTCTCGTCAAAATCCTCAGAAATCCTCAATATATTTGAGATTTTAATACGTATTTAGTAAAACAAATTTTCTTTTCTTTCCCCTGAGTTTCGGAGACGTTTCTGAGTAGCTTTTATAGTGTATTAATCAGTTTTCTCCAAACGGAATACTTGTTAAAATTCATAAAGATACAAATAAATGCAAAGATATTGCTTGAAGGTGCGTAAAAACATACATAAACACATTTAAAAGCACATTAAAACCCTTTTAAAATCGCAACGTTTTCAACCAAACTTACTCGGTTATCATCAGTGAAAAACTTATAGTTAAGTTGAGTTGTTGTCTCTTTGCGTCTTCTAGCTTGATTAGAACAAACCATTTTACTTCAAGGGAATACTTGTTTTTAGTATGCTATCAATTCTCAATTAAGCATTTTCATGTTCAACAAACATGTTTTAGAGACAAACATGATACATTAACAGTATTGATATTGACATTAAAATTAATATTATTTTAGATACTTGGGAGTTATAGCAGCAACTTAAACGAATCGCCAAATGACAGGTAATAATCACCACGTTAAATGTAAAATATTGTCAAATGTTTGTAGTCCTCAATAAACAGCTCGTGTTTATGCTATCATCGTATTAATTTTTCGTTCATGTTACAGAACATTTTTCATACTTTTTTTTATTGCATGTTGTATTGTTTTTTTCTTCACCTGGCTGCATTTATTCTTTATAAATATGGAAACAATATTTGATTTACAATATACTGATATGGATGCAATCTCATTTTCTCAAAAGCGAGGGCTTTTACCCATCAAACAACTGTGCGAAATTGGCCATAATATGAAACTTTTTATAATACCAGTGATAAAGAATTATAGAGATGCAACGTAAAAGGTTGTAAAAAGGGACATCCGTGTTGGAAATTTGTTTATTGGTTCTAAAACACCGCTCTTATCTGCTTTAAGTTTTAGGTAATTTTGAACACAGGATTTAACATGGAAAATTTGGCGAACGAAACAGCTACATATATGTGAAACTACTACAGTTGATAGGGATAGTAACATTAGAGATGTGAGTTCCTTAAACGTAATACGACGATTTAATGGAAAAAATTGTTGGTACCAATAAAATTATCGAGATCAATGGAAGTTTCTTTGTACATCGAAAATGCAACAGCGGCAGGATGATTCCACAGTAGTGCATATTTGCAGGCCTATGCAGGAAAAATAGCGAATGGTTTCTCGTTCAGATTCCAAATAGATATGCTAGTACGCTGATAAATTGTGAACATATAGAAAATGAATCAACAAGCTACACTGGCTGATGTAAAGGGTACAATTCAGAGAAGCTTGAAAAAGCAGGTCATAATGACTTTCCTGTGAACCATAAAAGCAATTTTGTTGATACAAAAACGGATGTTTATACACATCATGTTGAAAGAATGTGGAACTCTGCTAAATGACGCAATAAAAAGCAATGAGGCAAAGCTTGCCATCACCTCGAATCGTATCTTACAACATTTCCTACCGTAATACAACGATTTAATGGAAAAAATGGTGGTGCCAATAAAATTATCGAGATCGATGGAAGTTTGTGCATACATCGGGAATACAACAGCAGCAGGATACTTTTACAACAGTGGATGTTTGCAGGCATCTGACGGAAAATAACCGAATGCTTTCTCGTTCAAATCTCAAACAGCAATGCTAGTACGCTGATCCAAAAAAAATGTGAACATGTAGAAAATGGATCAACAAGCTACACTGGCTGATGTAAAGGGTACAATTCTGAGGAGCTTGATAGAGCAGGTCATAATGACTTTCCTGTGAACCATAAAAGCAATTTTGTTGATACAAAAACGGCTATTCATACACAACATGTTGAAAGAATGTGGAACTCTGCTAAGTGACGCAATAAAAAACAACGAGGCAAAGCTTGCCATCACCTCGAATCGTAGCTTACAAAATTCCTTACCGTAATACGACGATTTAATTGAAAAAAGTGTGGTGCCAATAAAATTATCGAGATCGATGGAATTTTGTGTATACATTGGAAATAAAATAGCGACAGGATACTTCTACAACAGTGGATGTTCAGTGTCATTGAATCTTATATAATCAGGTTCCAAGCATTTTAGCTTCGGGTGTTTGAGTAAAATGAATTGTTGAATTTTTAAAAACGTGTACTATGAAAGCTACCTTTCCCTCCCGGTACAGACTTATTTTGCATTGTACATTTGTTTAAGTATTTCATAAACATGCTGTGGAGGTATTTAGAAAAATCTCAAATGTAATGCCTAAATTCTGTCAGAATAGTACGACGAAAAATAAATGTAAGTCACTTAGTTTTTTCGCTTTTTACCCACAGCTGTTATTTTATAGGATAATATTTTAAAATGCCTTAGCCTATTTTTTTATTCTATTTACCACAGTTTAAAGTTAATCAATATATTTGTGGCTTAAAGAAAACGATGTTAAAAAAATTAATGTGTAGCCCTTTTTAAAATGAGCATACTGATAAAAGTATAAAAAAATGTAACTGAATTAAAAAAAAATTGCTCCTATAAATAGCTTTTTTTAAGAATTCCGAATATTGATTTACTATATTTCATTCATAAAACTTTATTTTTTATAGATTCATGAAAAATTTCACAGAAAATAAATGAGAATTTTATTATGATTTTAACCATGATTGTAAACAATGTCAGTCACGCAATATTTTTACGCTAAAGATATTTTTTTATTTTTGAACGATGCACAATCACTGTATACGTTTTTTAGAAATACGACCGAATGAATAGAATTCGTTTTTTAATTTAAAATATATTTATTTTTTAATGACTTCATATCTTTCACAAATAACATTTCATGATATAGAAATGTGTTTTACCAAAATAGGAAAAATGGCAAAATTACGTAAATGTAGGTTTCAATCATATATCAAATGTTTTAATTAATGCAACATAATTTGTCTTTTCTGCTTGTGTAATGCTTTGTATAAATATATATATTTTGTAACGAACAGTCATTCATTATGCCGAAGTTTTGTTATTGTAGTGAATATATAGAAGTATATAAATGTAGTTATACGAAGATGTGCAAAAGATAAATTTTGCAAAATTCATCTGTCCTCTATGCGAGTTGAGAGAAATTATTGGGTTGTTAGGAAAGTTCCTTCCATTTGGGAAAACCAATTCGCACCGGAAAATTCTGCCCGTTAATTATTAGATAATATATATCGCAATTAAAGTCTAATAACTAAATGATAGAATTTTCCGGTACGAGCCAACTTTCCAAAACGTATAGAACTTTCCGAACAACCCAATACTTTATATTATAATATGTTTTAAAAAAGACAAAACTATTTTTAGCTACGAATCATTCAATTTTATGATTTCTTGGTTTATAATTACGAAAAAGAATTCACGTCTTGAAAGGAATTGGTTTCAGTGTCCTCTTGGAACCCTCCAGGATTTAAAAAACACGTTTTTATATGACATATATTATGCTATCATCAGAAAAATCATTTATAATATTAAGGTGTTGTTGTAGATGATGGATAGCTGTACGCAGTGAGGTATACTCCCTATTTTTTTGTCTGTCCTGGTGACATAAAGCATCATGCTTTGGCCTTCTTTCACGATTATGCAATATGCAGTAGTTTTACTTTCTTTTTACGTTTTAATGCTGCGATACTAGGTATAATTATAGGCAGCACTCATGTATAAAATTTCACGTTTTACTTTACTTTGTGTTGTTAATAATGACCTACGATATGTCATTTCCTGAGGGCGTAATTCCAAGGTATGCAGCGCGCATTTGGCGAATCACCACAGGCGGAAGTCAGACTTGGCTTCAAAGTTTCTGCACAACTTGACCCTTGAAAGCGAAAACTCTTTCAGGTCTGAAACCTTTTTCCCACCTACCCACTAATCGAGAGAACATTCTACAAAATTTTCTTTGTGACGGCCTGTCTCAGAGAAGGTGTGAAAACAGCAGTGCAGCTCTCACAAGAGTCTGTCTTTAATGTATTAACAGGAGTCTTCCCCCTAAGGTCCAGTTTAGTGCATTCTGGAGCAAGTCAGTCTGAGATACCAATAACGCACAGAAATTTCTATTATTCTCGAATCATTTTGCGGTCAGGTACAGAAGAAAGGGGAGATTCCACAAAGGAGATTGGTGGTGTCAACTGCTCCTGCTTTGACCACTGAACTATAGGCATGTTAAAAAAATCATAAAAGATCAAATATTCTGACATACCACAAGTAAAGAATCCGACGTAAGTCTACGCTTTGTTCGAGCCATAAAGTAACAATCACAGACGATACTGCTTACTGTAGTAGTAAGCAAGTGTTCAACAGTGTCTTGATGGCACCCGCACTCAGAAAAATGACACTTTCAAATCTGAGTAAATGGATGTTTTCATTTTGTAATGAAACCTTTTGTTTGAAATAGGACGATCCAATGCTTTCAATTCTTAAATACCAGAAATACTCAGAATATTTAACCATGAACATATTAAAAAATGAGCACATAGAGGTCAGTTTGTACTCATTTTTTAAACATTGACATACTCAAAAATGATTAGAATCAGTTCAAACTCATTTTTGAAATACGGCAATACTCAAAAATGAGCACATAGAAGTCAGTTCATACTCATTTGAATGAAATGCAATATTTCCACTTTTCAAGAGAAAAATAATTGTGGCGTTAATGAGTAAAAATGCGTCAAAAAGAAAGTTTAGTCCGTTAAATTTCAATATCCAGGAAGCTCTTTTTCATTTAAGAAATATAATGATAACAATTGAATTGAAAATTTGATTAATTGATATCTCCGCTTCCCCACATAAATAATAAAGTTGTACAATCTTAATCACCATCTCAAATTGACCAAATCTATCCGAAATCGCGTTAAAAATTTCCAGTTTTCTCAGCAACAGATTTATGAATCCTATAAAAATACCCACATGCGTCCGAATCATTCGATCACTTGCATTTAAAATAAGCCACACATGTGATCTGAATGGCGAAGTGGATAAAGCAATGGGCTTGTAACTATTAGGAATCGGGTTCGCTGCTGGCTCTGGGTAAAAGCATTAATTTAGTTTATCCACCCAAAATCGTAAATGGAACCCGAGATGACAGCACTAGCGTTTTTTTTTCTAGCTGTTGTTTCAAACATGGAAATACTTAAATATGAGCACCTGATGTTTTATTTTTTAGTGTATGCATGTTTTAAGAAATGAGTATATACATGTTTCAAACTTGAGTAATTTTCATTCGAGCCATTTTCCCTATCGACATACTCAGATTTGAGTATTTTTCTCCGTTTTGCAGATGTATTTTTTAGAGTGTGGTGTTGAACAGCATCGCATGTCATTTGCACATTAGCTTATTATTCAGTTCAACATAAAGAAATATTTTCACCTACAGTTTTACAAGGTAGTGATTTTTATAAGCTACATGTATAAAAAATACTTGTCACATCCTTCATCCCGCAAAATATTGAACAAAAATAATTATCACAACTTTCGTCATGCATACAGATAGAGAAAATTATTAAATGATTATATGAAAAAAAAAAGAAAAGTGTCTAGCAAAACTGATGGCATTGAACTTACAGGCTATTCACACTAATTGTATATTATACTTTTATTTCAAAGAATAATGCCACTCGAAAAATAATGAAATCGACAATAAACCTGTATAACAAATCGGTTAATTCTGAATGAAGTACCCATGTACCTGAATTAAGGAGGGGATTAACACCCTTGTTTCCCCCTTTATACTTCATCATTAAACCTTCAAATCTAATCAGGGAAACACCTTATCAGAATAAACTTGTATACCAAATTGGAAGCAAATGGGATAATTCTGCACAAAAACACATTTATCTAAATTAAGCGGGGTATTAGCCCCCCGTTCCTCCTTTTATACTTAACCAATGTACCCCCAAAACAAATCAGGGAAGCACCTTATGAGAATAAACCTATATACAAAATTTGAAGCAAATCGGATATTTTTATCACGAGTTATCGTGTTACGTACATACATACGTATATACAGAATTTGCGAGCACGTTAACGGACGTGAATTCATAACTGCTTCAATTTGTGTCACGAGTGTTGTCAGTTCTTCAAAATTCAAGACAGAAGATTTAGTTATCTTCAACAGGATTCGCTTCATTGTTTTGATATTCGATTCCCATAGTCCACTGAAATGGGGAGATGAAGGAGGTATAAAATTCCATTGTATTCCTTCTTCAGCACTAAATCGTTGAATTTCATCCGAAGCACAAATTTGATAAAAGGATTTCAAAAGAGCACAAGTACCCTTAAAATTTGTGGCATTATCACTCCATATAATGAAAGGTTTAGATCGTCGAGCAACAAATCTTCTTAAACAGGCTAAAAACGCTTCTGTGGTCAAGTCTGAAAAAAATTCCAAATGAACGGCTTTGGTCGAAAAGCAGATGAATATAGCAATGTATGCCTTTAGTGTTATTTTTGATATTTTAAGTTAGGCTTTGTTATAATAGGACCGGCTAAATCCACGCCAGTCTTCTCAAATGTTCTATAGGGTATAATTCTATCATGGGGCAAGTCACCCATCATTTGTTGAATAGTTTGATGCTTTGTTCGAAGACAAGTCATACATCTATTTATAATTCGTGTTACTTGGCTCTGACCAGATGGTATCCAATAAAACTGTCTTAATAAAGAAAGAGTAGTCTGAGTACCCGAATGTAGAAACTTTTTATGATAATATTCAATCAAAAGGTTGGTGAAATAGTGAGATTTTGGTAACAGTATTTCGTGTTTCTGAGATTCTGATACATTAGAAAACTTCAGTCTTCCACCGATCTTTAACATTTCATCTATATCTAAAAACACATTTAAATTCAAGATCTTACTGTTGTTTGGTAGAGGGAGTTTTCCTTTTAAACATCGAATTTCCGTTTGAAATGTAGAATTTTGTACAATCTTTATTAGTTTTTTCGTTGCATTTTGTAACTCAGAAGTATCTAAATAATCATGTTTCTTAATTTTTGGCTCTGGTTTACAGTTATTCAGAAATCTCCAGCAGTAACTCTTATTAATTTCATAAAAGAAGAATATCGATTAATTAAATCAGTGTTTCCTTCATTTTTATCTACAATAGTTGATTTCACAGCAGTGTTTTTCTTTAGTTCTAACTGATCCTTAACTTCAGAAATATCTAATTTATCAAATGGTTTTTCGAATTTTGGCCAAAGAGATCTGTCCTGTTTTAACCATTGGGGAACTTGCCACCAAAGATGATTATCTTTCAATTCTGAAACTTTCAAACCTCTAGTAACTAGATCGGTGGGATTATCTTGTCCAGGACAATGAAACCAACTAAGTGGATCACTAAGATCTTTTATTTCTTTTATTCGGTTTCTGACGAACATTTTAAATCTCTCTGACTCTCCTCTAATCCATTAGAAAGTAATAGTCGAGTCAGTCCAAAAGTAGCAAGTTGCAGGAAAAGATAAGTTTTTAGCAATTTTATGAGAAAGTCTAGCAGACAAAACTGCTCCCAACAACTCTAAGCGAGGTATAGAAACAGTTTTTAATGGGGTCACTCTACTTTTCGCTGCAATAAAGCTGGTAACAAGATTCTTGTTTTTTAATACTGCTCTAAGGTACACTACTGTACCATATGCTTTCTTTGAAGCGTCTGAAAAACTGTGTAACTCAAAATAATCAACTTCTTCGATGGCAATATCTGCCAAATAATATCTGGGAACATTAATACTATTCAGTTCTTTAATTTCCTCGAACCATTCATTCCACAAAATATCAAATTGTTTGGGTAAATTTTCATCACAGTCAAGTACTAAACACCAAACTTCTTGGATTAAACATTTAATTCTAATAGTATAAGGACTAATAAAACCAATTGGGTCGAAAATACGACCAACAGTCTACAATAGATAACGTTTAGTACTAAGTTTTTTCGACAGGAAATTTTCTAAGTTTTGAGTTTTAAATGAAAACATATCACTGTTTGGGTCCCAAGCAACCCCTAAAACCTTGGAAGTTATCAAATGCTGATTACTAAGATTTAAGTTATATGTTACTTCATCAACGTGTAAACCATGTGCTTTCCATTTTTCACGTAATTCTAATGAGTTTGTTTTCCATTTCATAAAAGTCATACTGGCATCTTGAAATACTTTAAAGGCTTCTTTACTTAATTTAAATGCGTAATCAACATCACTTTCACTAGTAATCAAATCATCAACATATAACGATGAATTTAAAATGACAAAAGATTCAGGAAATGTTGTTACATACCTAAGTGATGTTTGATAGTAGCTGCCAGAAGGAAGGGGCTTGACTTCACACCGAAGAGAACTCTTGTTAATCTGAAGATCTTAAATTCCTTACCTGGATCTTCAACCCATGGCTCATTATCCCAAAAAAATCTTGTAAAGTCCCTGTCTTGTTCATCGATCTCGATCTGCAAAAATGTTTGTTGTATGTCTGCAGTAATTGCTACAGGAAAATTTCTAATTTTGATTAAAAGGCTGAACCGTTCAGGGATAAGATTTAATCCAGTATATAAACAATCGTTTAGTGAAAGCTCACCTTTAGCATGGGTGCTTGCGTCGAATACGATTCTGACTTTGCTAGTTGACTTATCCTCACGAATTACTGCTTTGTGGGGTAAGTAAAATGTGTTTGCTTCCGATGTGTTGTTCTCAATAGGTTCAATAATATTCTATTCTAAATAACTATCTAAAATAGCTTTATATTCCAAGAATAACAAGTGATCGTTTGTAAAATTTGTTCTCAACTTCAAAAATCGTCTATATGCCACTTCGCGATTATTATTAAGGGACATTTTCAAATTAGACTTCCATGGAAATTTAACTTTGTACCGATTATCTTTAAAAACTATGCTTGATTGAAATTCAGTCATAATTTCTTCATCTACATTACTAACATCTTTAGTTTCAGATTCAATTCCTAAGCTTTCTAATTGCCAAAAATTTCTGATTTGATCCGATATATCCTTTTCTTCAACTATAATTTTCATGCTAAACAATTCGTTGGCTGACCCCATGTCACCCTGTAAACACCAGCCAAAAAGGGTTTCAGTAGCTACGAGTTTATCCTTTAATCTTTTCATTCTACCAGTTACAACATTATAATAATTATCTGATCCAATTAATACTGCAATTTTATCATTATTACATTCGTAACTGTCAACTAGTTGTAACCCTTTTAATTTACTATAAGTTTTACGAATGTATTTATCAGGAGTGGGTAAACAAGCAGCTGAAATTTGATCTGTCTCAAGGGCTTCAACTTCAATATTTAAAGATGGATCATCTCTATTTTCTAGTTTTACTTTTACTACATTATACGTTTTCTCAGTTGCCTTTTCGGCTCCAAAAGTATAAATAGATAAAGTTTCTGTTCTAATAACAGGTAAATTTAATTTTTGTGAAACATCGCGAATTATGAATGTTCTCATACTACCATTATCCAATAAAATACGAATAGGTTCAGTTTTATTATCTTTCGGATCCTTTGCCATCACGGAACAAGTTTGCAAAAAAATGTTGCATTGTGTGTTTTTATTTTGTACATTATTAGTAGAACTGTTATCACAATGTAAAACAGATACTACACTCTTATCCGTATTTACCTTTAAAGCATTTTCAAGTTGGAAACAAATGGCCCTACTATGTTTTTTGTTACAATATTACACATTTTAGTTTTTTCACATTCCTTAATTTTATGTTTGGCCTGTAAACATAAAAAGCATCTTCCCTGTCTTTCTAATATTTCTTTTTTCTGATCTATAGTTAAAGATTGACACATTTCACTATTATGATCAATACTGTTACAGAATAAACACGAATTCTTATTTACAGAAGCCATTAATTCAGCAGCTGAAACATTATTTTGTTTAAATCCTTTCGTACCATATTGCAATCTCGGTTTATATTTTGATTGTTTGTCAATAAATTTTGATCTATGTTCAATTTTATTATCACTGGAAAATGATTTTTTAACATCTAAATCATCGAAACATCTAAATCATACCCTTTCTCTACTTTCAAATTCGTTTTTAAGAAAACTCATGAGATTTTCTATATTCAACATTTCTCCATCATTTAACTTCCGATTGAATTCTAAAGTCAAATCCGGAGGTATTAATTTAAGTAATATTGGACAAAGTAATCCACTGTATGTATCTGATTTTACACCTAGTGACTCTAAATTACGAATTTGTACTAGACATTTATCTTACAGATTTCTTAAACCCCGAGTGTCAGAAGAACTTTTCAGATGTTCCATATTTAGTAAATTATTCAAATGAGCATGTACGAGCATATCATGTCTACCAAATCTTTCTTTCAAAAGGGATACGGCCGCTGCATAATTTTTTTCCGTTAGACTGAATCCACTTATTGTGTTTGCAGCCGTTCCCGAAACTAAACTTTTCAAATAACTAAATTTCTCAATATCTGACAGACCTGTGTTTTTATCTATGGCTGTTTGGAATGTGTTCCAAAATTCCATAAATTTATCAGGTTCACCAAAAAACGTATTTTTTTGTAATTTTGGAAGCTTTACTTTTTTCAGTTCGGTAGCATGATCTTCTCGCACTGAATCAACATTGTTAACATTACTAACAATGTTAACATTGTTACAACATTGTTAACATTGTAGCATTGCTAGCATTAGAACATAAATTTTTTATCTTAAAGTTCAGTTTTGATGTATATGATATTACTTTTTGATCATAGATGTCACAATTTAAAATTTCGTTTTCAATATGTTTAGCATTAATCGTAGTTAAAATGGTTTTATCAAGTTCCTTAATAGTTTTATATTTTTCATTCAATTTATCAAGAAGTTCTTCTAATTCTTGTACAGAATATTCTGTATTACTTAAATATTGATCGATACTTTCAAATATTTTATTGAGAAGATTCCGATGCGTATCACGCATTTTCGTTTGTTTATTTTCAGACATATTCAAAACAAAATATAATCATAAAGAAACTCACCGATTTCCAGTCAAACAAAAAATAATTTAGTACTTGCTTACGCAATCACTGCCCAAACGAAGTTATCATAATCCTTTTCAAGGCCGCTTGCACCAAAAATGTTGGATTGTCTATTCCAGTCTTTCGAATTCGAATCAAAACTAATCTATTTTTATAAATATATTCTAATATCTTACGTGTGTGGTTCAGTGTAAACTAATCTAAACAAAATCAATCTGCATTTACGGAACAAATGACATTACAATAAGACACATAAAAGAATATTAGCGCCAAGTATTCGACGCAACAAATCTAGAAATCTACATATCAACAGAACAATTATTTCTCTTCAGTTCACATGAAAATATGAGTTCAAACTACGCATGCGCTGGCTAAATATTTGTTTCACGAATTAGCCGGAACAGACTATCAAGCCATAACCAGCCAGTAATGTCGGGAGGGTAGGGGGAGCTGGGAAAATTTTTGTGCGGCTAACATCATTTAACAATCCATATTTCATATGTGAAGTAAATAGAGTACAATCTGTGATAGAAAACAAACCTGTCTATAAAGAAATCGCCTATATCGTAGCCAGTCTATAGCGGAACTTTTCTATAACGAAATTCGTAAACGAAAGAAAAGAAAACCATAATCCGGGGGAAGTAACATAAAACAATTAGGGGCGTTGTACTAGCTAATAGGACAATAATCTTAAAACTAATGTTTCTAGCAGTACAAAATCAAATTGTTTTCAAATTTTCGATTTCTTAAAGATATTTCGATTTTTCGATTTTATTTTCGAATTTAACGAATATTTTAATTGTTCCTTTTATTGAATAGTAAATACTACCTCAGACCTGCCAACCTTTGAAAATGAGAAATAGTAGCACACCAAATTCAAATTTATCTGTTGGTTGGTTGGTTGGTTGGTGGCTGTTTTTTACGCTGTAAATTTTAAGCGAGCAAATACTAATCAATTAAACGCATGTGTATATCCATAAGCACACAAAGTAGGAGACTCTTTTGTTTTTGCTAATTTTTTTGTTGCAGGTGAGATTGATTAAACATAATTATCCCTATTCAATTAATGCTCTGTCCACTCCTAAGCCAAATTTCTGAACTTCACAGTGATTTTTCTGAAAGATTGCAAGACGGTTGGGGGGAGGGGGTGATGGAACTACGGGTATATCTTCCAGAGAAAAATATCTGAGTTAAGAGTCCTTCATCAGGTCGAGTAAGCTGAGACAACCAGGAGTAGGGGCGTCCACTCCCGCCACATTTTTTTGCGTCCCTTTGACGAAATTTGCGTTTTTCGCGATCTTTTGACGAAATTTGCAGTTTTTGTCGAGATCTGTTGATAAAATTTGCGTTTTTTTTCGATATTTGCCGTTTTTTGCAATGTTTTTGACAAAATTTGCTGTTTTTACGCGATTCTCTGACGAAAGTCACGTTTTCCCCGCGATCTTTTGACGAAATTTGCCATTTTTCGCATTGATTTTCACGAAATTTGTCGTTTTTTGCGATCTTTTGACGACATTTGCCGTTTTTCGCAATGTTTTTGACGACATTTGCCGTTTTCCGCAATGTTTTTGACGAAATTTGACTTTTTTTTGCAATTTTCTGACGAAAGTTACGTTTTTCCCGCCATCTGTTGACAAAAATTTGTCGTTTTTTCGCGATCTTTTGACGAAATTTACCGTGTTTCGCAATGTTTATGACGAAATTTGCCGTTTTTTCGCGATCTTTCGACGAAATTTTTCTTTTTTCGCAATGTTTTTTGGCGAAATTTGCCGTTTTTTCAAGATTTTCTGATGAAAGTCACGTTTTTCCCGCAATCTGTTGACAAAATTTGCTGTTTTTTCGCGATCTTTTAACGAAATTCGCCGCTTTTCGCAATGTTTTTGACGAAATGTGCCATTTTTACGCGATTCTCTGACGAAAGTCCCGTTTTCCCCGCGATCCTTTGACAAAATTGGCGACTTTTCTTCGAACGAAAGACGAGATTTATTTTTTTCGGCGATCACTTGCCGAAATACCGATACATTTAATGTCCGAATTTTCGGATTTATGACCGATATTTTTTTTTTCGGAAATCATTGCCTTAATTTTTCGGAAAATTCGGACCAGAATCACCCCTGAACGATCTTTTGACGAAATTTGCTTTTCTCGCCAATTTTTTGACGAAATTCGCGTTTTTTCAGCGATCCTGTAACGAAATTCGCATTTCTTAGCTCGATCCTGTGACGAAATTCGTAATTTTTCGCGCGATCCTGTGACAAAATTCTTGATTTTTTTCCGGAAAATCGTAGTTTTAGACAGATTTTCGTAGCATCGTAGTTTGTGGCTCAAATCGTAGCAGTTGGCAGCTCTGCTATCTTCACACCAAGTTTTAAGTTTCTAAGACTACAGGATAAAATTATTTTCAATTTTTGATTTTTTCGAATTTTTTTACAATTTTCTGGATTTTTTAATTTTTTCTTATTTTGTATCCTTTATTACAAATTCTAGCGCTACAAAATCGAATTATTTTGAAATTTCCGATCTTTTTCGAGTTTTTTTATTCTATTTTCGAATTTATTGTGTTTTAATTTTTCCTTTTTCTGTATCCTAAACAATAAGTTTACGCCGAATTTTAGAGGTCTAAAGCTACAAAATCGAAATTTTTTCGATTTTTCGAATTTTTTTTTCGAATTTTACAGATTTTTTATTTATTTCTTTTTTGTATCCTAAATACTACCTTTATTCCAAATTTTAAGTTTCTAGCTTTACAAAATCGAATTATTTTCAAATTTTCGTTTTTTTTTTTCGATTTTTTTATTTTATTTTGAATTTTTGTTGTGTTTTTAATTTTTTCTTTTTTCTGAATCCTAAACACTACCTTTACACCAAATTTTCAGTTTCTAAGACTACGAGATCATATTATTTACAATTTCTCTCTTTTTCTTTCTTTCTTTTTTTTTTTTTTTTTTTTGAATTATCCATATTTTTTAATGTTTCCTTATTTAGTATCTTAAATATTACCTTTATTTCAAATTTCAAGTTTCTAGCGCTATAAAATCGAATTATTTTCAAAATTTCCTTATTTTTCGATTTCTTTCGATTATTTTATTTTATTTCCGAATTTTATTGCGTTTTTATTTTAACTTATTCTGAATCCTAAACAGTATCTTTACCGCGAATTTTAAGTTTCTAAGGCCAAAAGATCAAATTAGTAATTTTATTTTCGAATTTTTGATTTTTTTTTTCGAATTTTCTGGATTTTTTAATTTTTCCTTATTTTGCATCCTAAATACTACCTTATTCCAAATTCCAAGTTTCTAGCGCAACAAAATTGGATTATTTGAAAATTTTCGATTTTTCGATTTTATTTTCAATTTTTTTTTGTGTTTTTGATGTGTTCTTTTTCTGAATTCTAAACACCACCTTCATACCAAATTTTAAGTTTTTAAGACTACAAGATCATGTTATTTTCAATTTTCAATTTTGTTCGATTTTTTTTAATTATCGAATGTTTTTTTTTTTTTTTTCCGGATTTTATAATTTTTCCTTTCTTTGTATCCGAAATTATTCCAAATTTTAAGTTTCTGCGGCTGCGGGATATATCCAATCGTTTTGATGACGCGAGAGTGAGTGAATGTCTGAGTGACAAAAGTCGAAACTTTGAGTTCATATATCGACTGCACTAATTTATGGTTATTTTTTTAATTATCCATATTTTTTAATTTTTCCTGATTTAGTATCTTAAGTATTACCTTTATTCCAAATTTCAAGTTTCTAGCGCTATGAAATCGAATTATTTTCAAAATTTCCTTATTTTTCGATTTCTTTCGATTCTTTTATTTTATTTTCGAATTTTATTGCGTTTTTTATTTTAACTTATTCTCAATCCTAAACACTATCTTTACTGCGAATTTTAAGTTTCTAAGGCTAAAAAATCAAATTATTTTAATTTTTTCAATTTTTTTCGAATTTTTCGAATTTTTGAATTTTTTTTTCGAATTTTCCGGAATTTTAATTTTTTTCTTATTTTGCATCCTAAATACTACCTTTATTCCGAATTCCTAGTTTCTAGCGCAACAAAATCAGATTATTTGAAATTTTTCGTTTTTTTCGATTTTTTCAATTTTGGTTACGATTTTTTTGGTGTTTTTGATGTTTTCTTTTTCTGGATACTAAACACTACCTTCGCACCTAATCTTAAGTTTCTAAGACTACAAGATCGTATTATTTTCAATTTTCAATTTTGATGGAATTTGTTGAATTTTCGAATGTTTTTTTTTCGATTTTTCCGGATTTTATAATTTTTTCTTTCTTTGTATCCTAAACACTACCTTTTTTCCAAATGTCAAGTTTCTAGGGCTACGGGATCTACCTAATCTTTTTGATGACGCGTGAACGAGTGAGTGAGTGACAAAAAATCGAATGTTTGAGTTCATATATCGTCTGAACTAGAAAACACAGAAAGTTGTAATTTTAAATTTTTATCCTGTGTGCCAAATACTCGAGAAAAACGAAGTTTCAAATTTTTGGGATACTCCAGCGCGGAGATATGGGGGGGTCAAAAGTGCCCTGAGTTGCTTCCAGAAAAGTATGCTTACGGCTGTCCTCTCTCGACTTGGCGGAGGTACTGCAGAGCCTCCAGATTAGTTAATGTGGTTCATTACTTAAAATATGATACTTTGAAATAAACTTTGAAACATAAAATTACAGTTAATGTTGTTCATTACTTAAAATATGATAAAATTGAAACAAAGATGCTGAAGTACATTAAAATTATTCAATATCAAAGCACTTTCAACTATGCACATAGCCTTCAGCAGGGATAAAAATACAACTGCCATTACCAACATCTTACTTCCAAAATCTCTGTTCTTTTAAAGACATGGAAGTAAGCCTTTGGTAATGACAGTTATATTTTTATCCCTGAAGAAGGTTATGTAAATAGCCGAAAGTGCTTGGAGTAATTGACATTGAATAATGTTAATGTACTAGATTAATGTCTGACACAATTATTCAAATTGTTAAAGACATTATATGACATGTAATTTTCCCAAATGTGTGAAAAAGTCCGGGCCAGGATTTGAACCTGGGATCTCTTGGCTGAAGCTGCCAATGCTTTACCATTTGAGCAATCCCGGACAAATGTAGCGGAATTAATTCACCCAGGGAAAATTACATCTCATACGATTTCTTTACCAATTTGAATATTTGTGTCAAAAATAAATCTAATGTAATCAAGTTTCCATCCAATGTTTACTGGAAGTCCCATTACCTGCGATTTTTTTTGTTGCTGAGCTAATTCAGATATCATACCAGATGTGATGATCAATAAGGTTAACTGGATGAATTAGTTCCGCCATATTCGTCCGGGATTGCTCAGTTGGTAGAGAATTGGCGGTTCCTGCCAAGATATTCCTGGTTCGAATCCTGGACTGGACGTTTTTGCCCAGTTGGGAAAATTACATCTCAAATGTTAATGTAGTTTAACATCTTTCTTACAATTTTATCATCTTTTAAGTAATAAAGCATATCAAAGGTAATTATTTTTTTTTTTAGTTTTTTAAAGATACATTTTAGCATTCTACTAATTTTTTGCCTCGTTTATGTTAAGTAATTGTACAGAAATATAATGTAAAAGTACCTAAATTACAAAGTTGTATGCCAAAGGGTTTTGTAACAGTGTGCATATTAAGATAATGCTTCTGCTCACAGAGATGTAAATAAATGAAACAAAATATTTTTATTTCTATACAGAGCATGAAATTTGTTATCCAAATCCTTGATAGACTAAAACAACGAGAAATATGGTTTAAACATATAGAATAAAATTAATAGTTCTAAAATATTCAAATTACTCCACGATATTCCAATTACAATGATAAGCGATCAGTTTTTTCTTTTGAATGTCAGTTTCTATCGTCACCTTCAGTGACGTATGTTTTTCTTGTACAAATGTCCCACTTTAATTGTAAATTTTCCGTACATTAATACTTTTATGTACATTAATACTTTCCGTACGTTAATGCTTTTATGTACATTAATAATTTCCGTACATTAATACTTTTCTTTACATGTCTGTGAGCAGAGAACAAAATTATTTATCCAAATCCTTGTCACACTTAAACAACGAAATATATGGTTTAAACATATAGTATAAAATTAATAGTTCTAAAATATTCACATTACTCCACGATATATCAATTACATTGGATAAGTTTTTCCTTTTGAACGTCTGTTTCTATGATCTCCTTCAGTGTGCTCACAAACATGTAAAGAAATGCCATTATGCAGAGAACAAAATTATTTATCCAAATCCTTGTCACACTTAAACATCGAGAAATAAATGAATAGTTAGAATATAAAATTAATAGTTTTAAAATACTCAAATTACTCCACGATATTCCAATTACCCTGACATGGTACATGTTTTTTTTCTTCTTTTGAACGTCTGTTTCTATCGTCTCCTTCAGTGACGTATGTTTTTGTTTTACAAATATCCCTGTTTAATTGTAAATTTTGCATACATTAATACTTTTACGGCATTGATAATGTAAAAAAGGATCAAAATATGTAAATGTCCATCCTCTAAACGTGTATGTTGTGTAAACATTACTTTCTAAAGAATAAATGCAACAGTTAACGAAAATAACAAGAATTGAAATAACTTTAATAAAAATAAGATACCTTGCGTTTATTCTCAAATAAAATTTTAAAAAGTTTTAAGAATTTCGTCCACCCTTGTATATGTAACTGTCATTTTCATCCAAATTATTCATCTGACCTTTCATAAATTTGTTCATTTTATGGTTATTCTAAAATAGATTTTACACAAATAAAATAAACTAAAACTACCAGTTCAAACAGATCATTCAAACCGCCGTTGCGTGTATTATGTACAGATTTATTTCAGCGTGGGATGTACGTCAGCACACTAAGAAAATTATTCCTCGATTGTTAAACACGCCTATAAATAGATTGCGTCATTGATTACAGAAGATAACATCACGCAGTGCCGTTTTGCCAATAACCTAGGACACGCAAGCGTGTCATTCTTATCAAGAGTGTGATTTGTGAGGACGAATAATTTTGGAAGAATATTACAACAAAATTTTGCCTATGACAATCTTTATGCTTGTAAATATTTAATTTTCGTTTTGTCGTTTAATTTACAGATAATATATTTCTTCCAATAGTTTAATACAGGATAACAAAATAAATCAATCATTATTGTATTCAGAATACTTCTGAGATTTTTTATGTGTACCGTTTTATTTTTTATGACAGTCCTTATGATTGTAAATATTTAATTTTCGTTTTGTCATTTAATTTACAGATAAAACATTTCTTCCAATACACTGTTAAAAATTTGCAGCAAACTGTCCAGTCATTTGACAGTTTTTGTAGAAAAGGTTACATAACCGTAATTTAAGTATATTCTGACTGTATTATTGCTCATTTTATGGTCAGAATATAGTTAAATTACGGTTATGTAACCGTTGTCTACAAAAACGGTCAAATGACTGGACAGTTTGCTGCAAATTTTTAACAGTGTAGTTTAATACAAGATAACAAAATAAATCAGTCATTATTGTCTTCAAAATACTTCTGAGATATTTTATCTATACCGTTTTATTTTTTATGACAGTCCTTATGATTGTAAATATTTAATTTTCGTTTTGTCATTTAATTTACAGATAAAACATTTCTTCCAATAGTTTAATACAGGATAACAAAATAAATCAACAATTATTGTGTTCAAAATACTTCTGAGATATTTTATGTATACCGTTTTTTTATGACAGTCCTTATGATTGTAAATATTTAATTTTCGTTTTGTCATTTAATTTACAGTTAAAACATTTCTTCCAAGAGGATAACAAAATAAATCAATCATTATTGCCTTCAAAATACTTCTGAGATATTTTATGTATACCGTTTTATTTTTTATAACTGTACTTATAATAGCAAATATTTAATTTTCGTTTTGTCATTTAATTTACAGATAATAAATTTCTCCCAGTACTTTAAAACAGGATAACAAAATAAATCTATCAGAATCTTCTATAGGTCATCAGAATACTTCTGAGATATTTTATGTATACCGTTTTATTTTTTGCTGCTTTCCAAACATATTTTAAACACTGAAGTTTAAATAAATTTGATAAAAATTTTATTAACGCAGAAATACATAGGAAGGAATTTTTATTAATGAAATCTCATGTCATGTGTGGTAATATTTTTTCTTCTTGATTTTTACGTCATTTTATTTATCATACACGTAAGTAAATTCGAAACTAACCTAGGATATCTGATTTTAAACATTGTATTTATGTATTTTAAACTCTACCGTAGCTCTTGTTGCATTTTAACTAATTGTAGAACCTCTATTAAAATTTTATAATAAAAGATTTACTTTAAACATTTCTTTGTAATTTTGCACATTAATACAACTTTTTTGTATTTGTCAAAGTCGTTTTAACGTGTAATATAAATGATAAAAGAAATGTCATTATCATACGTAAAGTGTGTCGACCTTTTTCACATCCGCATGCGAATTTTTGGAAAAATTATTTTAAAATACCATAATGCGCCAACTAAAAAAAAAATTATCTGATAAAAAAAATAATAAATTGAAATTACTTAGATTTATTTTTATCATTTATTTAAAAATTTAAAACATTATGTGTAGTTATTGCACTTTAATAATTGTACTAATATTTATATTTAAAAAAGTAATAATAATAATAATACAATTAATTTATTAAAGGCGATTTCTGGTGTTGCATCTTGTATGAAAGATAATTAATATCAGCTTCATACTTAGATAACTTTCAATCACACGTAAGTTTTACGATTTGAATTCTGTTATATTGCCTCTTGTTTCTTAGGAGCTGCTTTTTATGGCTTCTATTAACTTATTTGCCATACTGAGCAGATACTGCAAATCGCAACACTCGAAATATTTGGCGATTAATCGCTGTTATGTGTTTTAAATAGCAGTTTAAAGCCCGATAACTGAGAACAATTTAAAATTAGACAGCTCTGATTGGTAGAATTTGATTTGATGTCAATCGTAGAAGATACCAATAATTATTTTCACAATTTGTTTTATTATTTCTTTTCCATGTAAGTATTTAGAATGTATTACCAAGTAATAATAAATTCCAAATACAAAAAATAGTAATAATAAATTCCAAAATGATTGCCGTGTTAATAGTGTATGGGGGCGAATCTCGCAGGATCTCATTACAGCGATAGCCTATTTGTGAGCACGAACGATGGCGAAGAATGAGTCTACCATGCCGAAAGCAGCGAGGACCTCCATCATTACATTCATTAAGAACTTTATTAAGAAACACTTTATTGACTGGTCACGAATTAACTCGTGTTTGTTTCACCAAGCATCATTGACGGGCGTGGCTTTTCCCTTATTTAAAAGGAAAAAATGCATTTATATAATTTTGTGCATAATTTTTTAGATTGCAAGGCATTTAATATTAAATACGTACATTGTACGATATTTACTGACGCATAAACTTGACATACCTATATAGAAATCAATTTATTGAAAGATTTTCAAAAAAGGTTCTTTTAAAGAACCTTTTAAGAACCTGTATTATTTGCATCAATTTAAAATTTAAAAGAATTGATGTACACGAGAAAGACTTTCAGAAAAGGTTATCTATACTTCTACTGTTGTATATTCAAGATTTCATACAAAATCGCCGGCCAACAAAGCGTTAAGACAACCCACTCCGCTAGATGGTCAAAGCCCGGCTACTTTAGATATTGCATTTATCAATTCTAGGTAAACGTTTTACTTTTTTTAATTTGGATTATTATTTTAAAAACAACTATGAATTGAATAGTTCATAGACAAACTCTATTTAAAATATCAGTGTTTTAATACAGAATTTTTGTATTTATATTTAATGTGCTGTCTTTCTCGACATTTCGTTTCTTTTTAAAGTAATTAATCCGTACAATTTCACTATGGATGCTCCGTTAATCGACGGATGAATAAAAACAAGCAGAGGTATGTTTATTACGTTAGACACGCGAGTGAGGTTATCACTTTCTAGCAAGAAGGATCTACATGACATTTGTCGGAAAAGTTTGCGAGAGAGATTTACTTTTATACAGCTTCATCTATTTCAAGATTGGTTGAAAAATATGTAATTTGTCCAATTCAAACAGAATAACTAGTCAGATTTGTGGTGCACTTTTGAGGTCCAATTGAACGGTAACAAGTCAGACCACAGTCTGCTATACAAAACATGCAATATAAAACACTAGCACGGTAATAAATATATAACTATTTTTATTTTTACAGTATTATTTACATCAATTTAAAATTTAAAAGAATTGATGTGCACGTGAAATTCATTTTTTTTTTTCATATTTTATTTCTAAACGTGTAACATGAAAATGAAATTATAATGAAGACATAAAAATTATTTGTAAAAATATAAAATAAAGAGTAAAGTTCACTGTATCAGATCCTATTAAACATCGTGTATAAAAGAATAACGAGAAGATTTTTTTTCCAGTCTTGTATTTTAATTTAAAAAAACCAAACAGTACCGTCCTTCACAAAGTATATTGTACCATTTAGGAGTTTTTTTTTTAACATTTTACTCAAATCACTAAAATGTTTAAATTTGTATACGCTATATCGCTATTTTACCTGAATAAAGCATCATCATTCTGTGCATGTTTTTGTAATGTCTGTCATTTAAACATGAAACAATCTACAGAATTTATATTTTATTTTCATTTATGTTATTTTATAAAGTGTACAAAAATGTTATTCTGACTGAATGTTTAATAGTTTAATTTTATTAACTAACATTAAATTGTATTAACTGTTTAATTTTATAGCATTTATTGCCGAATTAAAAGTATTTTTTTCTTATTGCAGAGTTTTTTTCATTCTAAATGTTATGTTTATTTTATTATATATTTTATTATACATTATTTATATATCTATTATATATTGTCTTATTAGGATTTTTTTAATATTAATCTATAATAATAAAAAAAAATCTGACTATTGTTTTAAAGAGACCGGTGCACAGACTGCTAGTCAACACACAATAGTAAAAAAAATGATGACTATTGTTTTAAAGAGACCGGTGCACAGACTACTAGTCAACACACGAGAGTAAAAAATATGCTACTATTACTTTAAAGAGACCGGCGCGCAGACTGCTAGTCAATACACAATAATACTATGTGACGCGTTCAAATTGCATATTCGTGGATAGTTAATTTCAGTGACTAGTTACCCAGTTTCAGTGGAGGTCTCGATCTCTTTTTAGTCATATAAAAAATGAAGTGGTAGAACGAACAACAAGAAATCCTGTAACACATCTAAACGATTCAAAACACCATATAATATTTTTCTTACTCTAATAGTAAAGTAGATATTGAATTAAAAGTATTTTTTTCTGATTGCAGAGTTATCTTTAATTCTAAATGTTATGTTTATTTTAATATATTTTTTATTATATATTATTTATATACATATTATTTAAAAAAAAGCTAACTATTCTTTTAAAGAGACCAGTGCACAGACTACCTGTCAACACAAATAGTAAAAAATATGCTATTTTTTTAAAGATACCAGTGCGCAGACTGCTAGTCAACACACAATAGTACTAGGTAACGTTTTCAAATCGCATATTCGTGGATAGTCTGTGTCAGTGGCCAGTTACTCAGTTTCAGTGGAAGTCTCGATTTCTTCTCAGTCATATGAAAAATGTAGTGGTAGAACGAACAATAAGAAATTCTGTAACACATCTAAACTGTTTAAAACATCATATAATATTTTTCTTACTCTAATAGTAAAATAGATAGTGAAAGAAAATGATTCAGTAGATGCAACAAATAAATAACAATTCTTCAATTTATTTATTTATTTGAAACAAATATAAATTAGTTTTTTTTTTATAAATTTACACATTTTACATTAATTAAATAAAAAGTAGTAAAAGTATACATCTGTCGATTTAATGATATTTTTATAATGATATTTAACATCAATACTGAAAAAATTAGATGAAGGAAAACAGCGAAAAACATTTAAAAGAAAAAAAACCCAGTTGGAAAATAATTTTCGGATTGCATGTTTCGAATACTTAGCACATCATTAAATAAATACTTATCTTGAGGTTTTTTACGAGGTATAATAATGGAATAACAAATGTCATAGGCCATGTATACGAATGTTTAAGTAAACTTAAAAAAATACATAATTATTCTAATGTTTTATCCTATCACGTACTTACAAAACTTAATTTATTCCTTACACGAAGTGTTAGATGTGTTTTATTTGCAAATATTTCATCGCTGAGTGCTTGATATATAATATTTTGTTCGTACTTTCAGAAATACATTCTAAGTCAAGATCTTTTTATTATTTATGACTTATACAGATTAATTGTTGACAATTTTTAAATCAAGTGATTTTCATTATTAGTTGCAGGATCGGTCGTTTTATTTTTTAAGATTTTGCTTTATATCACATCTTTTTAAAAACAAAGTTATAGTTTGTAGATTAATTATGAAGCATATTGTGATGTATCTTGTATATGTGTGGGCGTTCTAAAGGAAACAGGCCGTTCTAGACGACGAACACAAGTTTAATTCTTGACATAAAGTTGATATAAGAACGACGAAGACAGGTACATCACACGACATTAAATAAACATAAAAGATTATTCATATTTTTCAAGATTCATGACCGATAACATTTACTCACGGCCATTTTCATACTATTTCTGTTTCCATAAATCAGACGACGTTCTTCGCCGCTAACATTCCAAGTTCTACTGCTGCGCGCTTTCGTTTCTCCAGAAGGGGGCGCTACTAGAGCAAGAAGAGGCATGCGCAATCCTCACACCTCCCCCTTTCGAGAATTTGATTTAGTCTTTTGAGACAAATCAGTATCTGGTAAATATCTAAATAAACAAGTAAAACATATTAATACTAAAATTCAAACATTTAAAGAACATCAAAGAAAATAAACAAATAGAATACACTATAACACTAATACTAATATTTTAAAGTCCTGGGATAAAGTTAAAGTTTTTAAAGCTAAAGTTCAGACTTGTAACACAGAAACAAAAGAATGTTCAAAGTTTTAAGTCCAATGTGAGGCATGTAGCCTACTTAGAGAGTCAGCATTCGCGTGGAGTTTCCCACGTCGGTACGTTATTTGGGCTTGAAAGCGCTGAAGTGCAAGGGCCCATCTTTGAAGGCGCGCACTTTGAGGTGCACAGTCCGTGAGAAATTTCAAAGGATTATGGTCGCTCACCACAGTTACGTGCGAACCATAAATATAGTGTTCGAACTTTTTCAGGGCGAAGATAACATCATAAGCTTCCTTTTCGATGGTAGCATAACCTCTTGGCATTTGGAGAGCTTTTTACTTGTAAAAGCAATGGGGTGATCTTGTTCATTTTCATCTTTTTGAGATAGACAAGCGCCTATCGCATTGAAGAAGCATCTGCATGTATAATAAATGGTTTCTGAAAGTTCGGGGAATAACAGATGGGTGATTTACTGATCGCCTGTTTCAACTCAAAAAAGGCTTTGTCACAATCCTCAGACCAAGTAACTTCATTAGGGGCACGTTTCTTCGTAAGTTCAATCAATGGACGAGCTATGTCGGAGAATGAAGGAACATAGGATCGGTAGTAAGATAAAAGACCTAATATGCTTCTGACATCTTTCTTTGACTTGGGAACTTCTAAGTTTTGTATCGCTGATACTTTGTCGGGATCGGGTGCATGTACACCGGATCCTACCACATGATCTAGAATTTTTATTTTTTTTCGTTTTCGCCGTCTTCCCGTACTAAATTTATTGTTCATTCGGTGAAAGCCATCACGTGTATACTGTTTCTTCCGCACAGTTTCCTTTATTTCCACTTTATCATAATTTTTAGAAAGTTCAGTTTCATTTTTATTTTCGTCGATCGTCACTTCCTTAGTCTTTGTAAACTCATCAAGCTTCTCAGATTTCTTCTGGCATTTTTCTAACAACATGTTGTCAGGATGATTTAACTTAAGGAATACATCGGGTTCTTTGTTTGCTATTTCATGCGATTTCACACAACCATTGACGATAATGTAGTCGGAATTTTCATTGTAAACAAGAGGTTGTTCCTCGCTGAACTCAATCGTGTTGGATTCGGAACTTCCATCAAGTGTTTCTGGCATTGTATTATTGAAAACAGAGTAAGATTCTTCTGTTGTCGTGACATCATCTTTTGAATCTTTATTTTCAGAAATTATGCTTCGTCTTATATTTTCTTCCTTCATGTCTTCTGATGCAATCAAATATTTATCCGAAGCACTTGCATTCTTTTTAGCATAAATTGCGGTTTCGTATTCGGTTTCTTCATCAGGTGTGACTGCATAGTTTGAGGGTTCGAAAATATAAGTTACATTATTAACTATGGGAGCATCCTTCATAATATTGTGTTCACTCTGTAAATAATTTTGGATTTTTAAATCTTTTGAATTATGTAAAATTTCTTCTGCTTGCCTAATTTGAGGATCTTCTTCCTTATAATGAATTTCCGTTTCGATTTGATTTCCACTCTCTATTACGATTAAATCGGCAACAGTACATATGTCATTTTCATTATTATCAGTTTCTTTCGTGATCGATTGTGTAATACTAGTACGCGGGTGAGGGTTATTTTTTGTCTCATCAAATAATTTATCCAAGTGATATAAGAAATTATCATGAACGGAAAAGTTATTAAATTCATTTTTGTTAGCTGTCGAACACTGATTTAACGAAGGGTCGTTTTTCTGTTGCCATTTAAATTTATCTGAATCATTTACAAAAGTATCAGGTGCGTGGTCAATGTTCTCGTTTGCATTCGCATTTTCAACTGACACATGGTCTAAAATTGAAGCAGACAGATCTACAGCGTTGGTTTCTTTCGTATTGTCACTTATCGCGTCAACATTACAATTTAATGCCTTTTCATTTTCATTATTCACATTATTTAATTCGTTATATGTATCAAGAGAAAGTAATAGATCATTAATTAAATTATCAACTACAGCACATGTTATCATAATATTAGGATATATCTTGGGGTTTAATTTATCAACTGCAATACTCAATGGGATATTTATTAAAGGAGCTTTCAAGTGGTGACCGAATGCAGATTGCAATATTATAGTGCCACAAGGATTTTTAAAGTACTCGGGTACACAATTAGTCTTTATTATAGAAATTTGAGTTCCACTATCTACTACGCCATGTAATATTTTATTACCACATTTGATATCTACTGTCGGTAATGTTTCAATTAATTTTGTTTCTTTTTGCGGTGTTTTCAAATCAAATAACTCATCTGACCTTATTCTAGCAGTGAGTGCTTTTTCATTTGCATTCGAATTATCTTCCCTATCAAATTTATTGGCATTGCCAAATAAATAACTACATATTGTAACATTATGGTATCTGCCGCAATTCGTGCATTTTTTATCTTTTATGGTACAATCTTTAGCGACGTGTTTACCTCTCTTCAAGCATAAAAAACAACGCCCTTCGGCTCTTAATTTAGCTATTTTCTGCTCAACGGATAATTTATTACATTCCTCAGTCGAATGACTATTACAGGAACAAAATATACAAAACGTTTCAGAGGTGGCTTTAAAATGAGATACTTCAGAATTAATTCTATCAGTAGCGAACATTTGTCTACGAAATGCAGGGGAATCATTATTATACGACTGTTTTGACCTTGGGTTATCTAAATTACCAGTTAAATAATTTTGTTTTTCTCTCGACTCTATTTCGGTACGAATAAATAATAACAAATCATCAATACTTGATTGCGTGTCACTAGAATTTTTTATACATTGCTTATTATATTCTATAGAAAGATTATTTGGCAGGGATTTAAGAATTATAGGTGTCAACAGGTTATCAAATCCATTTGATTCAATGTCTAAAGACCTGAGACTTCTTATTTGGCATTGAATGGTATCAAATAATTTTCGCAGAGCGATTACATCATTTGTTTTCAATACGGGTTTCAAAGATAATAATGTATTTATGTGTGTCGTCACAATGAGATCCTTTCGGCCAAATTGTTGTTTCAGAATTTGGACAGCTTCCAAATAATTTTTATCTGATAACGCAAACCCGGAAATAGAATTATATGCACTACCACCTAAATAACTTTGTAAAAAGCTCATTTTTTCAATAGTTGACAGTGAATCATTATCATGAACTGCTATTTTGAATGAGTTCCAAAAGTTTTGAAACTTACTTATATCGCCGTAAAATTTCTCAATTTTTAATGTAGGGAGTTTAACAGATTGTGCAACTACTTCTGCGTGCTTATTATCGACATGAGTTACGGGGGAAACTTGGCTTTTGCTATTATTTTTCCATTTCTTATTAATTCTAAATCTCCATAAAGTTATTTTTTCATGATATTCTATGGAGGCCTTCGCGTCTTTTTCGATTTCATCCTCATCATTAATTAGCGCTAAAATTTGTTCATCTTCTCATTTAAGATCGATACCTTTTTGTTCTAGCTGAGCTAAATTTTCTTCTAATTCCACCAAATTCGGCGATTCTAAAACCCATGCATATTCGATCTGTTTAATAATAGATGTAATAGATGCTTTTATTACCCCTCTAGTTTTTTTTAGTCAGTTGATCGGCCATACTTAAACAATAAAATTTACATTACCTCTGTATAGGTTATCCAAAATTTTTCTTCACTATAATCGTTCACTCAGTAATCAAAATTTACAGCCTGTTTTCATCCCACTTCTGACACCAATGTGATGTCTCTTGTATATGTGTGGGCGTTCTAAAGGAAACAAGCCGTTCTAGACGACGAACACAAGTTTAATTCTTGACATAAAGTTGACATAAGAATGACGAAAACAGGTACATCACACGACATTAAATAAACATAAAGGATTATTCATATTTTTCAAGATTCATGACCGATAACATTTACTCACGGCCATTTTCATACTATTTCTGTTTCCATAAATCAGACGACGTTCTTCGCCGCTAACATTCCAAGTTCTACTGCCGCGCGCTTTCGTTTCTCCAGAAGGGGGCGCTACTAGAGCAAGAAGACAATCCTCACACATATAATATGCTTCGAAGTAAACACGCATCATTCTTTTAGCAATATATATATATTTAATTACCAAATTTGAAACTGAAAAGGCTTACAAATGAATCTAAGCTAATATATTCATTTAAGCATTGATTATGGTGTTTTTTCATTTTATAATAATTATTGAAACAAAGTAAAAAAACAAACAATATTACAAGCGGGACAAAATCTACCTTACGGCAGAATATAGATTGGCCATCCACTGCTTTTATCGTTGAGATTTTTTCAGCCAAGTCTAACTCGTAAAAAACGTGTTTCTTAGCATAAGCCAGCTTTTTGTGGTTCACGGGATCTTTTTGAATGAGTCTGCACTTCTTTTCTTTGGTAAACATTTTTTCATTTTCAAATTCCTGCCTCGTCAAAATGTGATTGTCGACGTTCAAAGATAATGCCTGCATCAATTCAAACCATTGCAGCTCGGCCGCAGACGATGTGACAAATAGAGTAGTGGTTCCCGACTGTCGCATTGCAGCACACACACGTTTCTTCTCGTTTTTCTAATGAGCTGGTGTATTTTTTATGTTTTTGAAGAATTTGTAGCCGTCGTCGTGCTGAATGAGGTCGTTCACAAAACTTTCATCGAGCAAATTTTTGGCCGTGAGTCTTCCATCCAGTGATTTCTTTTTCCGAACGAAAATGTCGATTGCGCTCTTAAGACGAAAGTGATTAAATTTACTGTTCACGTACAGCAAATGATCGGGTCGGACTGTCCGTCGATCCGACCTTCGTATTTCTGAATTGGCGATTTTGGTGTAGGTATAATCCTTTTTAAGGTGCCTCCTACAGTAATTAGTGAGAAAGGACAGTTCTTCGGCATTTTCATCAAAGATTAGCGACTTAGGTATTTGATTTTCACCGGGTGCTAAGCAGATACAGCGGTCGTCGGCGAGCAACGTGTGTGTCGCACTCTGGTCTACTTCTAACTCGTCGACCTCCACTTCTTCTTTTTCTTCAAAATTGACTATTAGCTCATCCACGACAAAGTTTTGCCATGGCCTATCCCAATTTTCCGACAAACGCACTTCAATATGTTGATAGAGTTCCTGTCGATTGAGGCAACGGGCTGCTGCATGAATTTTTTGGGAAAGATATTTCTGGAAATTCGAAACCGTTTGATATGGCGTACTCGGGAGTTTTGAGTTTCATCATATCACCGTAACACGTTTTACAGAAAGAGCCTTCATCGCCTTATTTTTATAAAATGTCAGCCTTAGAAATTCTTCGGTCGCTTCTTTATCGATTAATCTCGATTTCAAAAGAGGTCGAATCGAAGTTTTAAGTCATAGTCGATCGCAGCAGTAACATTTGTGGTACTGACCATCGGATATAGTGTCAAAAAACCAATTGGCTATTATTTGAAATTCTGTTTGTTCGCAGGCCCAGTTGAGATCGATGTTTCGTTTTTGTCGTTTGATATCTGGCGCATCGAGGGGAGATACTAATTTATTACATTTATAAGCTCTTTGCAATAAGATAGCTGCACGAAAATTGAGATTTTTTTTTTTTTAGTCTGCATAATTTTAAGCATTTTATGAAGATAAACCTCTTCAGAGAGAAATGAATTAGGACCACGACCCATTCTAGGGTGCGGAACACCAGCTGCATCATTCTCGTGCTTCTTAATCCAGTAGCGAGCAGTACACTGTAAAAAATGACCAATGTTTCTTATTTTATGAAAATATACTATAACCACGAACGAAAATATAATATAATCTTCTGAGTTATCCGAAATTCCTAATAGCGTGTTCCATTGTCTTTTGAATCCCCAGAAACCAATACATTTCCAAAATTTAAAGAATGATTTATAAAAATAAATTATTTTTAGCTGCCCGTATATTTCAGAAACGTTTCCGAAGGGTTTTTATAGTGTATTAATTAGTGTCCTCAGCCTGGAATACCTGTTTTTCAAATGCCATCAATTCTCAAGTAAACATTTTCATGCTCAAAAAAAGTGTTTAACAGACAAACATGCAAAATTAACAGCGTTAACAATAACATTAAAATTAAGATTATTTCTTTACTTTTTCATGTATAAATTAAATTATGCAGCAGAAAACGTGTACTAAAGAATTGATGACATTCGAAAAACAGGTATTCCAGGCTTAGGACACTAATTAATACACTATAAAAACACTTCGGAAACATTTCTGAAAAATACGGGCAGCTAAAAATAATTTGTTTTTATAATTTATTCTTTAAATTTTGGAAATGTATTGGTTTCTGGGGATTCAAAGGACGATGTAAAATACTATTTGAAATTTCGGATAACTCAGAAGATTATACTATATTTTCGTTCCTGGTTATAGTATATTTTCATAAAATAAGAAACACTGGTCATTTTTTTACAGTGTAGCATGCGTAATATCCAGTGTACGTGCAATTTCAGAAATCGAAATATCGGCATAATAAAGAAAGATAATTTGATTTTTAATATCGTCAATAACAACCATTTGTATAGCTATTTATAAAGGGTGTCGATAAGTTAACCAAATTAAGTAGCTGTTTAACCTGTTCTTAAATTAGCATAAAAACACAATGACAACAAACAATTCAAAAATATAATTACAAATAAGAAATCCCCTGTTAAAGTGATGAGTTGTTCAATAACTATTCGATTTAGAAAAATATTTTTCTACTACTGTGCAATTTTTTTAATGAAATTTAATTTATCATGTTGCTATGGCAGCAGACGATAAAACGATATCGTTGGAATAAGGGAAATAAATAAAAGAAAAAGTTTTGTTGATGTTTGTGATAAAATGTTTTCCTTTTTTTAAAAAAAAGGTATATACATAATTCACTTTTATATTTTAACATAATAATAAGTCTACTATAATTTGTTACTCATTCTATAGCCAGTATAAAACGATATACAAACGATACACGTCGGGACACATTGTCGTTATCATTATCTTTTTACGCGTGAAGGTTTTGCTATGGTACTTCATTGTGAATTTTGGTAATTTTTTAAATTGAATACTTGAAAAACGGCATAATCATTACATTTGAAATTTATATCAAGGAAAATACAATTTTTTATCTTTCTAACGCAGTTTGTCTAACAATTTTGTGACAAATACTTTTCGAGCTATTAATTTTTTCAGTAACTTCAAATGTTTCATTTTCCGAGATTAAGCTGTGGCAACGATGGATGGCTGTGACTTTTCATAAACATGAATTTTACTGTTGCCTGAAAGAATAAGCCACCCTGTGTGTGGCTTAAAAAGTCATATGCTTCAAATTTAATTATTTCCTCTCTGCGTTTGGCAAATAATTCATAATTATTGAACAGGTATGTGTGATTTATTTAATATAGAAAATGATGTTCAGGTAAATGATTTTATTTTTTTCCAGAACTGCAAGTGAGTGCCATATGTATATATGTGAGTTCCATATGTATCCTCTGCCATCAAATTATGGCAGAGAATGAAGATCACTATTATACACATGACAATTAATACACATGACTAAATTAATGTAAAATTTTATTTTATTTTCTATTAAATGTTAGACGTGTATCACAAGTCAAGATAACATAGGGAAATAAAAGCTTAGTTTAGCATTATCGCACTCGACGAAAACAAACAACTTGTATGCTATAATAAGAAATAAAAGGAATACGAACGTAAATTAATGATCGGTGTAATGATCTCCAACAAACAGAATACTTGAATGAGCAACAACCGGACGAACGAACAAATTATCTTTATTTGTAAGGTGTATAATTTTTTAGTGTTTCGTTCATCTCACGAAACCCTATTTGTCTCGCTTCGTTGTCTGTCTGTCACAGAGCTGGTTCTCAGAAACTGTATAACATACAATCATGAAATTTTGAGTACTTATAGCTGAATACCTACTATGAAGCTCAAAATCATAAAATTTGAAAAAATCATATTAGTTTAATATATATAGATACAAAAACCAAAAATCTAACATCCTTTTCATATTAAAGTTAAGCATTTTTCTTTATAGCAGTTGCCAACAATTAAAAATCCACAATAAAATTCTTTCTACAATAATTGATTTTCTATTCAAAGAATTTCACCTAAAAAATGAAAATGAAATAAAAGTTTCACCAATTGAAAAAAAGAATAATATGACGTCATATTGCTAATAAAACGGAAATTTTCAAACGTTTCTCAATAATACAAGGAGTATGAGTATGTGTAAATACAGAAAGCAGCTTAATATGGTATCATTCGAGAAATAAAACGAAAATTAATCTTACGTCTAACATTTTGGAAGTCTCTATGCAACATATTCAATTTTGAAATTGGTTTTTTAATGTCGCATTTAGTCCACATGACAGATATTATTATGACGGTGTATAATAGCGGGCTTCGCCCGCTATCGAACCTGTTAAAACTTTCCAAATAACGAGAAAAATACACCGGTAAATTTATTCTTTATAAAAAACATGACTTTTTTTATTTATTAAATGAAATTTATTTGGATTTATAAAAGAAAGGATAAAGTATTTTGAAAGGGATATTAAACGAAACCTTTTGTGTGATCTGCGATCACATTTAGCCACATGTTTGTACCTTGTTTCCTTTATTGGGACCTTTTTAATACATATATTTATACACGGTGGTAATAAAACATTTTGCGAATATATGAACCTTTAGCAGCCTTTGCGTTCAACCAATCGAGGTGAGATTTCTGATATAGTTATTTAGAGGTATAATTACGAGATTCTGTGAACGGCAACAAAGTGACGCTCATGGTTACAGTTATAGGTATAGAAACTCTAAATTTTCGAAGGACAATGCCAATTTTTTCCCGTTGGAAATTATTCAGCGTATGCGAAAACCCTAAAGAGCGTTGGAACGGGACGTGCATCACAAAAAACAGATGCGTTATGCACGCACAAATACAGTTCTGCGAACGGCGAGGAAAAAACACGATCGGGGCGAGCGGATGCATATGACAGAGGGAAGACACCAATCACAAGACCGCCATTCGCCAGATATTCAGCGTAGAAAACGGATAAAGGGTGGAGTGGGAATGTTGGTTCTTCATTCGTGAGCTCGTACATGCCGACAAAATGACTCTGCCAACGAAAGTTCACGGTGAATTGTTAAAACTCTATTATCAAAATGGGATGAATGCCGACGAACCATTGCGTGTTTACCGTCAAAACTATCGCCAAATACGTGACTCATGTATCCTTCAAGCTCAGAGTGATTTAGTAAAGAAGAATTCGAAGAAACTGGCTGCACCTGTGTTAGACGATCCGAACGACCATTTGTTGTTGTTTGTTTGTTCGACCATTTGTTTGTTGTTGAACGACCATTTGTTGTTTGAGGACACAAATGAAAGTGCATCACATAGTGACTTAATGACACATGTAAACTGCAAGAGATGCTGCTCGTGTCTTGGATATTCCGAAAACAACGGTCCTAAAGCTACTGCGCTCTGCAATCCGCATGTTTCTATACCGTTACCAGCGCGTTCAGATGTTGTACTCATGGGATCACGTATGGACATTGCAAATGAATTTCTTGTCCGATATGATGGCAATAACGACTGCCCGGACGGACGAGGAACATTTCACCTTAACTCGCAACATCAACACCAAAAATTGTGTGCACTCGACAGACACGAATTCGCATGCTGTTATACTAGTACCTTTATACTACGCCAAAGTTACTGTGTGTTGCGGCATTACAAGCACAATTGTTCTCCACCCGTACTTGTTTTTGGAAGCGCATGTTCATGAAACAGCATTTTGGCGACCGCGTCATCTCACGCCATTTTCCATTTTCGTGGCCTCTGCAATCCCCCGACCTCACTCTTATAGATTTCTGGTTTTGGGGATACCTCAAATCTAGGGTGTACATGTGCAATCCGCAAACTTTTCCGGATTTGAAAGACTATTAAAACAAACATCCGTCATGCTATGTTACGTACGGATTTATTTTTCACAGTGTCCCGCATGAAATGCGTAATTCCCTGTGATGGCACCCATGTGAAAATGTGTAATATAAAAAAAGTATTCTTTTCTCCGATATGTGTAATTGGTGCCTGGTCTCTGTCATATACAATTTTCCTTCCGATCGTGTTTTTCTTTCTTTATTTTTAGCTTTTCGCAAAGGTGTTTTCTGGGCGTACATAACGCGTCCGTGTTTTGTGATACACGTACCGTTCCAACACTTTGTAGGGTTTTCGCATGCAATGAGCATTTTGCGTCGGGAAAAAGTGGGCGTCATTCGAAAATTTCGAGTTTCTGTTCCTATAACCGTAATCGTGAGCGCTACTTTGTTGCCGTTCATAGAACACAGAACTCATACTTCTGAATAACTATAGTTTAAATATCATCTTGATTCGTTAAACGGACCGGCAGCTAGAGGTCCATATATCGGTAAAGTATTTTTTTATGACCACCCTGTGTATATATATATATCTTATATATTAAAAGGAAAAGGGATTTCCGTCAAATTTATTTTTCACACGAATTTGCCTCATTTACGCATGCATAAACTCAAATCTAGAACCTAACCAGTTTTAGAGCACACTCAAATGCGCAAACGGTTGCCGAATAGTATAAAGCGTGTTTCTTCTCTGTTCCGATTATCGCGTGGGTTCAATCGCCGCTATGGACAGAATGATTTTTCTTATTTTATTTGAATTATTCTTCAAAATGAATTATTGAATCTTGAATTATTCTTCAAGTTGTTTGCCGTCAAGTTTTGACGGGTTCCGTCTAGTATATATATATATATATATATAATTTTTTATACAGTTTTTATTAAAAAATACAGAAAAATAACTTCTTTATATTAAATGAATTGCATAAGTAATGGAAAAATTTCTTGCATGTATGAAACAGTGCTAATAGCATGAAAGAAAATATGCATGAAAAATGTCCCTATCTTGTCAAAGCTATTTTCTCCATCTCAACAAGGTCCTTATATTAGAAAAGTAAAAAAAAAACTATATATAGTTGAATAAAACTATGATTCTCTATACAAATAATTTAATTATTATTAAGAATTTAAAATAATACATGAAATAAATGATCGTGAGGAATAATGATGAAAGGATGATAGCTAAAATGGGGACTGTCAAGCAAATTGAAGTCGCAGACGTCCTTGTATGAATATAAAGCAGGAAACTGTGACTACTTTAAAAAAGGACTTGAAGATGGGTTCTATCTAATGTATGAAATGAGAAATTAATTTATTCACACTATTTTTTACCAGTTGTCGTACATACAATTTTATTTCGCATCGAAATCATTTATTTGTTGTTGTTGATAATAAATACTTTTAAAATTATCAACAACAAAAAACAATTGATTTCCAATTAAACTATATTTAATGTACGAAAACTCGTAAAAACGTAGTTGGAATGATTTAATTTCGCATGCAGTACAATACCTAGAACTTGCTTTCATACACTCTTTTCACAAGTATTTAGAATTAATGCCTATTCATTCGCTCAAAGGTTTTTCTAACTACTGGAACTTGCGCTTGAAACATATTATTCGTACCTTTTTCAAAAGCCCTTCTGCTTTTGGAAAAGGGTTAATGATTAATCCATACAGTGGTCTCTAAACTCCTATATTAGATATTGGATAATATATAGTCACATGGAACCAAATCCAGGATAAATGGAGGTTGTGGCAATCAATATACATTCTTGTTTTGAGAAATATAAAAGTTAACAAATGTAAATTACTGCTTATCAAATAGATGCAACTCAGATCGTTTTCTTTGGATTTGTCATATCAGGCTCTTAATGATTCATATATCATATGCCTATTAACTGTTGGATACTTAGATACTGCATATTGATACAAAAATGCATGATATACCAACAATGAAATAACTATTGCTGCAGTAACTATCTAACGGATCTGTCGTACTTTATTGGATATATTAAGCAATCTTAATATATAAATTTTAAATATAATATACATAGATTTCATCGTAGCTGAGAACACACAATAATTGAAACAATTTTCATTATTCAGTGTAGCGCATCGTTGTTGTATACGCACAGTTGCGCAGTGGAGTATTTGATGCAAAATCCTGGCGTAAAAGACAGAAATTAAAATTTGCTCAACATTTGTAAAAAGCATATTTTATAATAGCAAGCATATTTTTATATACTATGTGGTGCAACGATGTATGTCTATTTCAGGAGCACGGGTCATATCTGGCTCCTTCTAGCCTCAGCTGAAATGAAAGTTTCTTTGCTAGAAGTCGTGCTTTTTTGTTATGATTCAGGATTTGTATTGTACAGGGTCATTCATAATTCCCTCCGGGGTTTCGAAACGTTATAGTAAAAAAACGAAGACGAATATGAAAAAAAGAAACATATGAAATTATTCCGAAACTATTCAAGTTTTACTTACATACATTACAGGTGTTCTATGTGTGAACCCTTGGTCACACGGCATACATCCATGCGATAGTCCAGTTCCTGCCATACTCCGTTTCTTTAAATCTGAATCAGTGGTGTCAGTTCAACGGGCCTTTCGTAATAAATATCGAAAACAGGGACCAACTGACAAAACAATTCATGTGTGGTACCGGAAATTTAAAGAAACGGAGTATGGCAGGAACTGGACTATCGCATGGATGTATGCCGTGTGACCAAGGGTTCACACATAGAACACCTGTAATGTATGTAAGTAAAACTTGAATAGTTTCGGAATAATTTCATATGTTTCTTTTTTTCATATTCGTCTTCGTTTTTTAACTATAATGTTTCGAAACCCCGGAGGGAATTATGAATGACCCTGTATTTAAATATTTGTTTTGACATGTGCATTTAAAAAATTTTATTTTTCATATAAGGGTCATTCCATGTCAAATCAACACAAAAAAGTGACATTTTTTACCTGACCACCTCAGAATTTTATGATATTAAGCTCAATTGTTAGGATCATAGAGAAATTATTAAATATTCCGTGATAAGTCTCTATCTCTTTTGGTTTTGGAGATAATTAGCTTCAAAAATGGACAAAAATCGTAAATTTTTGCATTTCTTGGATTACAAATTTAATCATATATCATTCCCTAATTGACACAGGAACTTACCTTTGATGTCGTTAGAAAGTGCATGAATTGGGCTTTCATATGATATATCATATGCACATATTTTTTAAAACTTTAATTCCAAGGTCAAACATTTTGACCTTTGACCTTTCATATTTTAAAAAATGGTATTTTAATTTTTTTTCAAAAAAATGTATGTTACTGTTATACTTATTTTCTATAATATCTGAAAGTATTAGTTTGGGACAATCATGGGATGCTGAGTTATAAATTAAAATGCAAACATCAGTACTAATTTAAGTTACAGATTTAGGCCGCTTAATTTTATGTTGTATGACTTATTGTATAACTTATGTGTGTAACTTAAGTATTAATGAAAACAAATTTTTTTTTCATTGTAAAGTTCACAAAACAAAATTTTCTCTTACTTTTTTTTTTATTTGTGACGGTAGGGGGGGGGGAGAGACTGGGCTGTAGTAACAAACTACTGAATCATTCCGCATCAAATCAACGCAGACAACCTAACCTCTTATTTATTTTTTTAATGAAAACACATGTGAAAAACAAAGGATTATATACACTGCTCAAAACAATTAAAGGATATTTGATGTTTTATATAAAATAAAGATATAAACGAAATTTTTTTTGCCGAAAATAGAAGAAGAGAATCACAAATGCAAATTTTTCTGGTTTTCAAACTGTGGAGTATGCAAATTTTGAGTTCGACGTTAAAAACGTCGCTTCAGCGGCAGCGAATGAAATTTGACTTTCAACTGGATAAAAGAGACTGAAGACAAGGATGATCGGCATTCCGTGATTGCTTTGTTTCGATGAGTACGATGTCTCAGCGAAGTCATTTGACAGATTCAGAAGCTTGGAGAATTGTTGGTAGGTTAGAAGGGGGCCAAACTCAAGCCGAAGTAGCGCAAGCCATTGGAGTGTCACAAAGTGTCATTTCCAGGATCTGGAACCGTTTTTTGGAGAGTGGATGTGCAGGCCGAAGACCAGGGCAAGGTCGTAGACGGGCAACAACGCCCAATGAAGATCGGTATTTAGCGTTAACAGCTCGGAGACACCGAAACATGAACGCTACTCTTCTCCAACAACACTTTCGCTCGGCTACAGGCACCACGATTTCAACTCAGACTGTCCGAAACCGGCTCCATGCTGTAGGTCTGTATGCTCTCCGACCGATGGTATGTGTTAGATTAACATCAAGGCATCGTCGCGACCGCAGGGAGTGGGCAACCGAGCATGTCAACTGGAGGAGAAATGAATGGAGCAATATTCTGTTTTCTGACGAGTCCCGTTTTTCTGTGCATCCGGATAATAGGCGTATTTTCATCTGGAGGGACCGTGGCAATAGGAATAATCCTGCGTTCGTGCACGAAAGTGTCAGATTTGGCGGTGGAGGAGTGTTGGTGTATGGTGGCATCTCCATTGACGGGCGCACTGACCTCTACATCATTCGAGATGGAGCTCTGACTGGTCGCCGATATAGGGATGAGATCCTCAGACCTATTGTAGTCCCTTACGCTGCAGCAATCGGAGATAACTTCATTTTAATGGACGATAACTGCAGGCCACATCGTGCAAACCTGGTGGAGGATTTCCATTTCGAGGAAGGAATCGTTCGAATGGAATGGCCAGCGTGTTCTCCAGACATGAATCCAATCGAGCACGTTTGGGACGCTCTAGAAAGACGAGTTTCTGGCCGCCAACAACCCCCACAAACTCTCCAAGAACTGGAAAGAGCTCTTCTGGAAGAGTGGGGCAGAATACCCCAACTCGTCATTAATAGCCTCATTGAGTCCATGCCTCAAAGGTGTTCAACGTTGCTGGCCACCCGTGGAAACCATACCCCCCTACTGAAAATGATTTTCTTTGAAGAAAACACCTTTTCTTATTCTTTTTTTCTCATATGCACAAATTGTGTTTTTTTTCCCTTTGTACACAAATGCGCAATAAAATGCATTTTTTTCTGCCAAACATGTGTAATTTATTCTCATATAACCTACTATGTCTGTCGACCATGTATCAATCAGCTAAAAAGTTTCCCAGATACAAAATCCACCTAAAACTGCAATATCCTTTAATTGTTTTGAGCAGTGTATTATAAAAAATAATGGAAAGGATACAGCAGGAATTAAACTTAATACATCGAAAAATAAAAAATGGAAAACTATGAATATCTTACGGAATCGTCAGAAGAACTTCATAAAAATATTCATAGTAAATAGATGTTATTTCATCAAATATTGTCAGCGTTATGCCTAAAATAAGCAATATTAAGCTCCTAATAACATATAAGAAACAAATAAAAATAAAAACCTACTGGAGTTCAAATAACAAAATAGATAAATTATTAATCAACATAAATAGGAATTTGATCATAAAGTAATGTACAAAACTCCCCAATATATATTAAGATCTGTCTCATAATTTGTGATTATCAATAATTAAAGATTTATTTAATAATATTACAGTATAAAGAGACATTATTACTATTATTTTTAAATCTTAAATAAAACCTCTTTTAATAAATTTTAAGGCAAATTTCCTTCTAGAAGCAGTAGAAGATTCAGTTGAATTTCATTCAACATGGTTTATATATTACTAAATAAATTATAAAATAAACAGCTACTTTTAATGTACAATATTCTCGAGTCACAATATGGTTGAGTCATGTATATTCTAGTGAGTGCAAGCTTGACATAGAATAAAACAGAACTATCTTGCTGCTGAGCTTGTGACTTAGTCTGTAACCAGAATTTCTGATGACAACTTACTCATTTGCTTTACAATGATAAATAATGAAATTGGATTTTTGTATATAAAATTATAAGAATATATGGTCGGAACCCATAATGAAAATGTTTATAAAAAACTGTTTATTTTTGTAACTGTTTTAGAAATTCAATCTATTACATTGGCTGGCCTAACTAAAGAAACAAATATTATTTTAACTTAAGCTACCAAACTGCTTTTTCCATTAACTTCAACTTATAAAATTATTGAAAAATTAAAATTTATTCCTATAAATAATCAGTAACATGTAATTATCAATTGGGGCTTTGATGTTTTGTGTTACGGAATGAAAAATCAGAAAAAATTGCACCACTTTGACACAATTTTTGTTTCATTTAAATCTTAACATAATGTCCTTTTCACCGTCACAAAATTTACATGTGTATCACTTTAATTTTCATACCCATATCTACTATTTTAAAAATATTTTAACGTGCAATAGATCCTTAATGAATATAATTTCCAAACTTGATGTCACATTTGCCAGCTACAACAGCAAACATAATAGTAATTCACATTATTTCCTTTTCCCTTGTAAGTCTGGAAGAAACCCAATTGCCACCAATGTAAAGAAATTTCAAATATAAATATAGGAATATTTATTGCAGCACACCTACAAATGAATAGCTTCCATTTAAAAAAATAAGTATTAAAACTGGTTCACAAGGAAGATGACTAAAAAAGCAGCCTTGTGTTTTAAGTATAGTAATAAAATACTACACAAAATCATAGAAATGCTTTGACATATTGTGGAAATCCACAGCCTTTCTTCTTTAGGGGGTTTAAAAACTTCATTGCCTTGGGAGAAGGTGGGGATGTCTGAATTCAACAATGGGTAGTAACATAAAAGGAAAATTGTATTAAGAAATAGTTCATACTGTCAGTACTGCTTTTTGCTTTAATTGTGCATAAAATTACTTTTTCTACTTAAAATACAGCAAACATGATACCCCCAGCCTCATCTGAATCCCCTCCCCTACCTGAAGAAAAAAAATATGTTGTGAACTTTGCAGTAAAATATATTGTCAGTAATATATATATATATATATATATATACAGAGAGAGAGAGAAAGAGAAAGAGGGGGGGGGTAAAGATATAGTTATGTAGATAAGTCACCTAAATAAGCAATTTTGGTGTTGAAATTAGGAATAGCAGTTTGCATTTTAATTTATAACTCAGCATCCCATGTTTGTCCCAAAATAATACTTTCAGATATTATATAAAATAAGCATAATAATAACATACATTTTTTGGAAAAAAATTAAAATGCCATTTTTTAAGATATTAAAGGTCAAAGGTCAAAATGTTTGACCTTGAAATTTTTTTTTTTTAAATATGTGCATGTGATATATCATATGAAAGCCCAATTCATACACTTTCTAACGACAACAAAAGTAAGTCCCTGTGACAGTTAAGGAACCAAATATGACTAAATTTGTAATGCAAGAAATGCAAAAATTTACGATTTTTGTCCATCTTTGAAGCTATTTATCTCCAAAACCAAGTGAGATAGAGACTTATCACGGAGTATTTATTCATTTCTCTATGATCCTAACAACTGAGCTTAATATCATGAAATTCTGAAGTGGTCAGGTTTTTAGCTGTGTTGATTTGACAAGACCCATAATAAAAGATAATTAAAATTGAAAATGCGTTATCTTTAAGCCTTTTTAGATCTAAGTTATTGAAATAATATTATTGAAATATCTTATCTAATATATTGTCGTATTGGTTATAGCGTTGAAGACAAAAAAAATATTCCGCATATTATTGTTATTTTTATATATCAATGTTTTTTGGGAGGTCTGCAAATCTATTAAAACACTCAAAAACCAACATTTCTACACAATAGACTCAACTTTGCTCAATACTAAATGCAAGTAATATATATATATTATATTCATGTTTTATGCAAATAATTAAATATTTATGTGTAGTAAAATTAACCAAATTTAATTAAACATTATGGAAAGGTGGCCTAAAATGATCCCAACGGACAAAACGATCCACATATGTTTTCTTCCAGACAGGTTGCACTATCTACAGAGTAACACATAAACTAGTTGTGATAAGTAAAGAAGAAGCAATGGCGGTATTCAATCGATTGAACTATTACGCGTCTGAATAGAGTTCTTTGAAAATTTGGTTTTCATATTTACTTTCATCTAACTTTCATATTTATTTAGATTACAGTCTTTCATGTACAGAAATATGACTTGGTTTACTTAATGGAGTATATTTTTAGATGTGAATTACAGTTATATATTGTCATAATTACTTTTATATCCTTTATTTTGCCGATAAAAAAAACAATTTACAATTATTTTTAAATGAAGGATCATTTTGCCCTTTGGTGAGGGTAAAATGATCCTTTGGACACTTAAAAAAATCTATTCTTTTCATTACTCAATTTGCGTTTAAAATATTATTAAGATGTGTTTATAATGCAAAATATTCTGTAAAACATACTAGCAAAGGGCCGAAATTTTATTTAAACAGTTATGTTATTTTACACATGTTTTTCCCTTAAGGGGAAAGTGTTAGGCAACTTTTCTATATTTTTAAATAAACTAAACCTATCAACAATTACTATCCTCTTATAAACAGTAAACAATTACGTAAACGTTATATTATATATTTATTTTTTTTAATAAACGTATACATTTATGTATGTATAACATTAATTAAGTGTATTTACCAATAGCTAGTCAACGGCAATGGTTTTAACTTTAAAAAACATGAAAAATCACTTTGGCCAGGATTTCGCCTCACATACTCCATTGTGAGTCGCTCAAATTATAGAAGCCAAAGGAGAATATCTGATGCATTATAATCTTCAGATTCCCATAGAGAAATGAATAAAGACATCATTTGACTGGATATAATGATTTTTTTTATTATATGAAAGAAATAATTTTTATGCGCCATACCTATATTAAAAGGAGGATCAAATTTAAAATTGCCGCAATCAAGCCCATTTTATCACACCAGAATAAGAAGATGCTCAGATTTGTCTAACTAAAATGCTGAATGTTAGTTTCTACGCATAAATCTTGGGATATTTAATATTAAAATAGTTACAGGCAAATGAAATCCGTTGTATAAAATACTTAACATTCTTTTTTAATTCAAATTTTATTAAAACTTTTAAATAGCAATTAATGGTAGTGTTAAAAATCGGTAAATAAATCATTTAAATAAATCATTCTCCTTTGTAATTTATATACTTATTTCATTGTTGATGAATTACTATACATACGTATGTCCAGGCATTAGTTTGGAATCAAAATCATACAAATAGTTTATACAAATTTTTAACTGCAAATATTTATAATGTGAGTAAAAGATTTTCAGGTAATGGATTGTAAGAAAAAATACTTTATTCATAAAATTTAATAATCTTTTTCGTTTAAATTTTTATTAAGTTTATTTGCTTTTCTGGATTTTTGTATTTGATTATTTAAATTAAAATCCTTAGTAAACAAAGCAAAAATAACCCTTAAAAAATAAAGATAACTATTATAAATAATTTCTATACAAAGTCTTTTATTTTAGGCTTTAACATTATTTACTCTGAACTAATGTTTATTTATTAATATATAGGTTTAAAAAACAAATATAAATCATCTGATTTATTTCTTCATTCATATTCAAAAATTGAATTGCAAACAAAATTCATGAGTTGAGCATTTGAAATATGTAGTAAATATTTTTGCATGATTCTTTTTCCCATCATTTATTAATATTAGCTTTTTCTTAACAAAATATTTTCGAAATTGTTTACTAATTATACGAGGCATTATAAAAGTTTACATATTTGTTTCTGTGAATTTATTGTTATTAAAAAATGTTTATAAATTAATAATATTTAATTTAAGAAAAAAGTATTTTATTTTACTAAACATTAGATGCGATGTTTAATAAAAATACAGATGTTATCATTTTATTAAAATTTATTAAATGATTTTAGATATTAAATTAAGTTTTATTCAAAAGTTGAATCTGGGAAGACTTATAGTGGAGAAACAGCCCAATATAATTTTGACTGTTGTAGAGTATTTCAATATATCTCTTACATGTTTCTTATCTTTTTAAATTTTGAAAGTGGATTATATATTGTTAAATCTCTGACTGCCAGCTAAAGGGCAAAATTGTAATCTTGCTTTCTTTGTATTTTATTTGAAATGATAAAAAAATGATGATTATTCCAACATTATTTAAAATATAATTATATACCGGGTGAACCAAAAGTTCGTTAAAACTTTAAAAATTCATAAAAAAGGAAGAAATTATGATAAAGAAAAGCGATTTGCAAGAAAGGACTCACGAGATAGTCGGATTTTTTTTAGCAGCAAAAACAAATTTAGTTAAAAATATCACTGATAAAGGTCGCTGACGACCCGAAACACAATGAACAAGACAACAGTACGGTCCATCCATTTATTCTTGCAATGACAATTGTTCAACATGACCTCCAGACCACATTCTTCGTCTTCAGTCCTTTCGCCGTGCGAAATTTTCGCAATGCAACAGTTGCTGACTCTCCGTTCAAATAGAACAACTTAACCAGCAACGCTCGATCAGGTAATGATAACATTATGAAAGCGAATGAGAAATCCTCCTGTGTCTTTTATTGCAGGTTTAATTTGCATAATTCTGCTGAATCTCTCCCATGTTAGCGCCATCTACAGGTGACATTTTTAACTAACATTTTTTTTTGTTGCTAAAAAACAAGTTGGGAATTGTACGTCCAACGTGACAAATGAGGTCCGTTCGTACTATAGCTAGTTATGTAAATATTCAGATCTTGAGGATTTTTATTTCTGTGAAATTAATTATATCGTCTTCAGATTACTTTCAGTAATAAAATAAGTATCTCGGTCATTTTACGATTAAACCGTGGAAGCTTCTATAACAAGAAAGCACCGATTTAAAAAAAAATCTTAAAAAATGTTTTTATTAATATTTTCTAAAATTTTGATTCGATTTTTATAAAATTCGAAATGACTCGACAAAATTCTGCAGATATAATATATCTTAAATTTCATTTCAAACCATTCGGTTGGGTAGTTTTTGCTTTGTTATAATCGGACGGTCGGACAGAAAGACGGACAGACCAGACGACGACAATAGGTGCTACGTATTTACATAATTACGAACACACCTAAAAATCCGACTATCTTGTGAACCTTTTCTTCCAAACCTCACTTCTTTATCATAATTTCTTTATGAATTTTTAAAGTTTTAACGAACTTTTGGTTCACCCGGTATATAAATGCAATGCTTGAGATTATTAATCATTACTCAATGTATTAAAATTACATTATATCCGTAGAATTATATTAGTTTAAGTAATGTGTGTATTGCAGTGAATCCTGGAGCTTAGTGAACGTATTAACACGGTCATGTTAGTGAGACAGTTTAAAAAAAAGTTTATCAATATATTTGGATTAGCAAAAATGTTTTCTAAATTAAAAAAAAATTAATAAACGTTTCTCCAAGTATACATTTAACAATAAAAGAACAAATGTTGACTCAATCTGTCCAATTGCATATGAACATTTCATAAAGATGTATATTTTTTGCTAAAGTTACAGCTTAACCTGTGAAACTAATGGTAAGAAAACAACAAGACAAGACAAGAAAAGAGAGACAAAGATAAGCAGTACTATTTCTGGATTTTAATGAAATATTGCGTTTACAGAAACAAGCATGAAACATTTGAAATAATAAACTATAAGGAACTTATCAAAACTATCAGTCCTTCAAAGTTATAAGAACACTTTAGATACATGTACGTAAATATGTATGCAAACGCATTGTATAACCATTTTTGTTGAAAATCGATTAATCAGCAGCTGAAATAGTATTCCATCGAACATCTGTTAAACTAAATTTGCACACGTGGAAATAATATTTGCACCATTTCTTTTGCTGACGTACTCACTCGACAATAAATATTAGAGAACTGAATACTTTATTGTCGACATTTTTATGGTAAAAACTAACTAACTATTTACACAGGGACTTTATTTCGGAGCAAAATAGAACATTTCCATGCAAAACACACGTCTCACAATATTTCATATATAGTCCTATTTTTTGCTTGAGGCGAATAGAATATATTGCGGACTGAATTAACAGTCAAACAAGAATGAAAAATCAAGCGTCACGCACAGATTGTGAAACACTTTTCTCCACTTCTAATATACTTTAACAAAACCTAAAGAATTAATAAGGTAAAAAAAAAAGATATCTAAATAAACAATTTTGAATACAAATATCAACACATAACATCAAATTTCACCAATTTAAGACAATAGTTTAGGAAATATTCGAAATTCGAATTCGTATTAGCGGCTCTATATATGAGCTATAGATTTGTATAAACAGCACATGGTTTGTTAAACTTTCATTTGGTTGTAAAACATGTAACAAATTTGAAAATTTATTTCCATCAAATGTAAGACATAGAAGGTAACTTGAATTTTTTTGTGCAGCCATGCATATTGTCGACACATTTTTATGAATAACACATATTAAGCTACAATTTATTTCAGCTATAAATGCAAAACACAATTAAAATCACACTTCCAGCAATTAGCTCCAATAGACGACATTATGTACAGTTTTTGTGTATATATACGAATTTATTTATATTCTGCAAACACATGTTAATATACTAAATATAGCATATCACAATAAAAAACTTCTAATTAATTCAATCCCATTAAATTTGTGAATTTTACGAATTTTTTTACAAAGTTTACGGATTTTTTACGAATTTTACGATTTTTTTGCGTAGCCTTATACGTAAGATATAAAATATATACACACCACATAATGTAATAAAACTTTTTTAAACTTAAAACACATGCCGAATCTGGGATCGACCTTTTTCAGCGATTATCGATCATACACAGTTTTATCACTGAATTATTTTGTGCGTCCTTGTAAATAAACAAATTAATACTGTGCACTCCATAATCTTCATTAAGCAGCTTTTATTGTACCTCAGAAATATACACAAATTTCACTATCTTTGAAATAGTAAAGCATCTCTAAAGTACCCTGCTACTGATTTTTCCCCGTAGGCCATAATGTAACAGAAATATATTCTATCTCCCTGTAAATGAATGATAGATACTATGTACTCCGTATTCCAAGGTAGAATGTTGTAGTGCACATTAATAATTCATACCAATTTCATTTCGTTAGGAATAGATCAACTTTATTAAAGTGCACTGCAAACGATTTTTCCCATAGACCAGAATTTAATGGAATTCTTTTGTATGTCCCTGTAAACGAACTGTAAATGCTACACACTCCATTTTTACTAGGGTATGTCGTATGGTAAATATGAATAACATGTAACAAGCCTCATTGTAATCTAAATGTATTTACGCGAACTTAAGCACGAACGGCCAGACAAAACGAAGTCATAAACACTTTTCAATCATGGTGGAATGTGTTAAAAATGAATGGGCCCTTATTATATATAACATTTTTACTTTTATATCGGGTGAAAAATCAGGTAAAATGATAGTACACTGATGTGCAAAACTTAAGCAACAAACACAAAATGCTAATTTCTGAATACGTGAGTACTCAAAGGAAAAATCTATAAAGAGAGCAAGTGTAGAAAAGCGGTACTACCCTAACAGCACTGCCAGTCGATGTGAAGTCCCCTTGACGTCCCAAATGGTTAGAAGTATCACAATCGCTACGGTGAATCAAAATATGGGATATTTCACTGTCTCATTATTACTCTCAAATGATTGTTAACACTGAAAAGTCACTGTGACTGTCGCTTTGTGACGGGTCATAAGTGACATTACAATGAAGTCACCTTGTGATTCCCAAGTCACTATCAGTTGAAGACTGAACTTTGAAGTCATTAAGAGCATTGCATTTTGATGAGTCGCCAAATAATGCCACAATGAAGTCGCATAGTGACTTCCGGTGATCAACACTCTCTTGTGAAGTCATCATTGCACTCCTTTGTGAAATGTCACCAGATGATTTCATTTTCTGTCACTTGGGAACTCGTCAAAGAACAGCTATCATGTTGACTTTACAATGGAGTGTCAAAATGACAGTCACACGAGAGTCACAAGATGACTTAATTGTAAAGTCACCTGGTGACTCGTCAAAAGCAGCAGTCATGGTGACTGTTCAGTGAAATGACCAAATGAGAGTAAAAATGAGACGAATGAAAGATATCACATTTCTGTTCATTGTAGTGACTGCGACAATTGTGACCATTTGTGATGTCGAAAAGACTTCACATCGACTGTTTTTGCTGTTAGGGTAGTACCTATTTTCTACACTTGCTGTTTATAGAATTTCCTTTTGAGTACTTACGTGTTCAGAAATTAGTATTTTGTGCTTGTTGCTTAAGTTTTGCACACTAGTGTATTTTTATAAACGATAGAACATAGGATTTGAAACTGTTCCTGCTGTTCGAAGTTAAGTTTTTATATCACGGTAACGATTCAGAAAATAAAATCAAAGGCATTATCAAATCACTGAAAACGTCAGGGAAAAGAAATCGAAAGCAGTGACGGAGAATGTAATAATTCGATATTCAATTTGAAATTAATAAGATGTTACCAGTGTTCTTCAGAATAAATATCCTTTAAATGAATTAATAAAAAGTTATGAAATGCATTTCAAGCGATTTTTTACTCTTAGACCATAATAATTCAGAAATTCAAATCGAAGACATAATCAAATCACTCAAAAAATTAGAAAAGGAAACAAACACAAAACGAAAGTAGTGATGGATAAAATAATAAATCAATATTCAGTTTGAAATCTATAAGATGTTACCAAATTTATTGAGAATAAATATCCTTTGAATGAATTAATAAAAATTAAATAAAATTTGAGGCATAGTCAAATCGCTCAAAAATCCAGAAAACGAAACAAAATACAAAACGAAAGTAGTGACGGATAATGTAATAATTTGATATTCTTTTTGAAATCAATAACATGTTACCAAATTTATTCAGAATAAATATCCTTTGAATGAATTAATGAAAAATAATGAAATGCATTGCGATTTTTTTTTCCTTAGACCGTAATAATTCAGAAAATAAAATCAGAGACATAATCAAATCACTCAAAAAATTAGAAAAGGAAACAAACACAAAACGAAAGTAGTGATGGATAAAATAATAAATCAATATTCAGTTTGAAATCTATAAGATGTTACCAAATTTATTGAGAATAAATATCCTTTGAATGAATTAATAAAAATTAAATAAAATTTGAGGCATAGTCAAATCGCTCAAAAATCCAGAAAACGAAACAAAATATAAAACGAAAGTAGTGACGGATAATGTAATAATTTGATATTCTTTTTGAAATCAATAACATGTTACCAAATTTATTCAGAATAAATATCCTTTGAATGAATTAATGAAAAATAATGAAACGCATTGCGATTTTTTTTCCTTAGACCGTAATAATTCAGAAAATAAAATCAGAGACATAATCAAATCACTCAAAAAATTAGAAAAGGAAACAAACACAAAACGAAAGTAGTGATGGATAAAATAATAAATCAATATTCAGTTTGAAATCTATAAGATGTTACCAAATTTATTGAGAATAAATATCCTTTGAATGAATTAATAAAAATTAAATAAAATTTGAGGCATAGTCAACTCGCTCAAAAGTCCAGAAAACGAAACAAAATACAAAACGAAAGTAGTGACGTATAATGTAATAATTTGATATTCTTTTTGAAATCAATAACATGTTACCAAATTTATTCAGAATAAATATCCTTTGAATGAATTAATGAAAAATAATGAAATGCATTGCGATTTTTTTTCCTTAGACCGTAATAATTCAGAAAATAAAATCAGAGACATAATCAAATCACTCAAAAAATTAGAAAAGGAAACAAACACAAAACGAAAGTAGTGATGGATAAAATAATAAATCAATATTCAGTTTGAAATCTATAAGATGTTACCAAATTTATTGAGAATAAATATCCTTTGAATGAATTAATAAAAATTAAATAAAATTTGAGGCATAGTCAAATCGCTCAAAAATCCAGAAAACGAAACAAAATACAAAACGAAAGTAGTGACGGATAATGTAATAATTTGATATTCTTTTTGAAATCAATAACATGTTACCAAATTTATTCAGAATAAATATCCTTTGAATGAATTAATGAAAAATAATGAAATGCATTGCGATTTTTTTTCCTTAGACCGTAATAATTCAGAAAATAAAATCAGAGACATAATCAAATCACTCAAAAAATTAGAAAAGGAAACAAACACAAAACGAAAGTAGTGATGGATAAAATAATAAATCAATATTCAGTTTGAAATCTATAAGATGTTACCAAATTTATTGAGAATAAATATCCTTTGAATGAATTAATAAAAATTAAATAAAATTTGAGGCATAGTCAAATCGCTCAAAAATCCAGAAAACGAAACAAAATACAAAACGAAAGTAGTGACGGATAATGTAATAATTTGATATTCTTTTTGAAATCAATAACATGTTACCAAATTTATTCAGAATAAATATCCTTTGAATGAATTAATGAAAAATAATGAAATGCATTGCGATTTTTTTTCCTTAGACCGTAATAATTCAGAAAATAAAATCAGAGACATAATCAAATCACTCAAAAAATTAGAAAAGGGAACAAACACAAAACGAAAGTAGTGATGGATAAAATAATAAATCAATATTCAGTTTGAAATCTATAAGATGTTACCAAATTTATTGAGAATAAATATCCTTTGAATGAATTAATAAAAACTAAATAAAATTTGAGGCATAGTCAAATCGCTCAAAAATCCAGAAAACGAAACAAAATACAAAACGAAAGTAGTGACGGATAATGTAATAATTTGATATTCTTTTTGAAATCAATAACATGTTACCAAATTTATTCAGAATAAATATCCTTTGAATGAATTAATGAAAAATAATGAAATGCATTGCGATTTTTTTTCCTTAGACCGTAATAATTCAGAAAATAAAATCAGAGACATAATCAAATCACTCAAAAAATTAGAAAAGGAAACAAACACAAAACGAAAGTAGTGATGGATAAAATAATAAATCAATATTCAGTTTGAAATCTATAAGATGTTACCAAATTTATTGAGAATAAATATCCTTTGAATGAATTAATAAAAATTAAATAAAATTTGAGGCATAGTCAACTCGCTCAAAAGTCCAGAAAACGAAACAAAATACAAAACGAAAGTAGTGACGTATAATGTAATAATTTGATATTCTTTTTGAAATCAATAACATGTTACCAAATTTATTCAGAATAAATATCCTTTGAATGAATTAATGAAAAATAATGAAATGCATTGCGATTTTTTTTCCTTAGACCGTAATAATTCAGAAAATAAAATCAGAGACATAATCAAATCACTCAAAAAATTAGAAAAGGAAACAAACACAAAACGAAAGTAGTGATGGATAAAATAATAAATCAATATTCAGTTTGAAATCTATAAGATGTTACCAAATTTATTGAGAATAAATATCCTTTGAATGAATTAATAAAAATTAAATAAAATTTGAGGCATAGTCAAATCGCTCAAAAATCCAGAAAACGAAACAAAATACAAAACGAAAGTAGTGACGGATAATGTAATAATTTGATATTCTTTTTGAAATCAATAACATGTTACCAAATTTATTCAGAATAAATATCCTTTGAATGAATTAATGAAAAATAATGAAATGCATTGCGATTTTTTTTCCTTAGACCGTAATAATTCAGAAAATAAAATCAGAGACATAATCAAATCACTCAAAAAATTAGAAAAGGAAACAAACACAAAACGAAAGTAGTGATGGATAAAATAATAAATCAATATTCAGTTTGAAATCTATAAGATGTTACCAAATTTATTGAGAATAAATATCCTTTGAATGAATTAATAAAAATTAAATAAAATTTGAGGCATAGTCAAATCGCTCAAAAATCCAGAAAACGAAACAAAATACAAAACGAAAGTAGTGACGGATAATGTAATAATTTGATATTCTTTTTGAAATCAATAACATGTTACCAAATTTATTCAGAATAAATATCCTTTGAATGAATTAATGAAAAATAATGAAATGCATTGCGATTTTTTTTCCTTAGACCGTAATAATTCAGAAAATAAAATCAGAGACATAATCAAATCGCTCAAAAATTCAGAAAAGGAAACAAATACAAAATAAAAGTTCTGAGGGATAATGTAATGATTTGATATTCAGTTTGAAATCAATACGATGTTCCCAAATTTATTCAGAATAGATAACCTTTGAATGAATTAATAAAATATAAATTAACTTTCATTATTCCATTTTGTTAACTGCACTATACATAAAATGTCGCATTACAGTTTGTATGAAATTTTCTTCCGACTGAAGGCTGTTATTAAACAAAAGTTGAAAATAAAAGTAAAACCAAGGATATACAAATCATCATTTAGCTAAATTAAGCAAATTTAAATTTATATAAAAAGCTTATTTCTTTATTTTCACAATTAAATATTTAATATTTTTCTGATGCTACACGTATTTTACAAAATATGAAAAGAAAAACGAGTAAGTCTTTTTATCTTAATTAAACTAAAATACGCATCTGTATTATTAAAGAGGGTTATAAAATTAATCTTTCTGGTAAATAAAATGGTACCACACTTCTCCAGAATAAATAACCTTTGAATGAATTAATAAAAAATAAATTAACTTTCATTATTCAATTTTTTTGCGGCACAATACATAAAATATTGCATTAATGTTGTAGTCCAGGGGAAATGTGCATGCTAGCTTGCAAAAGGTCGGGCAGAAGATTTTTTTTCAGACATGTATATAATGATGTCAGCATATAAAAACCGAATTATCCAACATAATCTTCTTCGGGAGGATTTTCTGTGGTCAAAAAACAACAAAATTTTGGGAATTTTTTTCTGTTGTTATTTTTTTAAGTATCTCGAGACCTGTTGTCGTAGCGCACTAGTTGTTAGTTACAATCTTAAAGAAGACAAAATTATCTTCAACTTTCATATTTACAACTTTTTTACATCTTCAATAGCAAGCGCAGTACGCCATTTCACAAATAAGACATTTTTTTGTCAGAATGTGAAGAAATAATTTTCACATGTGGAGAATACTGTCTTCTTTAACATTGTAATAAACAAGTAACACGCCACGACATTGAGTCTGAAGATATTTAAAAAACAACAAAAAAAGTCTCAAAATTGTATTGTTTTTTGGCCACAGAAAATTTTCTCAAAGGAAATTCTGTTGGATAATTCGGTTTTTACATGCTGGCCTCAGTATATACAAGTCAGAAAAAAAAATCTCCTCAACATTTTGCAAGGTAACGCCTTTTTTTTTTTTTTACATTTCCCCTGGACTATTTGTTTGAAACATTCTTCCCGCTGTGTGATGTAATTCAAGAAATGTTGTAAGCAAACTAAACCAATGATTTACAAATCATAGATCAGATAATTTAAGCAAATTTCAATTGAAATAAAGGATTTATATTACTGATATAAATTATTTATATGACTGATATAAAGGATTTATATCTTAGTTTTCTCATTTAAATATTACATATTATTCTATGGTTATTAGCATTTTATAAAATATAAAAAAAAAACCTAATAAGTCGTTTAAAACAAAGTCTTAATTAAACTAAACTATGCAGCCGTATTATTAAAGAGGGATATAAAATTAATCTTTCTGGTTTAACAGGAATATGCAAAATTATTATAGAAGATTTCCATTGGGAAAGAAAATTTTACATATTATTAAAACACGAATGTTTTAATTTACATTTATTTTCCTAACTTACGCTGCAAAGGAAATTAAACAAATGTTATGTTATTATGATAAAGATGAATGGTATGCCTTTTGAACAGATGAACATCAGTCCCAAGAGTACTAAACTTAATAACTGAAAGAAATTCAGATTAAAATGTCATATTTTGTATTCCGATTTAAACATGCTCTAACAAGAGATTTAAATAAACAAGACGTTTTAAATATTTTTAAAAAGTAAAAAAAAAGAAAGTAGCAGAATATCTCAGACGGAAATTTTCTGATATTTTGTTTCTTCTAATATTAAAAAAAAATATTTTAAAAGACATTTTATTAATAACTCAATAAAGGACTGTTGTGTTAAATAAAAGAATATTACATGATTACTTACCCATCATACATAGTATGGGGTAAGTCTTGTAATCGTTTTGAAAGTCGAAATTTTTTTATGACGGAGTTACACGTTTCAGACACTGGAGATTCCGAAAAACATATTTTTAGAAGAAAAAAAATTGACGTCCGTCTGTCTGTGTGTGTTTGTCTGTGTGTCTGTGTGTCTATGTGTCTGTAAACGGTCTATCTGCCGAACACCGAACAAATTGCGATAGAGACTTGAAATTTGGTATGTATACTTAGTATGTAATAAAGGGAAGAATCTTATTGAATTTCAGTAACCTCGATTATCCGGAACTATTTTTTTCGGACTCTCGAAATATGCGTTCTGATAAAAGGTATATAAATTTTTTCGAAATTGTTTAGTTTAAGTAGTGAATATAAAAGACAATAAAAAACATAAATTTTGCATAAAGAATGAAGTCGATTGGATAATGAGTTGCCGAGATATTTGTAATCCTATTTTCCACGCACTTTGATTTTTTATGACCCTGTGTTTCATCCAAATTTCAATTCAAATATATATTTCAATTGGAAATGAGACGCTTAATTCGACGCAGTAAACCGTTAGTTAATAGGATTAATATTTTTGGAGTTATAAAGAAGTTTTCTTTACGCAATTCAGTAACAGAACATTTAAAGTTTATGACGTCATCAAGCTAGGATTTTATTCGAATTGCAATACATTTTATAAATAGTTTACACATGTTTTATTTTCATATTTTATATTATGCATAACCATGATGGGTAAGGTGGTCCCCAACGACTAGTTTTTACCTAAGTATCCACATAATTTATTTTCACATTGAAATATGTAATATAATTATCATTTTATATGATTTTTTTAAAAATCTGAAAAAAACTAATAAGTAGTTTAAAACACACATATTAATAAAGAACGATATAAAATTAATTTTTCGAGCTTAAAACAATAATGCAAAATTATTATATGAAATTCCCATTGGGAAAGAAGATTTTTAAATGTTATTAAAACACATATGTTTTAATTTACATCTATTTTCTTAACTTACTCTGCAAAGGAAATGAAACAAATGTTATGTTATTATGATTAAGATGAATGGTATGTCTTTTGAACAGATGAACATCAGTCCCGAGAGTACCAAACTTAATAACTGAACGAAGTTCAGATTCAATTGTCTTATTGTGTATCCAGATTTAGACATACTCGCACAAGAGGTTTAAAATTATTTAAAAAAAAAACGATAAATTTGAGAATGTTGCATAAATTTGAAAATTATGTTTCTCTCAAACCAATTTTTTTCATCAACATAGAGAAATCTAGCAGAAAATCTCAGACGAATTATTTATGATGTGTTGTTTCTTCTAATATTTAAACAAATATTATAAAAGACATTTTATTATTAAAAACAATAAAGGACTGTTGCGTTAAGTAAAATAATATTGCATTTTGGTACTTCTCAATTATCCCGTCGACCACTTTTCATAACAAATAACTATCGCCAAACTGTAAGATTAAGCGCCAAAAATGCAGCCCAATTTACTTGATGTCAGAAGCATTATACGTGTTTGTTTGTCATCAAGTGGTTTTTAATTCGACAATTGCGTGTATTTTTCATTATGTTTTACTGATTTATTAGTTATTTCATTAATTAAAATAACAATTGTGTCCTTAAATTCTTGTATTTTATTTATTTATTTATTTTGATATTCCAATGGCGACGTTTTCCCGTTTATTTGGCGTTACAGTTTGGCGATAGTTCTTTTTTTATGAAAAGTGTTCGATGGCATAATAGAGAAGTACCTGCATTTTTTTACCTAAGTAATCACATTATTATTTTCACATTTAAATATGTAATATTTCTCTCATTTTATATGCATTTTTAAAAATCTGAAAAAATCTAATAAGTAGTTTAAAACACACATATTAATAAAGAAGTATATAAAATAAATCTTTCTATTTTAAAACGATAATGCAAAATTATTATAGGAGATTTCCACTGGGAAAGAAGATTAGTAAATATTATTAAAACACGTATGTTTTAATTTACATTTATTTTCCTAACTTACGCTGCAAAGGAAATTAAACAAATCTTATGTTATTATGATAAAGATGAATGGTATGTCTTTTGAACAGATGAACATCAGTCCCGAGAGTACTAAACGTAATATTTGAACAAAATTGAAATCAATCTGTCATATCTTGTAATGCGATTTAGATATGATCTAACAAGCGGTTTAAAAAAAAAAAAAAAAAAAAAAGAAAAAAAAAATGAGAATGTTCCATAAATTTTAAAATAATGTTTACTTAATAACATAGAGAAATCTAGCAGAAAATTTCAGAAGGAATATTTCAGATAGTTCGATTCTTCTAGCATTTAAACAAACTAGGCGGCTCTGCCCCCTACGAGCTCTGCTCGGTAACCCCCGTTCTCACACCGTAAACTTTAAAAACAAGCTATTATGATCGGCTCTAAAACGATTACGGATGATTGAAGTGTAATTGAATGACCAGTGACGATTTCCTGTAATCAGGTTTCCACTCATTTTCCTTTGACTGGGGGATTATAAGGCCGAATTAACTGCTGCCAAAATTAACAACTGTATTCGGGATTGATTAAAGAAGATCAATTAAACATTTGAAAATCAACTTGTGTAAAATGGCTAAGTAAACAATATCGCTGCATTAGAGAAAATTATGACGATGGCATAAAAAAATTGTTTTCAGTCAGAGGTTTTAAATGTATTGTTTCCAATATGACGTAATTTTCACGAAAGTTTTCTTCCTTTTATCAAACATAAAAGTATAGTTTTTAATTGAAGGAAAATATTACTATTTACGCTGTTTTAAATGTTGCAACAGTAGGTAACATATTTTGATTAAATATATGAATCTCTAGTGTACAATATTTTTAAATTGAAACTGTTTGGAAATATTGTTATTTGTGCATTTTAAGTATGGCATAAGTTTCCCCATATAATGCTTTGAACGCGTCATAATTTAATTATTATTTTAAACTTTTATTTCTATTTTTTAATATTTAATATTTTATATATTTTAATATAATATGTTTTATTTCGTAATTTTCTCCATTTGGTGCTTTCAACACGTGAATTATTATATTCATTTTTTATTTTAGTTTTTAGCAGTCACGTGTAAATACATTTTTAATTGAAAGGGAATATTATTATGTATGCTATTTCACAAATTGGCAACGATTCAAATAGATAGCTTTTTCAAAATATGAAATAAATCTCAAATAAAATGATGAAATTTTGAATAAAAAATTGAAAAAACAAATCTCTCAAAAGATTAGTTAATTAAAAAAATAATTACACGCTGTACATGGCAAGCGTATCAACTAGATCCTTTCAAAATATTATTAAATTCCTATGCAGAGTTTTAGAGAACTATTTTGACCTGAATCAATTTTTTTCGAACTTCATAAACTATATTTTAATGTCAACATTAAATATATCTTAAAATAATTTTTCAATTTAAAGCGGTCTGCTTCAGCGAGTTTATCGAACATTTCTCTATAAAACTACCAATTTTCATATTTTTTTATGCAATAGTTTTCAACAAATGTTATTTTAATATGATAACGATAAATTATATGCCTCGTGCAATATCAATCTCGAGTATTAAATATAACATTTGAATGAATTACGAGTTTAAAATGTTACCTTTAGATTCCGATTTATAAGTACACTAACACGTGGTTCGTAAATACAAAAAGTAAAATAAAGGAATGTTGTATTAAATAAAGGAATGCTGTATTAAATAAAGGAATGTTGTGTTAAATTAAATTAAGTTTTTCAGTTAAAAAAATTGCATTAAAATATTTTTTTACAACTAATATTGCTTTACTAACTAAACTAGATAAACTAGATAAACTAGAAAGTTAATTTATTTTAAACTAAATATATTATATTTATTTATTTATTTATTTATTTTGTAAACATTAATGTTTTCATCATAAGCCCTCTTAAACAGAAAAAATCATGTTTAAATAGGATTAAGTATTTAAATAGGTGCTATTTTTATATAAATATGTATTGAAGTAATATATTGTCTGTTTCCTATTTAAATTATTAATGTTAAGAAAGAAGGAATATAAAATATAGATATGATAATAAATATTGACAAAAAACAATATTGTTATCACGTAACACTTTTAAATTACATTAAAATTCCAAAAAATGTTTCTATAAAAACGTAATTCAAAAAGGGCAATTATTTGCTACCGGAATTACGATTCAGAGCAAGTTTGTAAAATTTAATTGGAATTATATAAAGTTAATTATTTCTTTCAAGTTTTGTTTTCTGTCTGCACAATTAGTAAACCCTAAGCAATCAAAATAAACACTTACAACAAGTTAAAAACACTTAAGGTTATTATTTGGAAATTTTTAAATCCTCAGTAACAGAATTACATGAAATCATTTTCTTGTAATTCCGTTATCAAATATTTAAAAATTTAAAAATAATATTTTCATACTTTTTTTAATTGTTTGTTGTAAGTGTTTATTTTGGATTTCTCACTGTGCACTAATTGTATTTGCAGAAATCAAAACTTGTGAAAAACTAGTCGTTGGGGGCCACCGAAATACTTACCCATAATGGATATGCAGAATATAAAATATGAAAATAAAACATGTATAAACTATTTATAAAATATATTGCAATTCGAATAAAATCGTGACTTGATGACGTCATAAATTTTAAATGCTCTATTACTGAATTGCATAAAAGAAACATTCTTATAACTCCAAAATTGATAATCATATTAACTAATGGTTTACTGCGTCCGATAAGGCGTCCCATTTCCAATTAAAATATATCTTTGAATTGAAATTTGAATGAAATACAGGGTCATGAAAAATCGAAGAGTGTGGAAAATAGGATTACAAATATCTCGGCAACTCATTATCTGATCAACTTCATTTTTTATGCAAAATTTAAGTTTTTTTATTGTCTTTTATATTCACTCCTTAAAATAAACTATTTTGAAAATTTTATTTACCTTTTATAAGAGCGAATATTTCGAGAGTCCGAAAAAATAGTTCCGGATAATCGAGGTTACTGAAATTCAATAATCTTCTTTCCTATTACGTACTAAGTACACACCAAATTTCAAGTCTCTATCTCATATTGTTCGGGAGCGTTTACAGACACACAGACACACACATAGTCAGACGGACAAAATGTTTTTTTTTTTTTTTTTTTTTTTTTTTTTTTTTTCTAAAAATATGTTTTTCGGAATCTTCTGTGTCGGAAACGTGTAAATCCGTCAATTTTTTTTTTCGATTTTCAAAACGATTATAAGATTTACACTATACAACGTATGATGGGTAAGTAATAATTAACTTTATGTAATTCCAAACAATTTTACAAATTTGCTCTGAACCGTAATTCCGTTACCAAACAATTACCCAAGATTAAAGCAATATACAAATTTATCCATATTTGTATTATGAAGTTTTTGAAGAAGTTATATTCGTTGGCGCCTTACTAATGAACGTTCATTCAAGAATCAAGCTACTTATATGTATCTCAAAGCTTTATTCAATACCAATTTAATCTAATTAGCGGAGTCATTCATTGCTGCTTGTTTTGCACAATGGGTTTCGCGACCTTCTTTATGAGCATATTTCAACCTAATTAGGGAAATAATACGCATATTAGGAAAATAACAGAAATTTCTGATTTAATGGAACGTATTTTCTGTGATAATTTCCGTCCTATTAACAGCTTTGGTAAAAGACAATCGCAGGAAAGAAATTCGCCGAAACTTTTTATAATTTTTATATTTAAAATTTTATTCCAATATCATACTTAATATATTTGTAAGTGTTTAATAAATTCGCAATGTCAATATTGATGCAAAATATAGTGCAATTATGTCATTTGTGAGCCGATTAAAGCGTATTTGGAGTGATTGTAAAATTTAAAATAGGCTCAGATTATTCTGCTCTTTGGTACGTCCGTTTTATGGTATTTTAATAAAAGTTTTTTTATGATTTTTTAAAAATTATTCTTTGATAAAGTGCTTAAAAAATTTTCCTGCGTAATAACAGAAATTGATTGATTGACACTCATTTCTTTGATAGGTTTTGTTATTGTGAAATGGTTTTTGAACATTCAGAAATGAAATGATGATTACTAAGAAATGTATTAAACGGAGAACTTTGATAGTTGTTTAACACTTTCTAACATAGTTGAAAAGTGTGTATGAATTCGGTTTGTCTGTCTGTCTGCCTGTCCGTGCTCTAACTCGCGTAAATATGGTCGGATCGTGATGCAATTGATATATTTGATTGAGGCTTACTATGGCATATTCGGTATCGAATATGCATATGTGCGGTGCTTATGTGTATAGTGCTTATAGTTTTTTTACAGGGACACTCAAAATAATTCCATTACATTGCGCTCTATGGGGAAAAATCATTTGCGGTGTCGTTTAATGATGTTACACAATTTCAAACATATTAAAACGATATATATCACTGAGGTGCACTATAAGAGACTAATTATAGCGTTTTTAAATTTAACTCATTTTTTGTCTATTACTTGGTGTGTATAAATTGTATACATTGCATACAGGACAGCACAGAAGTTCTCGAGTACCTTTCCGTTTATTGCCGGAAATAGCAGAAGGAAAATTTTAAACTGTGGTGCTCGTTTCCTAACTGAACTAAAATTTAGCGTTCTATTTAGTATCTATAAAAATCTGTAGATCATATACAGGAATGCACAAAAGAGCTCGGATATTTTTCCTAATAGTGTTGCTAATTCTTGAAATTTGATTTTTAAACATGTTATGCGTTTTCAAAATTGTTTAGTTAGACATCATATTACACCTTACGGTAAAGATTTGCAAAATTATTTTGGAACTGTTGGAAAGTGTTAAATAATCTATGCTTGACGCATGATTTTTCGTTCTTGTTTATTGATTCATGAAAATATTGCCAAATGATTGGCTGACATAAGCAAAATACAAAAGAATTTTGACATTTCTCCCGTTTCGCGTATTATTTAAATTTATAAGTATATTTCCAAGTAAGTCTGAATGTTGATTACATCGATAAAATGCAAACTTCATTCTTATGCTATTTACATATTTTTTAAATAATTCTTGTTTAATTCTTTTGCTACTAATCCGCCCAATACGCCCGGCCAAGCAAACTACTGCCGGACCGCCCAAGCGCTTGAACAATATGTGTTGCATTTTCTCCCCTCAGAAAAATCCAATTATTGTCACAAAGTAGGGTATTACTGCAATCAAATAAGGGAGCCTTCAGTAGGGAGGTTCCACTTTTTAAAGTAGATGTCTTCTTATTGTGTTTCTCACAAAAAGCAGGCAGAAGAAAGGGGGAGAAAACGACTCGCAAAATATTTCAGAGTTCGGGTGTTTTCCGTATTTTTAATGCTATTGCTATTTTAGAATACATTATTGAAAGGGTTAAGTTTCATTATTATAGTCATTTCTATTCTCTTTGATCTCATATTTTATACTCATAGTAGTACTGATAGTAGTACTCATATCAGTCTATTTGCTATATTTGCGTTTCACTGTAACATTTAGTAGCATTTGTTTGTTTCCATCATTGATTCGCAATAAAAAAAAATCACATTAAGCTACTTATTTATTTCACAAATATTATAGAACGACATCATTTGACCAAATATCAACAACAATTGCGGCATTACAAAAGTTGATTCAATACCTTTATTATGTGACTTCATTTATCCTGTTGCCGTAGAAGAAAACTAAACTCAAAAACAAACGTCTATCTATCAAAGGTCATCTATGTGAATAGAAATGCAATCATAATTACACGCATGAGCAATCATGAACGAATGTTTTCCTTTGTAGCTCACTTCCAACACTTAAAACAACAAATTCAAAAAATTTTAGAAATAAGTTGTAAGTACAAGAGTTACACTGACATGTTAGGGTGGTTTTTTTTCATTTATTTTAAATTTCCCATATTCTCTTTATTTTATTATATATAAGTTGTAGTATTCATAGCCCACCTACTTTTCTCTGCTAATTTTTAACATTAGTTCTATAATAATGGAGTTAAAATACCTCTTTCTTTTAAATATCAAAGCTAAAACAAATTCGTTGTCTCTTTTACTTAAATTCATAATTTTTATATATTCCCTGTAAGTTAAATTCGCTTGCATGGTGTTTCTTTTACCCATGGGAATTTTTACAACACTCGGACACTTGGGTAATAAAAATACTATTTCCCATGCGACGAATTATAGCTCGTATTGTCAGAGTTTTATGACTCTTTTTTACCAGCCCAATTATTCTGTTTTACGTAAACAACATTCACATGGGAGGTCGCCCAAAAGCAGCAGTTTTTATCTCTTCGTGGAAAGCGAAACGAAGCCGAAAACAGCTGCAAACATGCCTGCATCCCTTCAAACAAAGTAGTTTCACCCACGGGGGAGTGACAGCCAATGGTTTTACAGTAAAATATTGGGAGTTGTTTTTTGTTTCCCTGGTATTGCTTAGCGCGGGAGAATGTAACTGGGATAGTGTGTTGTTGAGTTTCAGGGAGGGCTTACCCCCCCCCCCCCCCCCCGATAACTTTTCATTATGGAAGCTGTAGGATTTAAGAGGCATTCGAAATTTAACTGCGGAGTTGGAAGGTCTGAAAAAGAAAAAATATCTGGTGCCCCTGTATGGAAGATGAATTATTTTTGAGGCCGGTATGCTGATTCATGGTCTCTCGCAGAAAGTGGTAACGATTGTGTGGTTGTTACGGGCCGATGATAGTATTTGTTAGGTGTTGTTGATCTTCATGTTGTCATCATTTATACTTTGTATAACTGGTATCTGACAGGAGGTGTTGAACTCTGCAACTCTCGTTAATAGACGTTTCGTTATGTTGTGACGCATACCTTGTGTGCTCTGCCTCTTAAGTTTCTCGTTGAGTGGGTCTAGTACTCTTTTAAAGTTAAAAGAAAGGAGTGATTTGTGAAGAGTTGTGTCCATCATATCGCTGAATGTGTGAGGAAGAAATGGAAAACGGTAGTCGGCTATTTACCGTCATGTTCATGGAGAAAGGGAGGTCACGCCGCGAAATTGGCAATGTCATCAATATCATTGAATGATGCCCCTCTTTTATGTAGTGAGGGCTGCCAACTGGTAATTTATATTGCCACTATTTTTTGTCTGTCAAACAACATCTTCATGTATGCAAAAAATGTAAGTAATCTTTTAACTAATGTTCTTCTCTTTAATTCTGCATCTTTTATTGTTGCTATTTTTTACAGTGTAAGAAAAAATTGAGTACAAATGTATCAATGATCACAGTACCTGTTATTAAGCAACCCGTCTTACATCATAAGTTTAGATAAACTGTTGTTTCAATTAAAAATTTATTAATGAGTTAATAAATTCAAATTTATGTGAATAATTTGTCTCTTTTATATTTGCTCGTATTGTAGAAATTCATCCTTTTTTACTTAAACTTAATTTTTACTTTTTAGAGAATGAGTTCTTTTTTAATTATTTAAATAATCAGAGCAATTAATTACTTAATATTTAAGTCTTACTAAGAGTAGTTTACTATGATTGTGATTCCAAAGTGGTTTTCTTTTGTCAATAAAAATAATATAAGTACATTTAAATTCCTGCTGTGTTTTGAAAGTAATTATTAATTTAATTTTTAAGGATTTTCGGTTAGTTTCTATAAAATATTGTGAAGTTCCTTTTTCTTAAAAAAAAAAAAGATATAATTAATAAAGTAAAGTTAACCTGCTCTTATTTATAGCAAAGAAATGAAGATGAGTATAAAAAATTTAACATCAGCTACATTTAACTCTTAAATATTTTTAGCTGGATTTAAGATAATTAAATTACACCAATTTCTTATTGAAAGAAAGTTATTTTGTTTACTTTTTTTTTATTGAAAAGTTATCAACCACTATACCACTCACGATCTTGGTTTTGGCGAATTCGTACATTGTTATGACCATGTTTTGCAACTTTAATTAATTATCTATTTCCTTAATTTAATTAACTTACTTCCCCTTTTTTGTGCCTATCAAATCTTGAAAGGATTGCAGGTCCCTTTTAATTTTTTTACTCAAAATTCATCCTGTAAAGTTTTAATGAATTTCATTTTGTGTTACCATAACAATGTTCCAATCCGTCAAACCACTTGTTGAGTATATGAGATATTGTGATAAATGAGAATTTTGTTGACACCCTTTTTGCAAATTTATTCATTTACTTAGTTAATTTTAGTTATTCAGAATTTATTTGGTTTGCTTTGCTTAATGCATCTCTCTGTTTAAATTTTTAACTGATAATTATGTAAATTGTTTTCATTTCAAAAATCAACAAAATTCATTCTTTTGGTTATTTATCACTTTATCGAAACACCCAACAGACAGAGGATATGGATTAATTTTTACTTTGCTAAGCAACGCATAACCAACAGAGTGAAAAATGTGTCCAGACCAGGGATCTAACCCATATACCCTGTTATAGTGCACCAAGTGCTTTATAATTTAATCCATCTAGACGACATTCAGTCTGGCATTTTTCACCTATACGTTGGCAATGCTGAAACATCGCAGAGCAAGACGGAATTTCATAAATGAGCACAAAACCCAGTGGCGTACATAAGACGAATAAATTCACACAAGATTTTTTTAGACAATGTTTTTCACTCTGTTGGTTATGCGTTGTTCAGCAAAGTGAAAATAAACTCTCATTCTTTATCAGTGTTATTAAATTTACGCACAGCTTCAGTCCTGCTGGAAATTTAATTGAAAATTTTGTACAACAAATGTTTGAAATGGACTAAAACCGATTTCTATAATAAAAACCAACAAAAAATCCATCCAAATATTTTGTTGTATTTCAGAATAGTAATTTTATTTTGTTACATTGCATGAATGTAAAAATAAATAAATAAATGCCTGAAAACTAACATAAAATAAATATAAATTTTCGTGTCTACGCCACGAGTCTGAAGAAGATTTTTTAAAACTAATTATTGCTTTGGACAATAGTTTTTTAGTTTTATTTTGTCATTGGATAATAAATGCCGCATGGGTAATAAAGGTAGTTATTCAATGGGATAATCTCCTAAGTGTGTTTCAGATTAAAATACTAATAATAAGAAGAAAAATAGAGGATAAAATATAGTAAATATTGACTAAAAATTGGCACATTCATAGTGTACCAAATGTATTGAAAAATAGCTATTACTTACCCATCATACGTAGTATCGGGTAAGTCTTGTAATCGTTATGAAAAACGAAAAACAATTTTTGGCGGAATTGCACGTTTCAGACACTGGAGATTCCGAAAAACATATTATTTGAAAAAAAAATTGCCGTCAGTATGTCTGTGTGTGTGCGTCTGTAAACGTTCTATCTCCCAAACAAATTGAGATAGAGACTTGAAATTTGATATTTATTTAGTATGTAATAATGGAAAGAAGCTTATTGAATTTCAGTAACCTCAATAATCCGGAACTAATTTTTCGGACTCTCGAAATATTCGTTCTGATAAAAGGTATATAAAAAATTTCGAAATTGTTTATTTTAAGGAGAGAATATAAAAAACAATAAAAAAACATAAATTTTGCATAAAAATGAAGTCGATCGGATAATGAGTTGCCGAGATATTTGTCATTACATTTTTCACACTCTTCGATTTTTCATGACCCTGTATTTCATTCAAATTTCAATTCAAAGATATATTTTAATTAGAAATGAGACGCTTAATCCGACGCTGTAAAACGTTAGTTAATATGACTATCCGTTTTGGACTTATAAGGATGTTTCTCTTACGCAATTCAGTAATAGAGTATTTAAAGTTTACGACGTCATCAAGCTAGGATTTTATTCGAATTGCAATGCATTTTATAAATAGTTTACACATGTTTTATTTTCATATTTTATATTATGCATATCCATGATGGGTAAGTATTACGTCAGCCCCCAACGACTAGTTTTCCTAATGTAATGTCATTACTTTTCCAATTGAATGCTTTCCTAAAGTTGTAATTCAAATGTTAACGCCTTATCTGAACAAACAATATGCTGATTTTCCTTCATGAAATTTTCTGGAGAAAGTTATATTTTTATCCGTTTTACTAATGAAATTTCATTCAAGCATTGAGACATTTATGGATCTTAAATGCTAGCTCAGAATGATACCCTATCATTGTGAACTAATTAGTTCTGTCGTTTATTGCTTTTTATTTTCCTGGATGTGTTACGCCATTTCCTTTATGAGCAAATATTTCAGTCTAATTAGGAAAAGGTTCTACGATGTTTCTAATTTGATTTCTGATTGCAGATATATTTTTTTTAAATTACGTTTCTTGGCAGCTTGAGTGAATTGAAATCATGTAGGACAAATCCATCGAATTAAAGGATAATTGTTTAATATTTGTAGATGAACATTTTATTAGAGTATTTAATTTAGTAGAAAGCGCCAACGTAAATTTTTTTCTAATAAATTCTGCATTGAATATGTATAAGTAATGTTTTTATTTATATAATATTTATATAATATTATATTATATATTATATATATTATATATTATATTATATTATATATTATATATATTATATATTATATTATATTATATATTATATTATATTATATATTATATATATTATATATTATATTATATTATATATTATATATATTATATATTATATTATATAATATACTAGCAAGCTACGCCCGCTGCGCTGGTCGGTTTCTACAAATGAACCTGGAATCAAACGAAATATATCGTTTAATTTGAGCTTGTATTTGAAAGCCATCTGTATATTTACCTGGAATATCGTTCCACATTACTGACGAGGCTAACGAAAAAGACAGGCTACCGCGGTGCATTCCGCTTATCTTTTTTTACAGACCGCGGGAGTCACGTGATGCTCGAATGCACCAATGCAGGTGTACGGAAGGAGCACCACGTCACTCTAGCGGTCTGTAAAAAAAGATAAGCGGAATGCACCGCGGTAGCCTGTCTTTCTCGTTAGCCTCGATTACTGAAAAATGACGTCATTGCGTTATTATATTTTCTAATGTGCAGTCAAAATTTTAGCTGTTAAGGACCAGCTCTTTTATCTGGTCATTTACAGTTAGAGTTTGCTAAAGAATGATAAAACTATATACAATATACTAAAACCATCACTAAAAATTATCGAACTAACAATGCAAACAAACCAACTAACAAAATCCAATCAGTAGAAGTTTTTATAAAGGCTAATCTTTGATAATCGGGTTCATCTGATTATAGAACTTTTCCACATAATTCTAAAACTAACAGAACGATATGAAATATACTAAAAACATCCTTACAAATTATCTACTGTAGGTTCCATCGTAGGTTAACAGTGTAGGTTCCATCGAAATCCATTCGGCAAAATCTTTTAAAAAGGCTAATCTTTCATAATCGGATTGATCTGATTGTAGAACTTCCCATAATAATTCTATAACTGAGCTACGTAAAACGATATGTTATACAATAAAACCTTCCCTGAAAAATTATCTTACAGTTTAAGTTCTACGAAAATCCATTCAACAGAACTCGATTTATCAGCAGCCGGAACGAAATTTCATATATGTAGAAGTAAATAGAAGTATATTGCCATTAATATACACTCAAGAGCCAAAACATTATGACCACCTGTTAATAACGAGTTGGCCCACCTTTGGCCCGCAACACAGCTGCAACCCGCTTTCGCATGGAGGTCACAAGTCCTTTGTAGATGGCCGGAGAAAGATTTTACCAGATGTTTAAGCAACGGTCACGCAAATCCGAGATATTGTGACTCGGTGGTATTTGAACTCAGATTTGCCGTTCCATGACATCCCAAATGTGTTCTATCGGATTGAGATCCGGTGAGTTAGGCGGCCAGTTCATTAACTGGAATTCAGCATTATGTTCCAGGAACCACTCCAACACAATTCGAGCCTTGCGACACGGAGCGTTGTTCTGCTGGAATACTCCATTTTCAGTTGGGAAGACAGACGCCATGTAAGGGTACAACGGGTCCGCAATGATGATCAGATACTCCGTAGCGTTTATGATGTGCTTTACCACAACCACGGGTCCCAGAGACCCCCATGAAAACGTCCCCCAAAGAATAATACCACCACCACCGGCCAGTGTATGACGTGCTGTACATTGAGGGAGCAATCGTTCGTCTGGAAGACGGCGTACCCTGACATGGCCCTCAGCGTGATGAATGACAAACCGAGATTCATCTGACCAGGCAACTCTCTTCCACAGATCCATGGTCCAGTCGCGATGTTCCCGGGCTCAGAGTAGGCGTAGTTGGCGATGACGCTTGGTCAACAGAGGCACATGAGTGGGACGTCTGCTGCGTAGCCCCATACCCAACAGTGTCCACTGAACAGTGTGCTCCGATACAATTCTACTTGGACTGGCATTGTATTGGGCTGTCAGCCGAGCCGCTGTCTGACGCCGGTTTTGTTTCACCAAGCGGGACAATCTTCGACGTCCTTTTTCTTTGATTATGTGTGGACGTCCAACACCAGGGCTTCTACAGCTGGTTTCACCGTCATTCATCCACTTTGCATAAGTATTCACAACTGTAGATCGCGAACAACCTACGAGTCGTGCAGTTCCAGAAATACTTGTTCCGAGCCTTCGAGCCATTACAATCTGTCCTTTATCAAAGTCGCTTAGATCCGCAGCCTTTCCCATCACACACAAAAGTAAGCGCAAAAGTGATTCCCCAGACTCTCAGCAGCAGTTAAATACCATTTCCACATGGACACGTACCATCCACGTCATCCAGCAAGTTCATTGCAAAATTTAGGGGTGGTCATAATGTTTTGGCTCTTGAGTGTAGTTTGGATTTGAATAAAAAAAAGTACTTTTCGGTTAGCCGGGCGCCAGTGATATATGTTCATATATAAATATGTATGTATATATTCATACATATAAGTGTATATATACGTATGCATATACATGTATTTGTATAGATATATGTATATATATATGTGTGTGTATATATATATATGTATATATCTATCACTGGCGACCGGCTAACCGAAATGTACCAAAAAAACTGCAAAAATGCTGTCGTACGCTTGAAAAGCACCTTTTGGCTTAAAATCTCTCATCAAAACTGTTTTTCTTTCTTTTCTTTCATTTTTTAAATAAAATTAGTAACAGTTTTTTCTTTTATTTTTCCAAATGTATAGCGATTTCAATTCTTTCTGCAAAAAAAAAATAAAATAAATAAATAAATAAAACTTATTTTGGCATAAAATCAAATTGTTTGGGGTCAAAAGTAAAATCAAAATCGCCAAAAACAAAAGATAAATCGCCAAATTTTGTTCCAATCTTGCCCCTTGATTAATTTTTTTAACATTACGAACATTCCTAATCATGTTTAAATTAAATATTTTCGTTTTATAATATTATCTCTCATCAAAACTCTTTTTCTCCTTTTTTTCTTTTCTTTTTCTTTTCTTTTCTTTTCTTTTTTTTAATAAGATTAGCAAAAGTTTTTCTTTTATTTTTCGAGATGTATAGCCTTTTCATTTCTTTCTGCAACAATAATGGTCGCCAAAAAATTAGCAATGGTAACCTTTTCGGCCAAAATAACAGAACTTTCTATCATAATTCTGTAACTAATGTACGTAGAACAATATGTTATATACTAAAACCTTCCCTGAAAAATTATCTATCGAACGGCGCAAATTCCATTAAAATTCCTTCAGCGGAACTCGAGTTATAAAGGAACGGGACGAAATTTTTGTTTGTGTTTTATATATATAGTAGATATCAAATTATATTACATATTATATATTTATATTACATTTATTTTTTATTTAAAAGTATACTGGACAACTTACCTGTTTTTACATGCGTTCGTAATCATATAAATACGTAGCACCTATATTCGTCGTCTGTCCGCATATAATAGGACAATAACTACCCAACCCTTAAAATATACAATCACTACAGAATTTTTTCTAATGACATTACATTAGGAAAACTAGTCGTTTGGGACCACCGTAATACTTACCCATCATGGTTATGCATAATATAAAATATGAAAATAAAACTTGTGTAAACTATTTATAAAATGCATTGCAATTCGAATAAAATCCTGGCTTGATGACGTTATAAACTTTAAATGCTCTATTGCTGAATTGCGTAAGAGAAACATCCTTATAAGTCCAAAACGGATAATTATATTAACTAACGTTTTACTGCGCCGGATTAAGCGTCTCATTTCCAATTAAAATATATCTTTGAATTGAAATTTTGTCATTCAAATTTTATGAAAATCAAATCAAAAATTTTAAAAATATTAATAAAAGTTTTCTTCATTCTATTAAAATATATCATACGTTCAAATCATACCATAATTCAATGATAACCAATGATATGTAATGTTTCTAGGTTGCCATGGCGACTACATCCTATTTAAGATGGAGTCACAATATTTCCGTATTATGGAACTTAAAAACAGAATTTGTATACTAAAATTGTTTAATTATAGCAATCCTATACTCTACAGACAGGTTTTTGGACAGATGTTTCCGGAGAAATAGATGTTAAATGGCAAAAGAGTCTAAATATGGATTTCAAGTTCTGAAAATTTTAAAGCTAGGCTTAAGTTTCCCATTGAAATTTTTAGTCAATGTCAACAAAAGATAAAATGTTGTCAACTGAAAATGTACTTATAAAAATTAATCCTATCACAATAAGAGACGATATAAGTCACTTTTTCAGTGAAATAATAACGATGATTTTTTTTTACTTTTTTTTATTGTCTTGTATTGGATATTTGATCATAGTATAATTTTAATGTAACATAATTGTAAATAATTGTTTGTAAGAGTGTATTGAAAAAGTGTATTGAATAATTTCATAAAATAAAATTCATATCTAAAATATGAAAATATGTCCTTGAAATAAATCTTGTATTCATGTATTTTTGCATAAGAGTTCAATAGCTATTACACTAAGATCTGAATATTTATAAAAATAGTTATAGTACGAACTCCCCTCATTTATCATGTTTGACGTACAATTTCCAACTTGTTTTCATTACTGTGAAACCTTCACGAAGCTAACCAGAGAATCTCATTGATATAAAATTATTATAATTGCTATGTTACTTTTAAACTGATTATTCACAAATATTTTTAAAACTTACAATATTAGAACGTAACAATCATTGACATTGTTGATATCGTTTAAATTATTGCACTTCCTAAGTAAAACTTAATTGAATTTTTGATCTGAAATATTTACAATATTACGCACAACTTTTAAATATCCTTAACCGTTACTTTAAGTATTTCATAATAATCAAATATTTTAATGACAATTTTACACATCAATTTTTAACCGGAAGATATTAAAAAAGCGCGTGTTTTCTTTTGTTTGATCACTTAATATCATAATGAGGTATCTTCATGTATTAATCACTCTTTGTTTTAAAATGTTGACTCATTGTTTGAAAAAGTCGATTCAAAATGGATTAGTGTCTTCACTTTCGTTAAGTAAAACTTAATTTAATTTTTAACTGAAATTTTTACAAAATTATGCACAACTTTTAAGTATCCTTAACCGTCACTTTTAATATTTCATAATAATCAAATATTTTAATGACAATTTTACACATCAATTTTTAACTAAAATATATTAAAAAGGCGTGTATTTTCTTGTGTTTGATCACTTAATATCATAATGAGGTAGCGTCATGTATTAATTACTCTTTGTTTTAAAATGTTGATTCATTGTTTGACAAAATTGATTAATAATGGATGAGTGTCTTCACTTTCGTCATACAATTCGTGGCACACTATGTTTTTTATTTCAATGGAATGGAATTTATCTGAATCGTTAATTTTATAGCTTTTAGTATATACTTTTAAAATATATTAAAAAGGTGTGTATTTTTATTGGACTTTATATAGGACTTTTTCCTCTAAGCTTATGTAATAGAAATTTTAAATTTAGTGTTATGTATATAGCCATATATGCAGTATGTATTATAACAAGTAATATAAAAAAAAATAAAGTCAATTCCTACTTAGGTCAAAAAGAATTTTTTTCCAGCGATCTACAAGCTTCGCCACTGACTGTATTTATTTCTAAATTTATATCCTGCTAAATATCTTATATAAGAGAAATTTACTTTCGAGTACGGGAGAACTTCCTTCCGTTCAGGCCAGGCTCAATCCTAGGACCTTGTGGTTACGAGCTCAGAGCTTAACCGACGGCGCTATCAAGACTTGTGAATGAGTGCTTTTAAATGGAACTAATGTCAGAAATAAGCTGGCTACGTGTTGATATTTTTCCCCCATGTAAAACTAAAATTAACTAATTAAATTTAATTAATGAATTATTATTTGAAAAAAACTGTATTAACATCAAGTGCCATCCACTACCAGCTTAAAAAATGTGTTCGAACTTGAGTGGATGAATAAAAAGTATTTTATTAACGAATAAAAATTTTAACAAGATATATAAATAAATGTATATAAGGAGAGTGTGAACTGATAGTAGGAATTGAAAAAAAAATGCATAAAAAAACTTTCCAAATAAACACACAAATTTAGGTAATGTTTTAAAAAATCATGTAATTTTTTCAAAATATCTAGGTGTTTAAACACTAATGCCTAACGTAATATTAACGTACTTTTAACCTAAACTTTTATTTTACCAGTTTACGGAATTTTCACATGTTTTCAGCATGAATGGTCTGTCTATTTCAAAAGTCGCCAATGGAAAAATCCGTAATTCTTTTTATTTTACAATATAAATTTAAAAAATGGATAAGAGTTATTAATACATACGAGTTATTAATACATAAGAGTTATAAATACATAAGATTTATTATTAACCTAACCACAGTGTCTTAAGAAACATTTGAATATATCCACCTCTAATTATCATCTGAATATATAAAAGACAATTTTGCTTGTCCAATATAAATAACATATCCACAGTGGAACATATTGTTAATCAAAGACACTCTTTACTAAAGGGCGTGTTCATTGTAAAAGCAATAATTGTTTCAAAATGTTTGAAGGAAACCGAATAATATATCATCACGTAGCGTGAAACACGCAATCCAGTTTTATATCTACCGTGAAATTGTTAAATGTTGTGAATGGTCTCGTAATCTTCAATCGTATTCATAGTAATCTCCGTATCACTTAAATTATAAAAATAGAGGGGAGTGTCAGCGGAAAATATTAACGGAGGTATTTAAATTTTACAATGTTAGAGTTATACCTGTAGTTACAACTATTATATATTTTTATCTTACTATATCAATATTTTTAAATGTTAAAGGTTGTGAAATTGTAAAACATAAAACAGTATAGTGTGCGTCATAAAGGATTGGCGCCGATATTTACACATCATAATATTACACTTGTTAAAATATTAATAAGAGAATATAAATCTTATTAAATGCGAAATATGATGCTCGTGTTTTATTCTTATTAATCCAATCTTTATTTTTTTTAATGTATGCACGTCATACTAGTAGAATTTGTCCGTATTTTGTAATGGAATCATTAGCACTAATACGTACAATTTTAGTACTAAGATTTTTTGAGAAAAAATGCTATTTAAAGACTTAAAGATAGCTTATATATTGCTTTCAATTAACTAATTTAACGTTTTTTACAAAAATCCGAAGCAAATACCACACTTAACAACGACAGCAACATTTCTAGGTAATTTCTGGTAAAATAATGCACTTGAATTTTTTAAACTCCCATAAGTGAATGTAACCACATATCTACTATGTATTTTAATAGTTTGATATGTATACATTTCGGTTTCTTAAGTAAGTATTTTGTGCCTAAATGATTTCTACTGAAAAAAAAAGAAATATTCGTTCTTAGTGCTGAAAATTTTGCAACTTTCACAAAATACAATATTTGACGTATTGGCTTGCAATATAGTGGAGCACAATATTTTAAACACTTGTCCAAATAGAAATATACCTCTAAGACTAACGTTTAAGGACATAGCTGTTGGACATCAACAAGAGGGGACACTCTGAGCAATGTTCGTGATTCAGTGATATGTAACATAGAATACTGAAAAAAATGCATTTTTATGTGCATGCATAACAAGAGTTAGGACTTGCGCTTTTAACACAGCTTCACATACCACTATTTGTCTGCGAGCATAAATTAGACTGATGGAATGGTTGTGCGCAGATAAACATAACTGTTTTTTAATATTTATTTAATCCCTGTTTTCATAAACGGATACTTGAAGATAACATGCAAATTTTCTGAATTTCAAATTCAGATTATTTCATGCATAATTTTAACCGCAAGAGTGATAATTAGTGATAATTTTCTATAGAATATATAAAATTGATTGCGCATTTTATTTCTGTATGTTTCAGATGCAGTTAATTTGTTCCAAAAAGAATTGTGATATATGTCAGATTTTTATTATTCAATAAGGGATTTTAAAAAAAATCACTCTAAATGTTAGTATTTTATTTATATAAATATATTTTATTTATATAAATAGGTTATGACTTTTAAGTAATATATTCTATTATATTTTAGATTTCTGATTTCAAATAATAATAGAAATTCAAAGGAGAAAGTAACAGTTGCATAGGTTTATTTGTCATTTAATAATACAGCTAATTACTGAAAATTTTTACTTTACATTTAATCTAAATAGAGCATTTAGGGACTTGTGCGCAATTTCAGAGAGCGTGCTTATCCATTTATAATTTTAACTTTAAACTAAAACTTCAAAAGGTTTCACCAATTTTCGTCAAACTTGTAAATACAAATAGTGTCAGCTATCCCTATCAGTTCATCTATCAATTCACCTTCATCAATTTCAAGACTTGTGAACAATTTCATAGAAACATTGTATTCAGACACAAATTCTCTATTCAGTTATAATTTTAACTTTAAACTAAAACTTCAAAAAGTTTCACCATTTTTTGGTTATAGTTGTAAATACAAATTGTGTTATCTTCTTCTTCGAAATAACACATATTAATTTTCGAAATTTTATTTCTACCCTGGTTATTTATAAATCTATTTTCTACGAAAAAATCACAACTAACGCCAACAACTCACAAAGATCATATAAATCTGCATTGCGTGTATTACATATACATTTAAGACAGCATGTGATTTACATCATAATATTAAAAAAAATGATTTCTCGAATATTAAACGCGCTTATAAATAGATTGTGTCACTCATTAACAGAACATTATATGCTGCGTCACTTTGCCAATTATGTAATACACGCAAGCGTATCATCCTTCTGGAAAGTTTGATGTGAGAGGACGAGTGTTTTATCATAGAACATTGCAACACATTTATACCTTTAAATTAAAGTCTAGTTAGTGCTTAAAGTGATAAAAAATATAACACGAAATGCTTAAAATACCTTTTAATGTAGATTACATATGTTTCGTTCGCTCTATCGGCGATATCTTCAGATCTAAATGATAAATAAGTTATTCTCGCATATTTTTGAAAAATGGTAAACATAAAACCACCAGCGTATCCAGGCAAGCAGGTGCTTAAATTGGTCAACCATGAAAACGTGAAAATTATTATTTATTTCAATTTCTATTGCTTTTTTTCAATCTGTAGATCACCGCGTGCCAAATTTTAGGTAATTCAAAAGAAGCAGCTTCGTTGCAAATGTTATCTTTTCGCAAATATATTTCTATTGATTCACGGATAATAGATGGGAAATAAGCGCTTGATTGAAAAAATATTTTACTATTCTTGAAATCAATCTGCAACGGCTCCTTTCTATATTGTCTGGCTAAGGTAAGTAGTGTAATTTTCACGTTTTACAGATTGACCAAGTTAAGCACATGCTCGTCTTGGACCTGCGATCTCGTAGTTTGATGTTTACCATTTTTCAAAAATATGCGAGAATAACTTATTTATCATTTAGATCTGAAGATATGTAATCTACATTAAAAAGGTATTTTAAATATTCCGTGTTATGTTTTTTTATAACTTTAAGCATTCAGTAGACTTTAATTTAAAGTTAACAAGTGATTCTATTATATTATTTGCAACATTTATATCTATTAGAGATTCTATCACAGCAAATACTTAATTCTACTTTGTTTTTATTTTACTTTATAAAAAGTACATTTCTTTCTATAATTTGAGTTCAAGTATAAGAACATTCAGGACAGATATAAGAAACAAAATCAGAGTACTGTTATATATTTTGACATTTAGGAATCTGTTTATTTACAAGAAAATTTCAAGAAAAAAAAAACTGAAGTTTATTAAATTAACATTGAAGGAAATTTTAAATTAAATAATATTATAAGTATAAAAAAGATAACAATTAATTACAAGTATGATTACAAATTTAATTATTTTACAAAACACATCAAATTATTGATTCATACAAAACCAATTACAACGTTGTAACGCACAAATATAAAAATTGAGACAAAAAACCACATACGGCCGTTTCAAGGATGCATTGATCCCCTTCCTCAGTGAAAAAAAAAAACCCATCGATCGTGGATTTAACTTGAATATAATTAACCGTATTTTATCTAAACCTCCGACAAACACTGATTCTGTTCCAGCTAATAAAGAATTTAAAAATGTTATTGTCTTACCTTATTTTCATAAAATCAGTGCACAAATTTCTCGTATTCTAAATAGGTTTAGTTTCAAAGTTGTTTTTCTCAAAACAATAAAGTTTATTTTTCCAACCTTAAAAATCCAATTGATGAACATAATACCTGGGGCATTTACAGAATTTTTTTGGTAATGCGGCCTCTCTTACATAGGGCAGACGAAGCGTGCTCTTAGAATTAGGCTGAAAGAACACCAAAATTATGTTAAAAAGCAGGAGTGTGAGAAATCTTCAATAGATAAGCATTGTTGGGATTCCAACCATAGGTTTAATTATTCAGAAGCTAAAATTATCCAAAAATGTAATTCAGTTATACATCTCGACTTCCACGAAGCTTACCTTATTCACAAACACAGTTCATCCTTGGTTAATGATATGACCAGCACCCCTTTTCTCTCACACGTGTGGAGAGATCCTGCGCAGTGACTCATTTCTTCAGTTAATTCCTGTCAGCTACGTCACTTCTTTGGTATATATATAAACTCTTGCTTTAGCATTTTATTCAAGGCAATACTCGGGGCTATAACGGAGGGGTTCTTTGAATCCATTTTTTTTTTTCACTGAGGAAGGGGATCGATGCATCCTTGAAACGACCGTATGTAGTTTTTTGTCTCAATTTTTATATTTGTTACAACGTTACAACGTTATTGCGTTACAACGTTGTAATTGGTTTTGTATGAATTAAAATTCGCACAAAGTATTCGATTTATACAAATTATTGATTATTAAAATAACATATCAAGTAGCCGTATGAGTAATTAACGTTTTGGAATTGATCATATATATAGATTTGTTTCATTTCTCACATTTCTATTGATTAAAACTCGAACCTGAGATTCAGTGCTTTTATGCATTTGTTTTTTGTTTACTGCTATATTAAAGGTTCTACTGAAGATCAAGTTGCAAAAATATTTGCACAACAATGTAAACTATGTATTTTGCTGTGCAAACATCTTTCTTAAGTTTATATTAACTTCTTAACTTTTTTAACTTTCTTAACTTTTGGTGTGAAATTGTAAAAATTTGGTATTGATGAAATGTTTCTGAATTTTTAATAATGAGAAAAATATTACTCTGGTTAATTTTATAATTACGTTTTTTATATATGTAGTCAAGAAGTTTCTCTACTTGTATGTATAAATATATTATAAAAAAATTCACATACTAGCAAAAATTTAATAAATAAATGAATATATAAATAAATTGTGTGACGTATAATTCTATTCAATGAATGTCTAAGATGTTACTTTGCAGTTATGGACACACATGTCAACTGCTAGAATTTAAATGAAAACGATATTTATATTAAAATCATTAAAATTACATACATTACATTATAATTGCATAAAACATTAAAAACATATTAAAACTGGACGTTTCGGATTTACATGAAAATCCCTCATCAACAATTTTTTTTTTCATAACGTAAGTCACAGTTCTAAAATATCAACACATAGAAAATACAACACATCAAAATCAATCATTCACATCTTGATGCGTTGTATTTTCTATGTGTTGATATTTTAGAACTGTGACTTACGTTAAGAAATTTTTTTTGTTAATGAGGGATTTTTATGTAAATCCGAAACGTACAATTTTAATATGTTTTTAATGTTTTATGTAATTGTAATGTAATATCTGTAATTTTAATGATTTTAATATAAATATAAATATGTTCAGACGTAATATTTTTGTTTACTTCAAATGAAAACGATATTTTTTTTACATATAAGCCACTAATTAAAAAAAATAACAAAGTATTTAATTTCATGCGTTTGTGTGTAACCATCTGACATGAATCACTTTACTTATCTGCATACATTTTATTTTATCTATTTTTATTATTTATATTTTAATTATGGCAACAATATTTCAAACTGTCTACTAATATTTTTCTAAAACGTTTTGAGTTTTTCAAAAACTTTTATACAAATAAATGAATATCTTTCAGGATAACGGCAAAACACATTTGGAGATGCATGAAAAACGTCCTTTTCATAATTTGATGGTACAAATTAGATCGTGATGAAAGTTTTGTTGATGAGGTGTGTGCGAGGCTAACGAAAAAGACAGGCTACCGCGGTGCATTCCACTTATCTTTTTTTACAGACCGCTAGAGTGACGTAATGCTCTTTTCGTACACCTGCGTTGGTGCATTCGAGCATCACGTGACTCCGGCGGTCTGCAAAAAAAGATATGCGTAAAGCACAGCGGTAGCCTTTGTTTTTCGTTAGCCTGGGTTGTATGGAACTGAGTTAATCAGTTATTAACACGGTGCATGATTATAAATCGAACAATATAAACCATACTCTTTTTTTTTTTTTTTTTTTTTTTTTTTTACATTTTGCATTAACCATTGCCATTACCATTAACTATTTTGCATTTCTTTGACATTATAAAGCAAAAGCATGTCTGTGAATAACACGGATGTCATAGTGATAATTGCAACATCCTAACTAATAAATATCTTCTAACGAAATTTTTTAAAAACCTCTAAACATCAACAATTTCATATTTTTACATCGTCATATAGACAAAATATATTCTTTCAAATGCAATTAGTCCGAAGACCGTGTCTAAATGTACTAATTTTTTATGGTTTTAAAAAATATTTTAAATTTTTAAGAGATCTATCTCTATTGTGTAAAGCTTGATTACGGAAGATTACATACAAAAGTTTACAGGAGACACAGAAAAAAAAAACACTTTTCAACTTAAAAAAAATATATAAATTGTTCAGCATTTGCTTTACTATTTCATATAATGAAATTAAAATTTTATAAATAATTAAATTAAATAATAAAATAATATAATCTAAATAAAATGAAAAAAAATTAACAATTAATAAAAAAAAATGCCTTAATAAATTTCAGTAACATATATTAATTATATAGCAATCTAACTATATTTACGCGAGTTAGAGCTTGGATAGACAGACGGACAGACAAACTGAATTCAAAAACACTTATCAACTGTGTAGAAAAGTGTTAAAAAACCACGATATAATATTTACTGATTTTTTATCTTAAATGTTAACTGCATTTACTAGTATTACATAGAAACAAAAGATTATTACTCTTGACCAAAACAAATGTATTGTTACAGAATAATGGAAAAAGAAGAAAAAGGCGAATATAATTTAATGATAGATGTAATGAGTTTGGACAAATAGTTTACTGAACGAAAGAACAGTAGTTTTTTTTTATATTCATTACGTAAAATAAAACATACTTAGAGAGTTTTTGTACACAGTAAAATAAAATATTTCTTAATATATGCAAATATAGTATAACTACGTACGAATGTATACAATAACCATTTCCGAGATACCCACAACTCCGAAAACCGTTCTGAATCATTAAAAATCCTACAAACGCAATATATTTTCGAAATTTGAATAAGCATTTGTAAAAACTGAGTTTCAGAAATGTTTCCGAGTAGGTTTTTTATAGTGTATTAATCTGTTTTTTCCCAACCGGAATATCTGTTTTGAGATTTTTATTAGCATTCAAGTAAAGATTTTCAGCTGCATAATTGAATTTATACACACACGAGTTAATATTAATTTTAATGTTGATGTTAATGCACTAAATTTTTCATGTTTTTCTGTACAATATATTTATTGAATTTGAAAATGTTTACTTGAAAATTCATAGCATTCGATATCTATCTGCAATGTCTCAGTTTATATGCTCATCATGGTATTCAGGATAATGAAATTATCATTAGTAGATCATATGTTTGAACGCGCCATAAGATGAGTTTTGTTTTTCTCATCGTTATGAAAAAATTATATAAATTAATGGAAAAATTCAACTAAAGCCAATCCTGTGTGATATTAATAATGTTTCCTTTTAGCACAAACTACAATTGAATTCAATTTTCGATGCATTTGGGCGGCAGAGTGCTTAAGACACCACTCCGCTAATCACTTGAGAGCATAAGAGCAGGCTCCGGGTCCAACTCCGACTGACTCCATTCCACACCACTGAGCTCAGGAGATCGGTCTTCCTACTGCCCAACCTGATTTCCAGCGGTCAGCGTGGAAGAATACAGTGACGACAATTTTAGCTCGCATTCATCGCAAAACATGCTGTTAATCGCATTCCCTTACATGATTAGTGAATTATGTATAAATTAGCTAAGCATAGCTTTATTATAAAAGCATAAATTAGGATAACAGTAAATGAGAATAATAATATCTGACATTGACAACGCGGACTATTTTTTACTTTTGCCTTGCAAGCTTCATTTGCCTTTCATGCTTCTGACCCCTGACTCAAAACTTCTGTTATACATGGAGCTCAGTGTTCCACACTCTTTTTTGAGTTCCTGGCACTATTCTTTAGTGATGTCTACTTCCTTATATCTACCCCGTTCTGATCAAGAAGATTTATGTAATTGTCAAAGTTCTGTATGTGTTTCTGCGAATAAAAATATATGGATCATTCTACAACAGCATTGTAAGACTCAAAGCACACCTCTTTTAAATGTTCAAATACACGCGTTTCTCAGAAAACTGTGTTTTCTACGGTAAAAAAAAGTTTGCAGACATAGCATTTTATTTGTATAGATATGTATAAAATAATTATACTTAAAATATCTATCTACTTTTGATCAAGTAATTTACACATTCTAATTTTTTTTTCACCCAGTTCTAATTTCAATATATTTATGCGGTGTACCTTTTACGATTCAGAAATTTATAAATTATTAAAAATTATGAAGAACACAAATTCGATTCTGTGAAGGTTTAAAACTGATGCTATGCTGCCTAAGATGTGAATAGGAATGATAAGTCTAAATAGGTACGTCAAAAAGATGCGACATACTTTAAGAGTTGGTGGTGCGCACAAAAACAAACATTTTTCACAAACATTCACACTGTAAAAAATGACCAATGTTTCTTATTTTATGAAAATATAGTATAACCACGAACGAAAATATAATATAATCTTCTGAGTTATCCGAAATTCCGAATAGCGTGTTCCATTGTCTTTTGAATGCCCAGAAACCAATACATTTCCAAAAATTGAAAGAATTATTTGTAAAAACAAAGTATTTTTCGTTGCCCGCATTTTTCAGAAACACTCCCAGAAAATTGGTTGACTTAGTTTCATGTAAATTAGATCCTATCCCCCTGATCAATTCGCAGGTGTTTATGAAATCCCCATTAGCTTAAATAATAATAGTATAATTTTTTACATTGGTATGACTAAAAGAAAGTTTTTGGAAAGGTTAAAAGAGCATAAAAACGACATAAAATTTGGAAAGTTATCCACTGCACTCTCCCGGTTTTACGCTAAAAATAATGATACTGTAATTAATTTCGATAAAGCAAGAATTATCCATATGTTCAATAACCCATTTAAAGCCGCCATTAGGGAATCATTGGAAATTAAAATTAGAAAAGATTGTATTTGTAATGATAACTTTTCTTTCAACATACCTAGTTTATGGGATACATTTTTAACCCCTTGTTAATTCATTGTTTTGTTTCTCGCTCTTTGGCAACAGAGAGCGCCCGCTTATTTTATTTAAATTTTTCCATACTGTTGGTTTCAATTTTCGTGTCGAAAATTAAAAGATCAGTAGTCGTTTGTGTTGTTCCTCTTCCCCGATGATGGCTTTAAGTTTAAAGCCAAAACATGTAGGATTTTTGCTCTTTTATGAGTTTAAAACAATTTTTACACTGATTTTAGCAACTAATAAGCACAATTTGTGCAATTTGTGTTTTTAAAATACTAGTTAACAGTGTAGTGTCCAAATGGATTCAATTGCGTTTCCGAAGGGTTTTTATAGTGTATTAATGAGTGTTCTCAGCCTGGAATACCTGTTTTTCGAATGTCGTCAATTCTCAAGTACGCGTTTTCCGCCGCATAAGTTAATTTATACATGAAAGAGTAAATAAATAATCTTAATTTTAATGTTATTGTTAACGCTGTTAATTTTACATGTTTGTCTGTTAAACAATTTTTTTTGAGCATGAAAACGTTTACTTGAGAATTGACTGCATTCGAAAAACAGGTATTCCAGGCTGAGGACACTCATTAATACACTATAAAAACCCTTCGGAAACGTTTCTGAAAAATACGGGCAGCTAAAAATAATTTATTTTTATAAATAATTCTTTAAATTTTGGAAATGTATTGGTTTCTGGGGATTCAAAAGACAATGGAACACGCTATTCGGAATTTCGGATAACTCAGAAGATTATATTATATTTTCGTTCGTGGTTATAGTATATTTTCATAAAATAAAAAACATTGGTCATTTTTTACAGTGCAGTGTCAGAAGTGTTACAAGTGTGCAAACACGTTACCGCATTTTGGAAACTACTGCTCTGCAAATGTTAATACGTGATTCCTATTGTGAGTTACGAGGAGAAGATGAATACAATATATGCAAATGCCATCTAGGAAAGAAGAAGTACCCTTATGCAAAAGTACACCACGGAGAATAAAAGCTATTTTAGAAAGGGATATTTTAGATTTCTAATATTTCAGAGGAAGTGTTTCACAAATGTAACTAATCCAGTCATAAAAAAAATATTCTATAGTTTAACTAAATTATATTTAATTCTAATTTTTCTATTTCTTAAGGATGAGAATGCAAAGTTTATTATTCTAAAATTGCAAAAAAAAAAAAGACAAAATTAGTTATTAGTACAAATTACATAGTTTTATATTATTTTTTTTAATTCGTAATTAAAATCCGTTACAAAAAAAATAAAAAAGTTTAAAATCCAGAAATTTATTTTAAACGTAGATAAATAGAGAAACCCAAATTTGCTTTAGATAGAGTGTATAGTATAAATAACATATTTTTTTTTTACTTTATTTAAATCCAAGATAATTGGCAAATTAAACATTTAGAGACGGTCTGTTTACAAATTACATATAATGTTAAAATAATTAAATTGAACCGAATGTTAGCCAGAATAAATATATTTTGCATGCAGAAACAAAAACTCAACGCTCTTCAAAAGAAAACATTAGGTTAATTATGCTGCATAAAAATGTTTTTTTCGAGGGGATCAGCATTTCAAATTATTCATGTATATGTACATATATATATTTAAAATTTAATATCCCGTAATTAAATAACACTTAAATAATATTATAAGTAAGAATATGAAAAACATTATTTTGAAAATTAAAACAGCTTTTCTACTTACGTAATAAAAGGTTAACTCGTTATCTTTATATTTTAATATCTAACAGGATAAATTTTTACATTTAATGAGGAGAAATGCATAAGTAGATTTCAACAATATCTTTTATATTAATTAAATTGAAATATACAGTCATATTTTTAAAGCGGGGTTTAAAATGAAACATCCTTGTTTTAAAATGAATAAGAGATCTAGTGTAAGAAATTGCTCATGGGAAAAAAATTGAAAATGTTATTACAATACGAATGTTTTAATCCATATTTACTTTCTTAGATTATGTTGTAAACGTTCATACATGAATTTTATTTAAATGACAAATGAGATACAGTATGGAAAGTTACAGACACATTAATAAAGATTAATGATATCATAATCTAATAAATACAAATCTCAAGTGTACTACATTTGGAATATAAAAACAATACTATTAATTTGAAATATTATATTTCGTTTGAGAATATATATTAAAATACAATTATAGGACAAGTTACATTAATTTTTAAAATATGTTTTCTTTAATTTATTCTTTAATTTAATAAGTAATTTCTAATTGAAATCATTGAGGGAAACTACCTTAAATTCAATTCATCTCCCAGAAAAACATATCGCAATATTAAAAATGAAACTAGACTAATAGTACTATAATTTAATAATTTAGATGACAATTACTTTCTGCAAAATAGGAAATAATAAAATTTACAAACATATGAACATGTTAACATCTGTATCATATTTTCTAAATAATATACCGGAAACAAAATAAAAATTTGAATTAAATAAATTCTTATCCGAGTATATAGAGTCGGAAGTGTGAAGAAAGTGACACCACAGAGGGTTTGGCATAAACCGTGAGTGAGACTGTCACATCACCTCTATCGTTTAAGGTAATGGGATAATTTGTTGAGTTTTGTCGTTGTTGTTGGACGTCATGTGGTAAGTTGCGTCATGTGGTAAGTTAATTTTAATTGGATAGTTGCTATCCAATTAAAATAATTAAAAGTATTAATTAATTAAGGTGTGATTAATATTCATTTCATTAAATATTTTGTTTTTTGGTATGGTGGTAAAAAGTCTAAGACTGCTTTATATTGCAAAAAAATGCTTTTTAATTACAGCTATCATTATTGATACAGTATATTTTCTTTTACTATTTCACAAGCATTTTCTTCAAACGTTAGTCATGAATAATAAACGTAACTAACAAACCACTATTCATAAAAACATAAAACTGTTTTAATATTACAATACAAAGTACAAATTGTACCTAAAAATGTTTTACAATATATATGCTTATAACGGCTACTATTGACTTATCCATAATATATGGAGAAATTTTAGGCTAACCCTCTCTGGAATTACAGTCGGATTACTTAAAAGACAATTTTGCGTGTCTAATATAAATAATGTTCCACGATGTTACATGCCGTAAATCAATGGAACTCTTTACTAAAGGGCGTGCTTTATGTAAAAGCAATAATTGTTTCAACATGTTGGAGGAAGTCAAATAATATATCAGCATGTAACGTGAAACACGTAATCCAATTTTGTAGTTACCGTGGAACAAGTCCATACTGTTCCTTGCTTTATTATTTTGTCCGATTCATAGTGATAACTGTATCAGTTGAATTTTAAAAAGACAGGGGTGTGTCAGTAAGGATTAATGGCAATATATATTTATATGTTATACGTTGGAGTTGTACATATAGTAATAATTGTTATATATACTTATCCTAATATGGGAACAGTTTTTTTAATATTCAAGGCTCTGAAAATTTAAAACTAAATGTAGCATCGGGTGTGTCAGCAAGAAAGTTGACGGTGGTTTTTAAATATTACAATGTTAGAAATGTAAGATTAGTAAAACTAGTACGAATATAATGTGTAAAGGTCACTGGATATAAAATCGGACTATGTTATGAATTGCTCCGTAATATTACGTACTTTTCATAGTAATGTTTGTATGAACTAAATTATAAAAAGTGTAAAGCGTGTTAGTGAAAAAAATTGATGGTGTCACACATTTTAATATTAAAATGTTACATTTGTAAAGATAGTAATAAATATAATATATTACTTATCAAAATGTATTAATAGTTGAATCGCTTAAAATCATCAAGGTAATGAATTTTAAAACGTAATAAATCATTTTAATTAAGCAACGTTTTACAAGTGAGTAATAAAACATTCAAGTTTTATTCTTTTCTAAACAGTTTTCTGGTGATTAAAAGAGTCAGTGAATTAAAGAGGAATGGAGGTTGGTTTGGTATATTTATTTACATGCTTATGGTAAAAAAATTAAATAGTAAAAAAAAAAAAAAAAAAAAAAAAAAACTTGCAGAAAAAAAAAAACATTAAATATAAATGTTACGTTAAAGAAAAATGCGTTACTATATTTAATGTAAATCATCCTTATGTAAAACTTTATCAGGTGAAAAAAAAACGAAAGGTTCTATTCACTATTGTACGTAAAATAGGGCAAGTCTTGTAATCGTTTTGAAAATCGAAAAAATAATTTTGACGGATTTACACGTTTCAGACACTAGAGATTCCGAAAAACATATCTTTAGAAACAAAATTTTTGTCGTCTGTTTGTCTGTGTGTGTCCGTGTGTATGTAAACGCTCTATCTCCCGAACAAATTGAGATAGAGACTTGAAATTTGGTATGTCCTTAGTATATGTAATAATGGGAAGAAGCTTATTGAATTTCAGTAACCCCGATTATCCGGAACTATTTTTTCGGACTCTCGAAATATCCGTTTTGATAAAAAGTATATAAAAAATTTCGAAATTTCTTATTTTAAAGCGTGAATCTAAAAGACAATAAAAAACATAAACTTTGCATAAAGAATGAAGTCGATCGGATAATGAGTTGCCGAGATATTTGTAATCCTATTTTCCACACTGTTCGATTTTTCATGACCCTGTATTTCATTCAAATTTCAATTCAAAGATATTTTTTAATTGGACATGAGATGCTTAATCCGACGCAGTAAACCGTTAGTTAATATGATTATCAATTTTGGAGTTATAAGGGTGTTTCTTTTACGCAATTCAGTAATAGAGCATTTAAAGTTTAGGACGTCATCAAGCCAGGATTTTATTCGAATTGCATTTTATAAATATTTTACACATGTTTCATTTTCATATTTTATCTTATGCATATCCTTGATGGGTAAGTATTACGGTGGCCCTCAACGACTAGTTTACAAATCAAATACCTCAAGTTTTCTAAACAGTTTCACATTATAAATATTTTATGTCTTCACATTTCATTTGAAACTAATGTTATTTTCTATAATTTATGTTTGTATTTTAATGTACTTTTATTTTGATCGCAAGTAGAACTGCATTCTAAATGCATCAAAATGTATTAATATATATCTAACCACATTTCGAATGTACTACAACATATATTGCATTAAATGTTAAATTTTTGTTTTCTGCAGTTCTTCTTTATTATAAAAACACGTATGACTATTTTATAAGATATATACTAGATATAAGATTACACATAAAAATTATAAAAATTAATACTAATCCTAGTTCAATGTAAAATAATTCAACATACATTTTAAATTTATTTTGTTCGCAATTGACATTTTTATACCTATATAATTCGTATTGCTATTTCTTATACAATTCTTATAGCGTTCATATTTAATCATTTTATTTCAATGAAACCTTTAGTGTTCTTCTTATAGTAATCCATCGTTATTTTGAAACTATAAAAATAAGTGTAATATTGAGAAATAAATCTATAACATTATTGGGGTTATAAGAAATCACCAAGAATTTTTTTATAATAAAATAATTATTCTGTTAATATTGAAATTAGATTTGGTAAATTTCCACTACAATTCAAAATGTTCTTTCCATGTATTACACACAAAAAACTTTGCTGCTTGAGTAACGTAAAATTTTCTACGTTATTTAATGCTTCTGTATATCAGGCAGGGGTCGATGCAGGTTTTTTTTCTTGGGACCCATTTTGTGAAAACTAAAGGATATTTTTTTGTAATTTATCATATTTTTGTGAAAAATAACATTTCGAAATGGAAGTTGAAAGCCATTTACTCAAATTCAAACCAAGAATTTATAAACAAAAACTTTTTAAAATTATTTTGCTGAAGTTTTCATCTGTGGTGAGCTTGTTTGTTTACAAATTACACATATTTAAACATCACAAAATAATAAATAATTAATAAATAGTAAGATTTTATTGAATAGAATTTTGTGAAAGGGCCTATTTTAGTAAAAGGAGTTTTGTGAAGTTGTCTGTTGTATTATAAAGAATTTTGTGAGGGGCTTCATTTTACAAAATTGATTTTTGTGTAGTGACCCATTTCATTAAATTAAGTTTTGTGAATGGGCCTATTTTATTATAGAGATTTTTGCGAAAGAACGCTAAATAGGCCCCAAATTTTGCCTGGATCGACTCTTGTTAGATATATTTTATTCTGTTAATCTGTTCCTCCGAGATAAAGTATATTCATTTGTAAATTGCTATTGATTAAAAAGTCGCTCAATATACGTGCACCTTTGTGCCAATTGCGTAAGACACACATTGTAAGTCCCTTTATAATATTAAGTATTTGTTTCACAGATTCATCTCTGAAACATTTTTCGATTTCCTACATAAATTAATTTTGTAAAAGTTGAGTGTTTTTCAAGGTACATTTAAGGGATCTAACTATGTTTAAATAGCCAAATTTTATTGTTGCAAAATGTTTTTATTGTTTTATTTGAAAAGAAACTGTACAATTAGCAATCCAAAACAGTTTTTATGTTCTTGATATGATGATTGGGTAGTTGATTTTCTTTCAGCTGTCAAACCGGTAGTGTGTATTGAAGTAAATTTAAGAAACAAAATATATTCTAATACTTAGGTTAGGAAGTTACAACTGTAAATATACATATTATTAAGAAATTTCTGCAAATATGTTTAACAGATTTTCAGAAAATAAAACTTTAAATTCCTTTTTCGAAAAACATTTTCTTCATGAACCAGTAAAAAAAATGGTTCTATCTACAAAAAAGACTGACCACGCACAATTCTGTCATGGTCTGAGTATAATTAATTATTGGTTTGAAAAGCTGGAGTTTTCATGAAAATTTATTTTTTATAAATTTCCACGCGGAAAATGTATGAAGCATCACCAAAGAAAAGTTTGAATAAGTATATCTTTGGAAGTTTTCTTTAATGACTTAGATTGTAGATCATTATATATTTCCTAATTCAAACTGTTTATGTATGAAAATAGTATGTATTCAAGTGTATGTATCTAAAATGAAATTTAATTTAAATCAAAAAAAGCATATCTTAAAAAAATGAAATATTGCATGAAATTAAAAACATGCATTTTTTTATATGCTTTTCATTACAATTGCTTCTTAATATAATTTTTGCTTAATTTTAATCTCTTGAATGAAAAAAAAGCGTAAAAGAAACTTAATGACTATTACTTTTTCATTAAAAAACGATTTATCTTTCCCTGTTAATAACACAGTAGTATTTTATTGCTTATGTTATTATGATAAGATAAGCAAATATTTGTTTTACGTAATTACGCAGAATAAAAAATTCTGATAGAATATTTCTTTTGAAATTGATTTACCATTTTCTAAACAAAGTTATTCATGATAGTTAATAGTTTAAATTTATCAGTTTGTAATCCAAACAATAGTTCTAATACGAAAAATTTTTTGTCAATAATTAATGCATTATGTGCAATTGCTATTTAAGGAAATAAATTTCATTAAAGATTTAATAGAAATGTTTATTTCCATTATATAAATACAAACTACAATCTTGTACCTCCGGGTTTTATAAAGAATAATGTCAGAAATGTTTACCATCAAATATTTTGATTAAATTCAAATGAATATTTTGTACATTATACACATGAAAAGTAAATATATGTAATTTCGACTTCGCCCATTAACTGGCATAGCAAGTAAAAAACAAAATATATTTATGGTATGTACTTGTTATGTATTTACTCATCTATATATTGATAGACACAAAGCGCACCATACACATAAATATGGGCTAGTGTAATTTACTCCTCAGACGATGTGTTCTAAGTGTAATTAAGTATCAAGATAGTATTATTAAGTAAAAATATGTCCGTGGGTAGCATTGATGTCATATTGATGGTGGAAACGACATAATCAATACATTTTGCCTTTACTGCGATTTTACAACATTTTCAATATTTACAATTTCGAATAGGAGAAACAATGTTCTTTCAATTGCAACGTTCTTAAAATCTATAACTCAATTTACTGATTTTTTATGGTTTTTAAATTTGTTTCAAGAATGAATTTTGTTAAATAGGCGCGCAACCTAAATGCGGAAGATTAATTCGTTTGCATTTAAAACAATAAAATGAGTTAAATTTTCTTTGTTTATGTGTAATATTCCATAATTAAATTACCAAACTAAATTTAAACTTCATAAACAAGTACATACTAGCGGAGCTTCGCTCGCTACGCTGGTCGGCTTATTCCAAACGGTCTTCGAATTATACAAACTTAGGATTGGTCGTCCCATTGTCTTCGGATCCGGTAAACTCGGATTTAAATTTTTAAAAAAAAGAAAATTCCATTTGGAATCCTGCAGAAACTGCATCAACGTATTTTAAAAAACTGTGACTGTTGATTTATTTTTTGCATGGAGGGTGAAGCGTTTCTCTTCAACGAAAATTGATCCATGTTCCAGGCAACAAAATGGCTGCTTGTAAAATTCAACTGCTGTAAAAGCTGCCATTTCAAAAAAAGAGAAAGTTTTTTTTTCCCCATTGGAAGTGGGGTAGTATGATGAATGGGTTTCTCATTGTGTGGGTTTGATACACTCCCTGTTTCCTTTTGTTCAGACCCAGCCCAAACTATAGAAGGGGAGAACCCCCTGGTATTTCCCTTTCCATTCCTGCTTTGAAAAAAAGTTGGAGCAGGCGCACTAAGGTCAATTTCATATGAAATCTGAAAAATGCTTTTTTATCTTTAAATATATAGATATAAATAAATAAAACATCAAATTTAACAGATACGCAATCGAACTACGTATAAAACATTGAAATAATCAGAATCACTAAAGTTGCTATAAATAGTGAAATGTTCCACGATTTACCGTTGACATGTACGGCCAATACGAAAATACTAAAAATGCTTTTTGATGTAGATGTAAGCAATACAATAAATTTACAAAGGTAAAATATCTTTACATACCTTTTGTACACAGTTGTGTACCAGGCATCTTTATCACGGGTACCCCGAATTCGATTGCCTTGCATTTATAAAATATAAATAAGACATGCGTAAATACAAAAATCAGATGTGAAGATGTAAATCATTAAATTCGTATTGATTTCTTTTTGTACAAAATTGGAAACTATAAAAATAACTGTTGTTTTTATTTAGATAGAGATATGCATCGTTGAATTCCCACGCATCAGATGCATCATGTATATATAAAATTCTGATTAAAATCTGAAATTATTTAAAATTTGTAATAATTATTTTAAATCCCATACAATGAAACTAAAGTCACTTTTTTCTCAGCGTATGCTGATATACAGGGTGTTTTTTTAGCACAAAAATAGTTTAAAATGTCACTGGTAGAGGGCACTGACGACCCGAAAGACAATGAACCGTACAATAGTACACTCCATGCATTTATTCTTCCAATAACAATCGTTCTACATGACCTCCAGAACATTGTATGAAACAACAAAGGTGACTCACAACGCTCGTTGCAGCTGAATGCAACATGTCGGAATGAATTGCAGAAACCTCACGACAGATAGAATCTTTGAGTTCGGCCAATGTTGAAGGTGATGAACTGTACACAAGTGATTTCAAACAGCCCCACAACCAGAAGTTGACCGGAGCAGGATTAATTTCCATAAATCTGCTGAATCTCTCGCATGTTTTATCGCCATCTGCAGGTGACTTTTTTAACTAAATTTTTTTTTGCTGTTAAAAAAAATTGACTACCTTGTGAGTCTTTTCTTACAAACCACACTTCTTTATAAAAATTTCTTCCTTTTTTTATGAATTTTTAAAGTTTTAACGAACTTTTGGTTCACTCGGTATATTGAATACTGTTCAATGAATTGAATTGGTTAATTGAATATAATTTCTTAAGGTCTTTAAATATGGAGGAATTGTAAAATAACTAAACATTTTTTTAATGTCTGATACATAAAACTCAAAATAAAAATATCACATTTAATCAGACGTAAGCATTAAAAATGCATAAAATACAATTAAAATACAACTCAAAATATACGCAGACATTTCAGGCCATAACATAGTTCCTCATCAGTGCAATAACACACGCTGACCAGACAATTTCAAAACAAGTTTACAGTCAATAGTTTAAACAGTTATAATCATCAAAATAAAATTATAACATTTAATCAGACATAAAAGTTAAAATCACATAAAATACAATTAAAATACAATTAAAATATACGCAGATTATACCAGATTTACCAGTGATTTTAACTGGTTAAACTATTGACTGTAAACATTTTTTTGAAATTGTCTGGTCAGAGTATGTTATTGCACTGATGAGGGTCTATGTTATAGACTGAAACGTCTGCGTATATTTTTAATTGCATTTTAATTCTTTTTTATGTGATTTTGACTTTTATATATGATTAAATGTGACAAATTTATTTCGGATGGAGGAATTTTACTTAAAGATGACAAGGCAAAAGGAAGACTAAAAGCATGTTATGCATTTGCATTAATGCAGTAAAACAAAACTGACGTTAGATAGATGAAAGTAAAAAAAAATATCTTCCTTTTATCTATTTTTAAGATGTTTGTTTAACAATTATATATATATTTGTTTGTTTAATTTCGTTAACCAATAGTTTTGAAATTACTGTTTAAAGGTCTGGGACATAGGTAATGAAATTTGTATTTATTTGATAAGTGATATTTAAAAAATTAATTATATATATATTTTAAATTATTGAGATACGTCTTAAAAACCTTCAATAATTCTGTTATTTTCCAGCTAATTAAATATGTTATATTTTATTTTTGTTTACGTGTTTTTGAATGAGCAGTGTTGTATACATTATTTTTAGTTTGGTCAGAGTCAGAAATTACGCACAAACAAAGATTTAAATTTAAAAATAATGGGACGTATTAATTTGATTTTTAGGTTTTCCAACAATAATTTTAATTTAGTAGCACCATGTATGTATAAGGTTAGCTCTTCAATATGCGATTATTTCTGGAGAGGTTTTCTGCTTTAGTACCTACTAAATAAAGTAATTTATCAGCATAACTTATTTCAACATATTTCAAACAAACGGGATTTCAATTTTCTTTTAATTCTATTATATCATTGTCTATTTAAAACACTTCGAATTATGTGCATTAGTTTATTGAACTGTTAAGTTCCAATTTCCATCTAGAATCTCTCATTAGTCTCTTTCCCCCCTTAAATTATTCTCTGCGCATCATTTACAGTAACTTTCGTAATTATTAACATAAAAAATACACTAACAAAACTAAAGTTAAGACTGTGAATATATAACATGTTTAAACAGCAGAAAGCAACATTTTAATCTATCAATAGCGTTGACTAGTACAAATTGTTTTATAAAAGTCGCATATTTGTTAACGATTTAACTTATTTGGAGATTTCTTTGTTACTAAATGACAAAGAAAATTTGGTATTATTATATCAGTTCTGTTTATTTTCAGTACATTCATGCAATGGGCAGAAAAGTAAATTAGAACTTAACAGTTCAAGCAACAAATGCGCAGAAGTCGAAGTATTACTTACCGATCATGCGTAGTATAGCGTAAGCCTTACAATCGTTTTAAAAATGGAAACAAAAATTGACGGATTTACACGTTTCAGACACTGGAGATTCCGGAAAACATATTTTAAAAAAATTGCCCTCCGTATGTCTGTGTGTCTGTAAACGCTCTATCTCCCGAATAAATTGAGATAGAGACTTGAAATTTGGTATGTACTTAGTATGTAATAATGGGAAGAAGCTTATTGAATTTAAGTAACCTCGATTATCCGGAACTATTTTTTTCGGACACTCGAAATATTCGTGCTGATAAAAGGTATATAACAATTTTCGAAATTGTTTATTTTAAGGAATGAATATAAACAACAATAAAAAAACATAAATTTTGCGTAAAGAATGAAATCGATCAAATAATGAGTTGCCGAGATACTTTTAATGATATTTTTCCACTCTTCGATATTTCGTGACCCTGCATTTCGTTCAAATTTCAATTCAAAGATATATTTTAATTGGAAATGAGACGCTTAATCCGACGCAGTAAACTCTTAGTTAATAGGATTATAATTTTTGGAGTTATAAGGATGTTTCTTTTACGCAATTTAGTAATAGAGCTTTTAAAGTTTATGACGTCATGAAGCCACGATTTTTTTCGAATTGCAATGCATTTTATAAAGAGTTTACACATTTGTATTTTAATATTTTACATTATGCGTATCCATGATGGATAAGTATTACGGTGGCCCCCAACGACTAGTTTTAAATAGATAAACTGTTAAATAAATAAGCTGTAAAAGAGGATACATTTATTCAGAAATACTCAAGTCAGAAAATGAAAACCCATCCAATAGAAATGATTAAAATGAAATGAAAACACAATTTAATTTTCAAAAGAACTGTATTGCAATACCACTAATCCCAATTTTATGACTTTACTTTATATACATGAAATGAAATTGACTTTACATGTTATACATTCAGTCTAAAATAAAACTGCATTCGAAATTTCGTACAAATGTTAGTTTATCTAATTGACTTTTTTTTTTCAGTTTTTCATTTCATATGTTGAATAACATTTTCCTTTTTTTCTTACTGCACAGGCAAAATTGAGAAGATAGCGTATTAATTCATAGAATATTTGAATAAAGTTTTCATATTTAATAACTTTATTGAGAAGCATGCTGTATCTTTTTCTTAAACCATAAAAAATATTTTCATGCTGATAAGCCTTGAAAATAGCCTTTCTTAAGTGTTGTACAAAAAATATACATAATAAATAAATATGAAAAGCACGCTCAAAATAATACGCAATACATTATAACGGTTTTAAAATATACTATCAACGTTTTGTATAGTAAACGCATCTTTTTAATGACGACTATTTTAATATTTTAAATGCAGTAATGAAGAGATGAAGAGATGAAGAGATGAGGAATAAAATTTATTACAAACCGAAAAGTCCTTCCGGCCAGTACTGGAAGGAAAAGGTAGCTGTTAATGCCTAAAGAATTAATGCCTAAAAAGTTAATTCATGCCTAAACAGTTAATTTGTTTTAGATTTTGATTTCTTTCCGGATATTGCTCTCTATCTTTGGAAACTGCATATCCAATATCTCTGTAATTTCTTTTCGGATATTGCTCTCTATCTTTGGAAACTGCATATTCAATATCTCTGTAATTTCTTTTCGGATATTGCTCTCTATCTTTGGAAACTGCATATCCAATATCTCTGTAATTTCTTTTCGGATATTGCTCCCTAACTTTGGAAGCTATGTACCTATTGTTTCTAGAATGATAAGAATTTGAATAAGCATCTCTTCCACTATAAGATCCTTCCAATCCATGATAAGAATTATTCTTATGTGATTGTTTTCTATATCTTTGTTCATTATAACTAGTCTTGCATGATCGTCGACCTCAATAATTATAATTATTTCGACCATGATAGTAGCCTCTATTCGTGTATCTAGCGGAAAATTTGGATTATATCTTGCTTTTGAATTAGGTGAAGCATTTTCTGTTATGTTCTGATGTATCAAAGAATCTTTAGTCTCAAAGTTTTCAGGAATCTCAGATTCATTTTGATAAGAATTCTCGGAACTCTGTTTCCCTTAAATCTATATTTATTGTAATTTTCATGGTTAAATGACTGTTTAAAATATCTGTGGCCATATCTATTATTGCTTCTGTTATCAAATGGTCTTTTAAAATTTCTGTTCTTTCTCTTATGATCAAAATTTCTACTGCGATCTTCCACATAGTCTTTTCTACCATGTGCAGGACCACTAATTTCATAATTTCCTTCCAGAGATGGTTAGTCAACATTCCATTCATCAGATAATCCTGTATCTTTTGTTTTAATCGGCTGATATGGTTTTATTAAGTTTCTTATTTGTTCTCTGTTTACTAAATTTGTAATATGAGTCAAATTCACCTCGTCATTTACGCAGTCGATATTAACCATATCTTCCCAACCTCGATTATGGTTCTTTATATTTGCTTCATCAATTTTTGTCGGTACTTTGTTAATTTTAGTGTATCCTACTCGTACTGTGTTGCCGCTTATTATTCTAACACCCTCTTCCGTTACTTTTAACGTCATGTCTTCTACTGCTTTTCTACCTATTATTAAATCGCAGTCCGTCTCTTGTACCACGTAAAATTTATCCTGGATTTCTATATCGTCTACGTAGACTTTATGCCAGAAAATATCCGTTGGTTTAATTTCTTTTCCACCTATGCCCGATACAGATATATTGTCCGTGGTTAGTTTTGGCGCGTTTATTGCAGTATGATATCTTGAATTGGCGATTGAAATATCACTCCCTGTATCAATTATTACGTTTGTTTTTATTCCGTGAATATCTAAGATTTTTCCTTTTTAACCATTTAACATGCCCATATTAACTATTTAACTATTTTTCTTTGCGTGTTTTGGGTCTCATCTTGGTATTTTGTTTCTCGCCAATTTTGATTACGTTGCGGGTAAAAATTTGAATAATCTCGTTCTGTATTACTCGCCATGGCACATTTCGCAATCACGTGACCAGGGTTGCCACACGTAAAACAGATTATATGTGACTCTCTGCATCCATGATTAACACTGTGCCTATTGTCAACTTGGCGTCTTTCCAAATTGGCGTAATCAGCCACTCTGGATCTTCTGTCCTCAAAATGTCCGCTTGTATTCCTAACTGTTTGTTTATTGCAAACCCTTCGTGCCGTTTCGTAAATATCCAATTTATTAATTAAGTCATCAATTTTCTTTATTACTAATAATCCCTCTGCAAAATGTGTCTTTGTTTCCGCAGGTAAATTATACCTGATTTTATTAACTACAATTAATTCCAATAAATCTTCAAAGTTATTTACTTGAAGACCTTCAATCCATTGTTGAAAATACACCATTATCTCAAAAGCAAAATTTCGCCAATTGGCTGATAGCTCATTTTTAGAAGAAGAAAATGTCATCATTAACTCTTCTGGCGAGAGTTTGTAGCGTTTTAGTAGAATATTTTTTATGTAATCATAATCGTGAACTTCAGGTTCGTTTTCCCTCGTTATTATATTGATCACATCTAACGGCATTAGATTAATTAAATAATTTACCCATTCTTTTTTATCAATGCCCGTTTGCGCCATTTGCCTTTCTTACATAGCCAAATATAAACTAATATCATTCGAACTTTCGTATTTAGTTAATAATCTAAGCAATTTAAATTGCTTACCTGGATTTGTCCTTGTGTTTTCATCAATGTGTTCTCTTGAATTTTCTTGTATCTGCATTTTCTTAACTTCGAAATCACTTTTGCTTTCGCGGTCTTTTTCTCCAATTCTACTTTCAATTTCTTTTCTTCAATCTCTGCTTGTAATTTCCTTTCTTCAATCTGCAACCGCCATTTCCTTTCTTCTAGTTCTGCTTGTAATTTCCTCTCTTCTAGTTCTGCTTGTAGTTTTTCTCTTCTCTTTCAGTTTTCTAGCTGATATAACTACTTCTAATCGATCTTTTATAAAATCTTCTTCGTAACTCTCCCAACTTTTGATCAGCTTTATTAGGACGGGTATTGTCGGTTTTTCTGGCTCTTCAATTCCGCATTCTTCGCAGCGATTTATTAGATCAATTCTCTTAGCTGTATTTAGAGTTCCTATATTTATCTTTCAAAATTGTACTTGGATTAATACGATTACAGTTTCACCTTGTCAATTCGAAACCCAACTTTTGATACTGGCGTTTTACAACACTTTGACTTTGGTTTCCATTTCACTACTGGTTGATTTTTGCTGGCCAAGCCTCCATAAATGTAAGAAGATGATATGCAAATAGTTGATTTACAGGAATCATATGAACAAATAGACGATGAATAACAAAATATGAACTTTAATACAGTCCTAGAAAGATAACTCTACAATACTTTACTCCTAATTTCTCTTCAACTAATACACTTTACGCCCAATATATATAATATGTTTATTTTCCGAAAAACCAAAAAGGCCTAACAGAGCCTTTCTGGTTTTTTGGAAAATAAACATATTGTATTACATTATGTATACACATATGTACATTTAAATGTATATTTATATGTATTACATATGTATACACATATGTAAGGTTCGTAACACTTTCTGGGAAAAGAACTTTGCGGACTGAATGTCTAGAAAAATAATTTATTGATGCTTCCGTATTTGTAAAGGAAAATATGAAAATGTAAGAATTTACATTAATTAATTTTGAGAAAGTTAACCTGTAAGATAAAACGAACAACTGTAATTGTTCGTTAACATCGTTGATAAAATAGGAGTTAACCTAAAATCTTGATTTTGATTGAGCATACCAAAGAGATAATGTTATTGCTAGCCAAAAGGATATTTTTGAAAAATAAAAATAAAAATAAAATAAAATGAAAAATAAGAGAAAACAATTTTTTAGGATCTACACAAATAATGTTTGCCAGAAATATAAAAAATAAATAAATAAAAACAACTATAGAAAAATACTCGTAACTGTTTTTTTTCTTGGGGGTGGGGGGGTCACTAAATGCATGCCTGATACACATATTATTTTCATACCATTATTTTTTACAATAAATGTTTTCCTTGTTTATTGGCAGTATCTGACAGTAAATATAGTATTCCTTTTTAATTATACTGTTAAGAAAGGATTAATTTAGCAGCCATGCATTTAGTGCCCCAAATAAAGCCAATCAGGAGCCGTCACTGGACTAATAATATTAATAAAATATATTCAAAAAGATATATAAATAAGATACAGGAAAGCTATATTTATAAGTAAGATATATTTATAATTAACTCACATCATAAACAAAGAAAATATCTTTATTCCGAGCAAGCTAGAAAACGCGAAGAGACTTAACGCAACTCAACAATTAGTTTTTCACTGATGATGACCGTGTAGTTCGGTTGAAAAAGTTTTGAATTTTTTAAAAGGACTTTAATGTGCTTTTAAATGTTTTATGTATGTTTTTACGCACCTTTAAGCAATATATTTACATTTAGTTGTATGTTTAGGAATTTTAATTATTAAACAAGGGGAATTTGCATTTAAATTTTAACTTTTTATTGAAAGAAAATATCATTAAAAGTACAAATGTGTTTTTTCAAATGATTCTAATCTATTTACTTGAAACAAAATAGGTAATTCCACAAGCTTCTATACTCAGATAGACTTAACGTATACTAAGTAAAATATTCTTTAATTTTATGGTTCATTTCGCACAAAAAGGCTAAAACAAAAATAGCATAGATCAAAATTAAAATATCGGTTTTCCAAGACATGTGAAATTTATGTAATATTCTTTTCGATAGTAAAGAAAAACTTGTGTAACTATACTAATTATGTAAGAGCTAAGAAAAGTTTTTCCTTAATTATATTTAAATAACACGATACATACTAGAAATTACTTTTTTTCTATTAAAAACTTTCCGTGAAACTAATTCAAACTTCTAAAAAAATACAGTAGGTTAACATAATTAAGATAGTAGAAATTGAAATTGCTTTTACAAGAGGACACCGACATTACATTATTTGCTAATTACTTCTTTTAAACTCTTTTGAAGATTCATTGACAGTTTTCATACTCTGGTCAGAAAAGTCTTTCGATTATTATATGGAGTTATTTTTAAAGCAATATTTTATATAAAAATGACATTTAAAAAATGTGTTTTTAAACTGTAATTGATATATAATTTTTCATGGATAGTATGTTACATTCGTATGAAATTGAGATAGTGAGATGAGAATTATTTTTCCATAAATAAGACTTAGTGGTTAAAGCACTGATTACTGGCCAAAGGGTGCCTGATCGAATCCTTGTAGTGAGTCGTATTGCACTTTAAACAGAGGTCTTGTTATGTTTAATCCTCGTATACCAAATATAGTGATCCCAACAAAAAAAACTAAACCTAAACATAAACTACTCGTTAGGGGCCACCATTCTACTTACCCATCATGGATATGCATAGTATAAATAATGAAAATAAAACATGTGTAAACTATTTATAAAATGCAATTCGAATAAAATCGGACATCATAAACTTTAAATGCTCTATTACTGAATTGTGTAAAAGAAACATCCTTATAACTCCAAAAATTATAATCATATTAATTAAGAGTTTACTGCGTTGGATTAAGTGTCTCATTTAGAATTAAATTATATCTTTGAATTGAAATTTGAACGAAATACAGGGTCACGAAAAATCGAAGAGTGTGGAAATATCATTAAAAATATCCTCGGCAACTCATTATTTGATCGACTTCATTCTTTATGCAAAATTTGTTTTTTATTGTCTTTTATATTCATTCCTTAAAATAAACAGTGTTGAAAATTTTTATATAGCTTTTATCAGAACGAATATTTCGAGAGTCCGAAAAAAATAGTTCCGGGTAATCGAGGTTACTGAAATTCAATAAGCTTCTTCCCATTATTACATACTAAGTACATACCAAATTTCAAGTCTCCATTACAATTTGTTTGGGAGATAGAGCGTTTACACACAGAAACACAGACACACACACAGACAGACGGGACCGCAATTTTTTTTTCTAAAAATATGTTTTTCGGAATCTTCAGTGTCTGAAACGTGTAAATCCGTCAAAAAGTTTTTTTCGATTTTGAAAACGATTACAAGACTTACCCTAAACTACGTATGATGGGTAAGTAAAAAGGAAAATAACAGTTACAGCTATGTAAATGAAGTGTTGCCCGATTGGCTAGGGCTCGATTTTCGGTAATAATTAATTGTGCTCACCCTAAATATATTTTACATTCTTTAAATATAGTCAGATATCTGATAATCGAATTTATACGGTGGTCAGATGGTTTATATAACTAAAGTTTGAATGAGAACATTGTTAACATATTTGACACTCTATAGAATTTGAAAGCTATACGATATCTAAGTATCAAAGTTATATATCTTGTATATATATAACAGAAAATGGTAAAGTTCTATTTTCAAACAAAAGTCTTTTGGGTTTATTTTTTATTATATCTAAGCAATTGTCTAATTATTTTCAAGTATCTTCCAGCGTAATTACATACTTGAAATTTAAATACGGCTCAGATCGGCTGTCTTATCTGATTTTATCCAAAGAATGCATCTAATTGAAAAGAATGAATTTTTTTTCCAGTACCACTGCATATTTTGATTACTGAGCAAGGATTATATATATGGTTGTCAACTTTTCATAATGGCTTTATTATGTTTATATATATAATTTTCATTAGGTAACCATTATTGTTCATTATGTAACCATAATTTTATTTGTTGAAAAACAGATGTTCCTTCGGTGCATATTCTCTGTTTGCAGTGGTAGTTTGCAGCCTTAAAAGATGTTCATCTCTTAACTCTCTGACCTCCAAGCAAAAGCGTAAAATTGTAATGTTGTTTTCGCTATAATTATTTTTAAATGTTAAAAAAACATGATATTTCATTCATGATATAAGAAACGTAATTACGTATATGAATATAACCCTTGAGATTACTAATCATTACTTGCAGTTGCTGCAATCTTTTAAAAATGCATTATATTTGTAGATTTATATTAATGTAAATACTGCTAATATTGCAGTGAAACCTGCAGTATACTGAACGGATATATCAGTTCGCGGCGGTAAGAAGGGTAAAGTTTAATTGTACTTAGGGATCTTGGTTTGGGAAGGTCCCTCTCTCTTGGCCTTCTGATTCTGTTCCTAAACCCTTTTTATTACTCACCGAAGTAAAGTATATTCAGTATTGGGTGTATCATCAGAAAAATAAATCTCAAACCGTGCTAATGTATGATCTAATTTTCTAATGCACATTCACTGCCTTGTTTAATCATTCGGTCTGGAGATTCCATTTTTCTTTCGTCTATAGATACATAAGAAGAAAGTATTGGAATTTCAAAAATCATTGATATTTTGAGAAGTTTACAATTTTTGCGATATCCTTAGATCGTCCATAGAACTTTTTAACATCCTTAGAACATCTCATTATACTATGTTTGACTATGTTTAATAAATGTCTGTTTTTGTGTGTGTGACACTAATATTTTGGTCGCTGAAACTCAGAAACTAATAAACAGAATTTTATTCAATACATATTCAGTTGGACCATGACATAAATTTTGACGGATTAGTATTTAGTGCGTATTGACAAACAAGTCGCGCTGATATGATGTTTTTTCATCATTTACGTGAGGGTGATATCTCAAAAACTAATGAACGGAACTTCATCAAACTGCATAATAAGTTAGACCGTAACTTACGTTATACACTTCCGGTTCATGACAGTTAAAATGTCACATGGAGTGGATCATCTTTACACGGCGATTGGTACAAAGCGGAGCGTTCATTGTTTTGTTCCAATCACCGTGTAAAGATGATCCATACCGTGTGACGTTTTTAAAGTCATGAACCGGCCGTGTATAACGTAGGTCGCGGTTAGACTACGAGATAATTTGGTACTGATTACGTTTTGGTGAGTAACCGAATACGTGGCGCTCTTATGATATACACTTTAATATGTTTTTGATAGCTGTAACTGATGAACTATGCACGTATTATGCGTGGAATTTCATCAAACTGCGTATGCTGTTAGACTATGACATAATTTTTGTGCCGATTACGTTTTTCAGCATATCACCCAATACGTGGACATGCTATGCTGCTTTTTCACAATTTATTTGATAGCTGTAACTGAAGAACTAATGCACGGAATTTCATTAAACTGCATATTAAGTAGTATTTTGACATAAATTGGTGTTGATTACATTTTTATGTGTACCGTCAACAAATGACACTAATACGGTATTTAAATATTTTCATGATACCTACACCTGGATACCTATTGGTTGGAATTACACTACATATAATACGTAAGATTCTTATTATCAAAACATATGCTGATTCATTTCTGGCATTGATTACACAACATTGGGGCTGCAATGCTGCAATTTATGTTATAAACATTATAGTTGTATATAAGTTTCTATAAGGAAGAAATCCTCCAATTTTCATATTTATTGTTATTAACAAGCAGTATTTTAACAACCAGTGACTTTAATTTTAAGTTGGAGATTTGACAGAGGGCGCTTTTGGTATGCGATTTCTTATTTCACTGATCACTGTAACTCAATGTTGAATTCAAATAAATGGCTTATATTTAATACATATAAGTGTTGCAGCAAAACTGAATTATTTAAGTTATTCTATTTAGAATAGCAGCGAAGAAATTTTTATAATACCCACAATATAAAAATTTGCTTACAAATTTTCAATATTGTTTTTCTAAAAATACTTTGTTAACAAATGAAACATTATAAATTGTTTGTACAGGGAAAAGAAACACAACTTGGCTATCTTCCTGTCTTTCTATTTTATCGAATGTCAAAAGTTTAAAAATAATTCTCATTTATTCTGCCCATCTTGAGGTTGGGCATCTTGAAAAAGACAATATATATATATATATATATATTTTAAAATTCATAGATATTATAATTATATATATATATATATATATATATATACTTCCTAACATTTAAAGTATAACACGGATTCCATTAGTTTATGGTGGAAGGATTTTGTAATGAAAAAAAAAACATATTTGTAGCAAAAATAACTTAACAATGCATTATATAGAGACGATTGCAAGAATAAATTATTTTTAAGAAGATATATTCCACATTTTGCTTTCAATCTATCAGCTGACTTCTAATTTATTTTGTAATTAAAATATTTCACTATAAATGTACATTAAAGTATACATTAAAATAGCAAATAAAACCCTTGTGCAAAAGTATTAAAAGGTAGAAAACCAACGTTAAAAATGCACAAATAATAAAAAAAAGCAGTTGTTTCGAATCCACAAGCGATATTTTTCTTCAGTGCGACAAAAAGTAAAGCTCTGCGTGTTAGGAAAATCTATTAGGCCTTGTCTTGATTTCTGCCCTTTGTCTCACTGAAGAAGAATCTCGCATTCCAAACATATGTTTGCTGTTTTTTTGTGTACTATTTGCGCATTTTTAACGTTGGTTTTCTGCCTTTTAATGTATACATTATTGTATGTTATACATAATTGTATTTCAACTGCGTTAACATTAAACAATTGTTTAATGTAAATAATTATCAACCTCTATACAAATGCTAAAATTAACTTATTCTGTTCTATACACTGTAAATAAAGTTGTTTTTTCATCTAGGAAAATATAGTATAACAACTGACGAAAATATACAATAATCTCTTCCGAGTTATTAACGAATGAGAAAATAGTTCTTTACCTTTAGCAACAACAGAGACCAATCATTTTTCGAGGTTTAAAGATGCTTTTATGAAAATAAAGTTTATTTTGCTGCCACCGATTTTCGGGAACATTTCCAAATAGTTTTTATTGCGTATTAACCAGTTTTCGCAATCCGAAATATAGGATTGTTGCATACAATCAACTCAACTAAACAAACTTTACAGAAAATAAACTGCATAACGTTTTTAGAAAGTTAGTTTTATCGTCAATGAAAAGTTTTTCTTTTAAATGAAGCTTCCAAATATTTCTTTTTTTTTTCCTATAATCATCTTCTATTAAGCTTATTATTTTCTTTTTAAATTCATTTGCTTTTCTTTTAACTCCTTGAAAGGCGCCGGTATATTATAGATACCACTTAATTTTAATCCCAAAATGCGACAATGACACCAAAATATTTTAATCAAATTTTGAATTTATAAGGTACATGATGGAAAGCTTTTACTTCTTTTAAAATAAATTCGTTCATGAATCTTGGTGTCAACCAATCATTTTAATATTTTAGCTCCAAAAGTACTTTGCCCCTGAAGGGGTTAAATATAGTTTTTGTAGACCTATCCATCTTATTTAGAAACTATGTTTCCGAAAGCTTCTATCAGAACATTTTTCTTCATGTCATGAATTGCTTACCTTAACTGTTTTCGTTTGAAAGGCACAACAATATTTTTAAAGATAAACAAACATAAATCTTAATTTCATTTTTAATATATTAAAAAAAATAATAAAAATAAATCTTGATAAACATAATTTAATGATTATATACGCCTTGTGATTTTAAATAATTAATTAATTTCTGTACGTAAAAACTTGTTGCTTTATTGTTGTGGAAAAAACAATTGAATTGAAGAGACATTTAAAAATTTAATTTCCAAATAGTTTTTACAGTTTATTAACCAGTTTTTTCAATCCGAAATATCGATTTTTTGGATACTATCAATTTTCAAGTAAACATTTTCATGTTCAACAAACATGTTTTACAAACAAGTATGATAAATTAACATCAATAACATTAACATTAAAATTGATAATATGTTGTTACATTTGCATGTATAAATTCAATAACGCAGGTGAAAATGTTTAATTGCGAATTGATTGTGCAATGTAAAAACTGATATTTTGTCTTGAGAATACGAATTAATGAACTATAGGACATACTCGGAAATGTTTCTTCAAATCAATGGCAACAAATGAAAAAAAAAATGTTTCAATGGATTCAAAATTATATTCCGCACAAGTAATCACCAGGAAGACATCATAAGAGAGTCTCTGGAAATAATATCTAAAAAAGAAATAATCTGTAACGATGTATTATCATATGATATCCACGCAGTCTGGAATGAGTTAATACATGAATGATTAGCCTGTACTTGTTTTTGAAATGTTGAATGACCTTTCCTATCCCACCTTATATTCCACACCCTTGAAGTAAAATGGTTGGTTCCGGGTAAGCTAGAAGATGCTTAGAGACAACAACTCAACTTAACTATTAGTTTTTCACTGATGATGACCGGGTAAGTTCGGTTGAAAACGTTTTGATTTTAAAAGGACTTTAATATGCTTTTAAATGTTTTTATGTATGTTTTTAGGTACTTTCAAGCAATATATTTAGATTTATTTGTATTTTTATGAATTTTAAAAATGATTTTATAAATGATTTTTTAAATCAAACAAATGTATTAGTTTCTGAGATTTCTAATGATAAACAACGATTTTTGGAATCATGGCAACCCGGAAGAAGTTATTGCATGTTTTCGTTCGCGGTTATATTATATTTTGATAGATTACTAATCATTTGACGTGCAATAAAAAAGTTTCAGTGGGCTATTCTTATGCCGCGAAAAATTACATTTTAGTAAAACATAATAAATATATTACAAAAGTACGTTCATATAAACAAATAATTTCTAACATTTTTAGTTTATACTTTTTATCCAGTTTATAAGTTTAATATTAGTGTATTTTATTTATAAAAACTTTCACAAACAATGAACTTACATTAATGCAATTCTGTTTCATAACATTATAATAATGATTGCAGTGAATAATTAATTAACTTCTAAACACGTACCAAGATCCTTTTATATCGACCACTGTACAAAATTTCCTTACGGGAATTTATAATCCTGGAAGCGACAACTGGAGATAAAATCTTTTGAAGGGTGTGTCTTCTTTGTGCACGCTATCTCATACAGAAAATGAATATAACTGCCTGTAAAATATAGTATACAATTATTTTTAACACTTTAACAATTTCGGAATTTCTGATCCATTTATCATAAAAGAGTGCAGAAGTTTTATTGAAATAGGCAATCAAAATTTTAAAAAAAAGTCTAATTGATATTTAATACATGTAAAAATTTAATTATATATTTTTGGTAAAATTAATTATAAAATTAATTTTGTTTTAATTCAAAATCTAAGAAAATCGGTATAAATTAGAAATTAAATGTTTAGAAAAAGTAAAAGAATATTAAATGTGGTAATTGTTAAAATCTAGAAAAATGCTTAAGTGTTACAAAAAAAAAAAAAAAAAAACTTTTAATGATCAACATGCGTTTCAACGCTCATACGGCGCCATTTTCAAGAAATATAACGGTAAACAAAGTATTCTCGCAAATTTGGAAAATAAACTTGAAAACATGAATCAAGAGATCGAATATGTAAAACAATCTTATTATCATAATTATTTTCCAAATTTGCGAGAGTGCTTTGTTTATCGTTATATTTCTTGAAAATGGCCGTATGAGCGTTGAAACGTATGTTGATCATTAAAAGTTTTTTTTTTTTTTTTTTATAAGCCCTTTTTTATAAGCCCTAAGTTTGTTCCTTTTTGTATCCCTTAAGCATTTGTCTAGATTTTAATTATATTTAGTATCTTATTTTGTTATGTGATAATTGTATTTTAATTACTGTATAGTTATATTCCTTTTGTATAATTCAATCTAATCATACTTTTATTTTTACTAAAACTGTACGTTTTACCTTAACAATGTAAATACGTCGTCGTCTGGTCCGTCCGTCCGTCCGTCTGTCTGTCCGTCTGCATATAACAACGCAGAAACTATCCAACCGAATGGTTTGAGATTTAAGATATATTATCTTTGCAGAATTTTGTCGAGTCATTTCAAATTTTATTAAAATCGGATCACCACTTTAGGAGATTATTAATAAATATATTAAGAAAATTAAATTTTTTAAGAAAATTGATTCTTTCTTGTTATAGGAGCTTCCGAGGTTTGATCAAGCGACCGAGATACTTATTTTATGACAGAAATTAATCTGCAGGCGATATAATTCATTTCACAGAATTAAAAATTATCCAGATCGGAATATTTATATAACTAGCTATAGTACGAACGCACCTAATTTGTCACGTTTGACGTACAATTTTCAACTTGTTGAATACTAGTATTTTCTTAGAAATCTTTTGTTTTTAGATTTTTCTTGCAAAATCTGCAGAAATCAGCTTCGTAGGTAAATTTTTGTGGATATGGTGTAGAAACCTACCATGAAATTTTTTGTTAAAAATTATTGGTATTTAGTTGGCGGACCATTTGGGAGTTCTGTAAATATGCCTTGCAAGTACACCTTATATCATGATATTTAAAATTGTCTACAACTTATAATTGAAAGCTTTTAAACAATCATACCGTATTTTTAAACATGCATTTTTTATTAAAATTCATTTAATTTGTTTTAAAATTAATATTTACAAAAATACGTCTCAAGCATATTATACGATTTAAAATTAATGTGTCGTTAAGTGAAACGAAAATTCTAAAAATATTACAAAAGGGAAAATAGTCTATTTATAAAATAAGTGCAAATTTTGGAATATTGTTAAAATATACGTTTATAAAAATTATTTAATTATGTATACAACATGACAATATAGATCAAAGCTTTCGTTAAACATTAAATATTTACCTTAAATTAAATTTTTTGTACAAAAAATTTAAGCTAAAATGCTGAAATTCCATATTTTAATTTAATAAACAATATGGATTATTATATTGGCCCAATACTTTTTTTTACTGAATAGCATATTTCTGAAATGTCTATTTATAGTTTCAATATTAAATGATATATGGAATGTTTACGATTATAATATGAATGACAAATATTTGAAGAAACGTATTTTTTTTTGTAATTAAATTACTACATAATTAAATAGGGTGTAACAATCTATCTATTTATATTACAAGCCGTTTTTTATTATCTCCCCTGAGCCTTTTAATGAAGCATAATTTTTTTTAAAGAAATTAAAAACTGTTTACTTTTAAATGAGCTTGAAGTTGCTCTTTTTTCTATATTTCCATTTTTATAGTGTATTTTTAATTAAAAATAATTTTAATGAAATTTCTTTTTTGAAAATTATGGATATCGGGTTACTTTCATTGTTGCAAACAGAATCGTTTAAAATTGGGATTATTTTATCTTTAAATAACTTATACATTACTTATACATCCAGCATTTATATTAACTTATACATTTTTATCTCATACTTTCGTTACAATTAGTATGCTTATATATATAACCATTAATAAAACAATACCATATATATATATATATATATATATATATTTATTTATTTAATTTTAAAAGATCTTACTGTCTGTTAGTAAGCAACTTATGGATAAACCTTTTACCTCCAATGCGCTTTAATGTTTTCATATGTTGAAGTTACGTGATGATGAAAATTTCAAAAGTGTTTAATATGAGGCTATGAATTAAAATTATGTTGAATTCCTGTATTTAATATTCAAAAAGTTACGCTTTATAAATTTATGTACTCTCTCTGGATCATATAAGATATAACTAGAGACATTTTGTACATGCTTTGACATGTACAATAGGGTGGGCCGACAAAAACTTTTTTTTATTTTTTGATTCGCTATACCGCGGAAAACTTACCTCTAGGGTAGCTTAGTATAATGCAAAAATAAAATAAATAAATTGTTATGTTTGGAGGTAGCGCATCGGCCCTAAAATTTGAGTAAATACAAGATTTTTATCCTTTTCAAGGGGGAGTGCGAGAATTTTTTTGTTTTGTTTTTTGATTCATTTTACCGCGGAAAAGTTGCTCTAGGTTAGCTTAGTATAATGCAAAAATAAAATAAATAAATTGTTACGTTTGGTGGTAACGCATTGGCCCTAAAATTTGATTCTTCGCCGCAAATGTGGTAGTGAAAGTGCCGTAGTGTTCCAGTTAATCATTTCAATGTTGTCTGTAGTTAGGAAATTGATTTTCGGTGGTTGAAAACTCCTGATTAACTTTATTTTAGAAGCTAAGTTTCTACCCATTATTATTTTTCTGAAACCTAACTGTATTATACACGTATGATTCATTTTATCTACTATCATACTCAAAAACAAGTTTTCTGGACGGGCAAAAAATACATTTCTCTCAATTACTGGTTCAACGACTTAAAAAAAGTTTTCGGGCAGGAATATTGAAGATTTTATAACTTCAAATATATGTTCTCGTCTGTTTGTGAAGTATTTCCTTTTTTTATATAAAACCATAGAGGTATATACGATTTTAAGAGAAAAAAAAACTAAGATCTTGCTCTCGTCTGTTGTGTTTTCAATACCTAAATACAATCGGAGAACTCTGTTCACCGTTGTTAACCACGTTGAGTGGGAAAGTATACCTGGCTAATCAGCTACCTGATTTTATAGCAGAACTTATATCCAGCATGTACGGCTGACCTGTGTGCGTTTGTCATGTTTTACCCTCTTCACGTTCTGCTTAAAACATTTCCAGTAGCATTCTTTCTTATTTGACTGAGGTTGGATTTTCACTTCATGAACTGAACGTGATTGGATGTGATGGCACCGTTACTAATATAGGGTGTAAAACCGTGTTATTCGCACAATTGGAAAACAAGTTAAACGACCATTACAGTTCTCTCTTACATTTCAATGAATTGCCATTCCGACATTTGTTTCAAACTTTATATGGTGAAACGACTTGGTCACAATCATTTTGTTGTCCGATTGGCTCACAGCTCAGTAAATGTGAGAAACTCCCAGTAGTAAATTTTGAAATTGTTGAGTATGAGATTCCAGAATTGGACAAGCAAAGTTTATGCAAAGATAAGCTGTACCTGCTGAACATAAGTTGTGATATAAATTCAGGCAGCTGTCCTGAAGAATTAACTGTTCGTGAGTCTGTCACACTTTCCTACTCAAGGTGGAGAACTGGGGTGTCAGAAAAAAGTCATTGGCTCCAATTACAGAGATGGTTTTATAAGAACTATACTTATTTCAATACCGTCAATGCCTAGGCTATAAGCTAATCTTAGTTCAAACTTAATTCAATTATATCAAAAGAAAGTAAAGATGAGTAAAGTACAATATTTCATTACAAACTGAATATTTACACAATTAGAAAAATGCTTTTTGGTTTCAATGGAAATTTGTCACTTTTTTTTAATTGTTTTTTTAAACTTAATACTCTAGTAATAAATTGTAAAATGAACAATTTTTGTTTCATTTTTTTATCATTTCTATATTTTTTTCTACTAAAATATGTCTGTATCTACTTCTTATAGAAGTTATTTGATTTATTTCCATTTATTAGAAAATTTAAAAAATTGTATATTATTTTTTCGAATTTTAGAGACGCTACGATACCGCAATACGCGAAAATATATTTATTTTGTTTTTGCATTATACTAAGCTACCCTAGAGGTAAGTTTTTCGTGGTATAGCGAATCAAAAAACAAAACAAAAAAATTCTCGCACTCCCGCTTGAAAATGATAAAAATCTTATATTTTCTCAAATTTTAGGGCCGATGCGCGCCTGCCAAACGTAACAATTTATTTAATTTATTTTTGCATTACACTAAGCTACCCTAGAGGCAAGTTTTCCGTGGTATAGCGAATCAAAAATATAAAAAAAAGTTTTTTTCGGCCCACCCTAATGTACAACAGTAAAAAATCCATTCTTCTAACACCAAAACTCACCGAATTAGAGTAATTTGAATTTTTTGAAATTTTGAAGCTTTCTGGTTCTAAAACGGACAGACAAATTTCTTCTCTATAAAACTCCAAAATTTCATAAAATTAAAAATTCCGCTAAATTTGGACAGTTTTGTTTGCATAACACAAATATTTTGCAGTTTTAAAATCGGACCACTGTAATACAGAGTGATTGATAATAAAATTAAAAATACAATAAACAAACTAAAATATATTTTTTAGAAATATGCATTGTTTACAGCGTTTAATTTCAAGGTAAAATATCTGATATATTGTAACTTTTACTTATTATTTTCTTTTTCATTGAAATCTATCTGTAGTTTACAAGATTTTTTAAAAAAACTGTAATTTATGTTAAAGTTTCATTGCAAAAAGTTTTATTTGCTAAAAGATGTCAGTTAATTTGTGTGAAATTTTCTATAAAATTATCTGGATATTTATTTTTAAATCATCTCCCTTTCACCGTTTCAGGGTTTTCTTGTATTTTCATAAGTATGCTTGTAAATCCAGGGATATATATTTTAATCTCTGTTTAATCCTGTAATATCTTTTATGTCTTATGTCTTATGTTTAGGACCATCAAAAAGCTCAAGTACCCTAAAAGTAATTTTGCATCATTCATACATTAATGCGGAAAGAAATTTTATTGAGCGGTTAAATGTATGTTTGCTTGGCAAAGCTAAAGTGGTTTAAGTTTTAAAAAGAAAACAGACATTATATTTTCGTCGAAGATATTTGAAATGTTTTATAAAGGAATGTTTAATCGATACTTTTGTAATAATAATAATAATAATAATAATAATAATAATAATAATAATAATAAATAAAATAAATAAATATATAGTATATGAAAATGTTTAATACTTTTGTTTTTATGTACACTCTCAAAAAAAATCCGTGAATTGAACAAAATTTTCCGTTGCCTTTTTTCGTTAAAACACGGAAATTTCTGCTTTGATTTGCTTCGCTTCCCGCAAAATACGGAAAACTCACCAATCTAATATAAAATATACCTGAATTCCTCCAATTTTAGTCTGCAATTTCTTCAAACCACAGGGGTATACCGGTAACTGTGCTGCATGCTACTTTTCCGTATTAGAAGCGGAATTTTTACGTAAGTTTTTTTCTTTCAAAACACGGAAAATTCAGGAAACGAAGGTCAAAATTTCCTGAAATTCCCCAGTCACAAGACAGAAATTTCTTCAAATGACAGAAAAATCTCTTTCAATCCCAGGGGTGTTCCGGCAACTTGCTGTCTGTATTTTTTTTACGGTTTTTGACGAATTTTTTTTTTAGAGTGTATTATTTTCATATGAATTATAATTTTTTTTTTTTTTTGCATTAAACCATTTTTTTAAATTATACGTCAAACGTGACAAACGAGGTGCGTTCGTACTATAGCTAGTTATATAAATATTCAGATCTTGATGCTTTTTAAATCTGTGAAATCAAATATACCGTCTGCAGATTAATTTCTGTCATAAAATAAGTATCTCGGTCGGTTGACGATTAAACCTGGACAGCTCCTATAACAAGAAAGCACCGATTTTTTTTAATAAATTCAAATTTCTTAATAAATATTTTTATTAATATCTTCTAAAGTATTGATTCGATTTTCATAAAATTTTAAATGTCTCGACAAACTTCTGCAAAGATAATATATGTTAAATTTCAAACCGTTTGGTTGGGTAGTTTCTGCGCTTTTATATGCAAACAGACGGACGGACGGATCAGACGACGACTATAGATGCTACGTATTTATAAAATTGCGAACACACCTTAAAAGGGGGTTGACATAAACATAATGGTGCAGAAGTTCTGTAACATCTATAGAAATATTTGGGGATTTTGATCAGAAAGAACGCTTTAAAAGATAGAAATGCACCTTTAGAAAGAATTTAGAATTTAATAGAATAATTAAGAATAAATCGAAATACTTTTTTTATAAATTATGAATAGGGAATTTTATGCACAAAATATCGGGATTACAAATCTGATTAAATTAGGTATTAAAGTTACAAAAAAAATATTTAGAAATTTAAGGACGATTTTTTTACCCCAGCTCCCGAAAAAATTACACAAGTAATAATGATCCGGCAGATAGACGAAAACATTTTACTAATACACACAGAAGAAAAATAAGGATATGAATTTTATATTAAATTCACAATGATGACTTCCAGAAATAAGAATACCGTACTCATTAGTTAACGTCAGGCTTAATTACTATGAATAATCACAAAAAAAACGCTTTCTAGAATCATTCACTTAGCGTAATTCTCAAACATTTTAATAAATTGTTTCACATTTCAATTTTTCTTTTACTTGTCATTTACAATGACACTAGGAGTAGCAAACGAATGACTTGAATTATTTAGCATTCAAATTAAATTGTGACGACTGAGAATGAATAAAAGGAACAGACTATCACAACATCGTTGACATTAACAGAATCAGAGCTTCGAATCAGAACTAATTATTTTGATTTTGATTTACTGCGTATGTCATTTCTAACGTCACGCATTCCACGCTAAGTGAATTGTCTGTGAGAAAGCAAATTATGGATTAAACTTTTTCTTCCAATGCGCTTTAATTCTTTTGTTTGTTGAAGGTACATGATGATTAAAATTTCAAATGTGTTTAATATGACGTTATGAATTAAAATTATGTTGAATTCCTGCAATTAATATTGAAAAAGTTACGCTTTATAAATTTGTGTACCCTTTCTGGGTCATATAAAATATAATTAGAAACATTTTATCTATGCTCTGACAAGTACAACATTAAAAATTCCATTCTCCTAACCCAAAAATTCTCCGAATTAGAGTATTTTGATTTTTTTGAAATTTTGAATCTTTCTGGTTCTAAAACGGACAGACAAATTTTTCCGACAAATTTCTTCTCTATAAAACTCCAAAATTTTATAAAATTAAAAATTCCGCTAAATTTGGACAGTTTTTTTGCATAACACATACTTTGCAGTTATAAAGTAAGACCATTGTAATAGAGAGTGATTGATAAAAAACATAAATAAACAAATACAAACTAAAATGATTCTTTAGAAATATGCATTGTTTAAATATTTATTTTCTTGGTTAAATATTTGATATATTGTAACATTAACCAATTATTTTCTTTTTAATTGAAATTTATCTGTGGTTCACAAGATTTTAATGAAACGGTAATTAACATTAAAGTTTCTTTGCAAAAAGTTTTATTTTCTTAAAATATGTTATTTAATATGTGTGAAATTTTCTATAAAATTATGTGGACATTTATTTTTAAATCTTTTCTTTTACCTAGTGAGTTTTTTGCTATATTTTCATAAATATGCTTGTAAATCCCAGGATATATATTTTTTTAATCGCAGTTTAATGCTGTAATACCTTTTATATCCCCTTATTCTATATATGATTCAAAAAAGAATTTTGTCTATAAAAATATTTTTTGTCTACAGCCATTTTAACATGACTTCTAGTAAAGAACAAACAAGGATCTAAGGGTGAAAGGGTTATATTTAACGCTGATTTCAGAAAGGTTTAAACGTATGATGCGTGAATAAGCAAATATGTAAGGTGTTCAAATAATTCATATACAAATACTAATGCTGAGTTGCCCGGACGATATCGAGCCTGACACTCATCACTGTAATAAGTTGCAAGGCTGCATCCACAGCGCAAGATTGTGCAACTCATGTGGCAATTCTAATTGTCATTCATACAAGCATCGATGAATAGATATGAAACGTGTAGAACTGCCATACACCTGTAGAAATATTAAAATGAACAGAATTCAGAATTCAAAAATTCAGTAATTATAAATTCATTTAGAATTTTTCTACAGGCGTATCCCAGTTCTACAAATTATAAACATATATTTATTTCACCAAACTTTATTATATATATATATATATATACAAACTTAACCTTTACACGGGAACTTGGACAGCATCTGTCCGAGAATGCATGCAAACTTGGACAGATGCTGTCCGAACCTTCGTGTAAAGCTTAAGTAAATAGCAGATAGAGTAAAAATTAAAATTTCTTTATGTGTTAATTATAATACGTAATTCATTATATAAAAACATAAATCATAACACGCATTATATAATACTCCTAATTGAATTTTTCTCTTTATCTGACTTTTTTTTTTTAATTCTGCAGATTTTCATTCATGATTAGTTTAAAAACACATAATTCAATACTGGACATTTTATTTATTTTTTTAATTTGACATCACATAATGTGGAAAAATTCAGTGCTGCAACAAAAAGTGATCACCACTTGCTAATTCTGCCACAAAACATCCTATACAAATGTGACGGATAACAACTAACTAAGAATAACGTACTACTGCTATTAAATTAAATGCTGTAAGTGCGTATCAGATGCAAATGCTTAAATAATAACACGTAAAATCCAAAACGTATAGTGTACAGAGCTGAAATGCTTGAAAAAAATGTCATTAAAAGTGAAAGCTACTTAGTGCGACTTCTATACACGCTCTGAACACCATTCTGCTAAAATTTGTAAGGTCATTCACGTACACTGTTAAAAATTTGCAGCAAACTGTCCAGTCATTCAACCGTTTTTATAGAAAACGGTTACACAACCGTAATTCAACTCTATTCTGACCATAATATGTGCAACAATGTGGTCAGAATAGAATTAAATTACGATTATGTGTCCGTTTTCTATAAAAACGGTCAAATGACTGGACAGTTTGCTGCAAATTTTTAACAGTGTATTTGCCTCAAGTACGCACTTACCCACTTCACCTTACTTAAATTTCTGAGAGGTAGTTTATGTACGAGGGGATGTCGGAAAATAAGTTTCCCCTGGCGACTGTGGACAGAGGTGTGTATGAAAGACAAAAAATGTAATGAGACAGTAAAGATAAAACATAACTTTATTTTTCCACATAAGTACCAAGTACATTGAGACATTTGTCATACCGCTTTATAAGCTTCAAAAAGCCCTCCAGGAAAAAATCAGGGCTTTGCATACGGACGAAGCGTTGAACAGCTATGGGCGAAAAACGACACAGCAGGTGAACGCGAACGTGCAAGACACCGATACCATTGGGTAGAGGTCGACCGCGATCAAGCAGATGGCGCTATTTATATATAATAGTTAAATTAAGTGAAAAAAAATCCGATTTTACTCAAAAATAATGCTTTTGAATTTAAAAAACACTAATAATTTTCTCAATCCTTTGAAATTATTCGTAATTTGTTTTTTAAAGTTATAAAAAAACACTCTCACTGAAAATATATTCTAACCGAACACATTTAAAAAATATATAATAGTTGAAAAAAAATCTATTTTCTCAAAAAAGCAAACATATTCTATAGAATTACTTCAAAACATAATATTCATATTTTGCATCAAACAATCAAATTAAGAATATATATAATTCATGTTTTAATCCTCTATTAATATTAAAGTTTTCAGTCATAATCTTATAACAAAATATCCCCTCAATTAATTGCAAAATTACCAGGTTTCTAAACCCCAGATTGTTTAAATTCCAAGCCGCGATATGAAGAAATCGCGTATCATCCTTTCAATTTCTTATTCTAGCAAGGGTCCACTGGTCTTGCGGTAAAACACTTGACTGAAAGCGCTATCATTCCTGGTTCGAACCCCAAGGTCAGCCTTAAAATATTTTTGAAGTATATCAAATATTAAATACTCCCGTTGTAGTCAACAGATGGCAGCACAAACATAGAGGTACTTTTTTTTAAACCGAGGTCATTCATAACGGAAAGTTACCGTTTCTTCAAACGGACATTTCCCTTCCGTTATCTTTCAAAACAGAAAATCTACTAACGGAACGTAAAAAGTCCGGCAGTACTTTTACCGTGAATTAACGGATTTATTTTTAACAGTGTAGTATTGAAAATTCTAAAGGTATTATAATTTTTATATGTAAACGATCTCTTATGCAAAACTTAAGAAAATAGTTAAAAATTAGACGTTATTACTAGTCTATTGATACTAATCACTTTTTTATACAATGAATGACGGTAGAGTTAGTAGAGTAAACACTTGTTTTTCCAGTACTGTACAATACGTCATTCAACAAATTCCCGCAGGTAAGAAGTGTTTCATTTTCAATGATTTAAAACCTGTGTCGTCAACATTCTTAATGACAGATTATGTAAGATTTGTAAATTATTGAACCATGTAAGTTACTGATTATGTAAGTTATACACATGTTCACGATGTATTTTCAAATCGATCATTTGATGTTTCTTCTCACCAGGAAGTGCTCATTAAATAGTTCGAGATAATTTATGACATAGTTTATGTTAGCATAAATCACCCAATAAATTTTACCCCATAAATTTATGTTAGCATAAATCACCCAATACCAAAGAAATGTTTAAATGCACAGTATAATAATTATTTTAAAGTTTCATATTTTACTTATAGAAACATAATAATGCAATTCTTTTAGTTATAATTCTCGTTTACATAAAAAGATCTAAGGTATTAATATCTGAAAAAGTATCTGAAAAAGTGGGCAAAACTTAACGGGGTTATAGAACGCAGCTGTACAAACATATTTTGTCATAGAATGTATGGCCGCGCGTAGGTGACGTTGTAAATGGTGACACATTCCTACGAGAGGTGTTGCCAGATCTGCTGCGTCCGTTTCGAACCCCCACCAGGTCGAGAATGTGGTTTCAACACGACGGTGTGCCTCAACACTTTGCCTTGGATGTGCGGAACACTTTAGATGCAACATTACAAATCCACAATTAATCATGTGTTTTTCTAAAACTTGAAAAAGATAAAATATTTTTTTTTTTTCAGGTATAGTTTTTAGAGGATTTAATTTATTTTAATTAAAAAAAAAGAAAGCACGTAAATGCGTTAATTTGTTCAAAAGGTATCATCGCAAAACTGCTGATAAACAATATTTTGAGATAATACAGTTAAAAGTTACACACAACGTTATTAACATGTAAACGTTATTTAGCGTAGTTACGACTGTAATTTCAGGAATTTTACTATCGGATCAATTGTACAAAATTTTTCAAAGTTCAAACATAAACATTAAATTTTAAAAAATATATATTTTTTGTCTTTTGAAAAAATATCTGGTCCCTTAAAATCATAAAATATAATCACATATATTTCATGTAGACATATTCTTGCTACATGACAAATGCATATTTAAAATTAAAATATTTTTCATGAACTTTCACTTTAAGTATATAATGCATGTTTATTGCTATTATTTTTCGTTCTAATGTTCCAGTAGTTATATGTTTAAAATAAAGAGGATAATATTTCAATAACAAATTATTTTTATGTATATTTCTACATTTATTTATTTTTCATTTATATACAACTACTGATGATAACAGAAATAAAGTGCATGTTATGGTAATATATCGATCATTATCTCATATTTGTTAATGTAAAAGTGTAAAGCGATAAGATTCTGTCAATAAAAGGTTCCAATTTCAGACGTGATTTATTACGAAGTGCTACTTCCAATACTTATCAATCTAGTACACTACAATTTTGTCTATAGTAAAAGTACAAATGTTAAGTTATATAAAAAAACATTGATTAATTGATAAATGTTAGTTATAATTATTCGAATAAAAAAAACTATCAAGTGATTTTTAAAATTATCGAATACTAAATGTACATTGTTCATCGTTATTTATTATCGTTTTTAAATATTTATTGTTTGTATATTTTCCAGCTTAGTGTATTCTAGTGTAGCTTTGATCTAACACCAAGTTATAAATTCTGTCGATAAGAAAAATACAACATCTTACAAGTTAACTTCACAGTCGAAATAATTTATGTTATTATATGTATACACATACGTACATACATACATATACAGGGTGTTCCAGAATTCGACCGACAAATTAAGAGGTGTGATAGAAGGCATCAAGAGGATGAAAACTTACCATAGAACATGGGGTTGCAAACCGCGTTTAGTGGGAGAAAATCGCAAAAATATTTATGAAGGGTGTGACGTCGAGTGGAACAAAAAGAGCCAATAATAAATAGAAAAATCATTTAATTGACGTAAAGCATGAGTACAATGCAACTTTAGAAAGGAGACGAAGAAACATTTTTATAAGAATATGATTCAACGCGTCCGGCAATCCTTCGTCCGTCGGTGTCGGCTAGGCAATGACCTTCATGGCCACAACTTCGAACAATTTCTATAAAAATGTGTCGTCGTATCCTTTCTGACGTTGAACTGCAATGCTTTTTAATCATGATTGGCGGCATATTTAAATGTTTTTCTACTTATTATTGGCACTTTTTGTTCCACTCGACGTCACACTCTTCATAACAATTTTTGCGATTTTCTCCCACTAAACATAGTTTGCGAACACAATGAAATTGTTTTATAAAAGATTAATGTAAAAAGGTCAGGAAAACTGCAGTTAAACATTTACATTAGATTTGATTAAAAACTATAATATTTGGATTAAATTTAAAATAGTTGTTCGATAAGTGGAATCATGCTCAAAATATATAAATATTTTGGCTGATAATTAAAAACATAAATTCACAAAGAAATAGATCAATTTTTATATATAGGGACATACTTTTGCAATATAACTATTGTTATATGACATGCTATTTCAACGTAAAAACGAAAACAAACTTAAAATATAGACATACGTGCATGAATTTCAATTGTTGTTTACATTAAAAAATACAAACTCTAGTACGAAGAGTAAAGGAAAAGCAACAAAAATAAATAAATAAATAAATAAATAAATAAATAAAAACTGGAACTCTTTGAATATTTAGCATGTATTTGTTGTTATATTTTTAAATTATTCTCATACATATACAGGGGTGATTGTGCTCCGGTATTTTGTACACCACTAGATTTATATAGCAATATTTTTCTTCTTTAATCGATAAATTCTGCGATAACATACTAAGAATATTGATATATAAATTTAGTGGTGTACAAAATACCGAAATACAATCACCCTTGCATATATAAATATATATGTGTGTGTGTGTGATGGTTTGGAGACACATTATTAAAAATTAACAGAGAAATCGCCATATATCATGATTACAGCCGAGAACTCTTGTAACATAAGTTCGTAAAAATGAATCCTTAATTCGAATATTTTACAAAACCGCAGACATTGTAATCTAAGTTTAACCCAAGCATTTTCTCATTTTATGAGAGCTGCAAATGAAACTGTTATTCGTTGACTAATCTGTTCCGTTTTCTATTCTCAGTGCATTCGACCGCCACGGTGAGGGCTCGAATTCGAAACCTGGTCAGTCATGAATGTCATTGTGTGTGTGCCTTCAGTGGTATTTACTTCCTGGTGTCTATCCCGTCCTTGTAAAGAAGATTTATGTAATTTGTCAAAGTCTTGTATGTATTTCTGTGAATAATTTAAAAGAAAATATATATAGCAATCATTCGACAGCTTAGTAGCTTATATGTATCAAAGCAATTCTCCTTCAAATGTTCAAAATGTTCTCAGTGTAGTGCTGGTGGAAAAGGAATGAAGAACTATTGTAACTTTTATTATCGTGTAAATAATAAATGTTTTTGTGTTTTTGAGACGCCTAGTTTTGGAATGTGTGAGCATTATGAGAAATAATTTATTAGATTATGGATTTCCCAGGGATTGAGCTAGCCGTGCATCCTATAATAAACCCCCAAATTGAAAAATGTAACATGGTTTATTTATTTTGATTTCTGAAGAAAAGGATTCTTACCGTACACGCAAGGAGAAAATGCTGTACTAGTAGAATCGGAAGCTAAGAACAAAATGTAGTCGTATACACTCAAAAAAAGACATTTTCAAAACTGAGCAAAAAATACTTAAATTTGACTATGTCGCATAGTCAAAATGGCTACGAATCAAAATTATTCAATTTTGAAACGTGTATAGACTCATTTCTGAAAACATGCACACACTCGAGAATAAAACATCATGTGCTCATATTTGAATATGCTCATTTTTGCGTATTTCCATGTTTCAAAAATGAGTTTAAACTTATTCTAATCCCTTTTGCGTATGACCATGTTTCAAAAATGAGTACGAACTGACCTGTATGTGCTCAGTTTTGAGTATGTACATGTTTAAATATTCTGAGTATTTCTCGTATCTCAGAATTGAAAGCATCGGGGTTGTCCTATTTGAAACAAAAAGTTTCATAACAAAATGAAAACATGGATTTACTCAGATTTGAAGGAGTCATTTTTCTCAGCGTAGTGTTTTAGAACAAGGCAAGGAATGGAATCGCACTCGGAGATTCTTAGAGACATAAATCACTAGATTTAGGAAAGAAAAACAATATTCGAAATTGAATAATTTGAATAAGGGAAGCAAAGGTATTCACCGTATATGCTGTTGCGATAACAGGTCCTGTTTCTCCTGTAAAGCATCACTTTTAAACCAGCCGAAATCCAGTGTTTTGAACACTTTAAAAACTGATATCTCACGAATATTATTTAAAAATACGAAAATTACATATTTCTCAAGGACACTATGAAAGGTACATGTCATTTTAATTTCATTGAATTTTATCGATAGTAATTATATGTTTTGTATTTTTTTCTGTGTTTTCCATAGAAATTGAAAGCTAAAGCAAAGTGTTTTAATAGCCACCGAGTTTTAAAGTCTGGACTTAAGTTAAAAGAAGAATAGATTTTATGGTTATATGGTGGTGATATTTACAATGGGATAAAGGCTACTCCAGTCCCAGAGGAAGGGACCGAAGAGGAAAAAGGCCGCCCTATGGGTGGCAGGTCCTATCTCTCTCACAGCGAGAGCTGCAGATTGGTTCGAAGGTGGTTGAATGTAGCTAATATTGATCTCTATGAAGAGGGGGTTGAGAAAGTATGAGGGATAAGGCTGATGTGCCCGAAAATAAAAATACACGATGTTTTTAATTTTCATGTAATCACTCACTCGCTCTAGAGAACTCTGATTTTGATTTGCTTTTCTATTAGATTGAGTTTGTTTTTTAATGAACATGCTTCGCTATAAAGAGCATTTATTTAGATTAGATTGATTATTTTTATATTGATTTATAAGATTGATTTTTTTTTCAGCTGCATGTTACGCGCATGAGTTCTCGAGCCAGTTTACGTGATCTCATTATTTTTTTCTCTCAAAATGAGACATAATAAATATTTTAATAAATGTTATTTAAGTGTTACCTTATTTCCCGCAATCCAAGATTATTATTTGATGTGTGTCTATTTACAAAAACATAAAAAATCTCCGGAGGCGGAGAAATTGGAGCCGGTCCCAAAGACTACTCGCTTTTGTATGATTGTTAAAGGTATTTCTGTTATGCTTTATAGTTCAAGTACTATGTATATTTTAATTTTGGGGTTTGTTTCTTTGTTTGGTGGCATGAATCACTAATTGTATCTGAATGAATGAATTAAATATATACAATTAATTCAATAAAATCACTTGTTAATTTTAAATTAAAGTGTAGTTACTGCTGAAAGTGATAAAAACATAACACAAAAGACTTAAAAATACCTTTTAATATATATACGACATACGTTTCATGCGCTCTAACGGCGACTTCTTCAAGATCAAGTTTGACCAATTTAAGTACCTGCTTACATTAGACATGTGATCTCGTGAATTGTCTTTATCATTTTCAAAAACTTTGCTAAAATAGTTTATTTATCATTTTGATGTTGAAGAAGTCGCTATTAGAGAGCATGAAACATATGTTAGCTATATATTAAAATGTATTTTTAAGCCTTTTGTGTTATGTTTTTATCGCTTTAAGAAGTAATTACACTTTAATTAAAATATATACAATTAAAATATAATATTGTGCGAATAATAAGTATAGTGTTAATGCAATACACACATAAAGTTTGCTGAGTTGCAATTAATTAATGAGAATGTACATAAAAATATATGTGTTCCAGTGAGGAATTTATTAATTTAAAAAAATGTTCGTGTCCAGTGTTCTTATTGTGTTGCTACCAGATAGCGTAATTAAGTTTTATGTTTGTAAACATTTTTTTTAAATTTTATTTAAGTTCTGAACCATCTTTTTGAATCACGTGACTTTATTTAGGTTAGTGTTAGAGTACTTTTATGATAATGGAATTTAATTTCATATTTCAATCCGTAATCAACGATTAATGTACGGGAATTTCTTCTAAAAACTCACAACACTGGTATTTATAATTTAACCATTTCTTTTAGAGTATTATTAAAGTACTCTCTCAACCTCAGCCAAAATCCTATAATTAGGCTTTTGAATATTTTATTAAATGGCTACTTAACGTAACCGCCAACCATAAAAGATAGTCCCTAGATATTTCCGAGGATTTTATTAAAAATCGTAACAATTTTTCAGAGTCTGCATGGATATTCCCATTATTTGGATTCCGAAATTTTTAGATGGGAATAGTAGAAAAAGTTAGTTGAAGGTGGAATTAAGTAAATGAAATGGGTTACATACAGGGTGTCCATAATTAAACGACCCTACTTTAAAGTTGTCTAAAGACGAAACTATTGGTCAGAAAATTGTGAAATTTTGTGAAGGACATAATGAAGGAATGGGAATTTGTTTAAGTGAAAAAAAAATTAGTTCACAATTTCGCCGCCAGAGGGCGTTTTTTAAATAAATTACACATTTAGAATACATTTACGATAGGTTACAAATTTTCTTGCAACAAAATATGTTCCACCTGACGGCCATCATTTTCAGCTACTATCTTGAATCGTAATATAGCATGTTCCACAGCATGTTCGCAGTGTGTTTTGGGAAAAGCTAAAAACATGTCGTAAAAAAGGTTTGTTCAACATGTTTTGTTGCAAGAAAATTTGTAACCTATCGTAAATGTATACTAAATGTGTAATTTATTTAAAAAACGCCCTCTGGTGGCGAAATTTTGAACTAATTTTTTTCGCTTAAACAAATTCCCATTCCTTTATTATGTCCTTCACAAAATTTCACAACTTTCTGACCAATAGTTTCGTCTGTAGACAACTTTAAAGTAGGGTCGTTTAATTATGGACACCCTGTATATTACATATATATATATATATATAATATTTATAGAAAATGCATTATAGAATCCTATAGAATTATGGTCCGTATTTCTATAAGCTTATTTAACAAATAGCTATAGAAATATCTGTAGAAGTTCAATAGGAATGTCTGTAGAGTTTCTTTAAAAATATCTATAGAAATAATATAGAGCTTCTATAAAAATATGTATAGAATTTTATATAGAGCTTCTATAAAAATATGTATAGAATTTTATATAGAATCCAGGTGGTCACCCTACCAAGTACTAACCACACTCGTTGCTGCTTGACTTCAGTGATCGAAAGAAGAACCAGTACTTTCAGCATGATATAACTATTGACAGTTTCAAACCTCTTATTACACTATTAAAAATTATTTCTTTTGTGATATGCATTCCTGATCATGTATAGTCTTGTAAAAAAGTATTTAAAGTCTAATAAATTATTATTTGCTAAAACTGAAACAATTGTTAAATATTTATTCTTTAGATTAAAATATTTGAATAAAAATTACAATATTATTAAAGTGAATAAAGTTTATTAAATTAGATGGATGGTTTTGAGATTTAACAGCCAGTTAATAAATGATTATAAAATTAATCAACAAATTAATGAATTATAAACAAATTAATTAATCATAATTTAATTTAGTAGTTTGACTGATATATTATTACATTAACAATTCAATCACATTAGAATTGAGATAAATTATATATATATATATATATATATATATATTTATAATCATATTAAATCTATGAAGAACTATTATACAGGGTGTATCTGAAATGCTTCAACAAACTTTGAGGGATGATACTCATGAAGATGATACTCATGATTGATACTCATGAAGACGAACAAAAAATGCAATGTCACATGGGTTCCCAAATGACGTTTAAAGGATGAAAATAGAGAAAATGCGTCTGGAAATGGACAAACTGAGACAAGAAAGAAACACTCCAGGAAATTATTTATTCCACAGAATAGGTACAACACAGTTCATGATGACCAGAGAAAACAAATATTTTACAACAATTGTTCAAAGTGTCGACTGCGGACATTATTACACAAAGTACATCTACAGAGGAACAACTGGTGGACATGCTCGAAGATTCCGGAAGTTTCCTGGATTTCTCCTGCAGCGGTCACAATACGCGCTACTATTTCTTCTGGCATTTCTACTGGCATCTCATAAATGAGGGATTTCATCTGTCCCCAGAAGAAGAAATCCAAAGGGTTAAGCTCCGGTGAGCGTGGAGGACAAGCAACAGGGTCACCATGTCCAATCCATCTTGCTGGATGAACTCCATCATGGTGGTGGTTACGCACATCCACAGAAAAATGAAGCGGAGCACCATCGTGCATGTACCAAATTTGTTGCTGCATACCGGCTTGTGTAGCAGAAAGCAAACCTGGTAGGATATAAAATGGTCTGTTTCTAAGAAGATGAAAAATTTGCATACGTAGATTCCTGCTCACAGATTTGTTTGGCTTTCTTCCACGTTTTTGTTATCTATTTCTGACCGGATCTGCACAAAATGAAAGGAAAGCCAGCTTCATGCTACTGGCCAGTTCTGCAGAAAAGCAGCAAGCGAGGCTTCGATATTTTTATTAGTTTTGCGATTTTCACCCTTTAAACGTCATTTGCGACCCCATGCTCCATTGCATTTTTTCTTCATCTTGATGAGTACTATCATCGCCTAAGTTTGTTGAAGCATTTCAGATACACCCTGTATATTAAACTAAGGTATAATGTATTACAAAATTAATTATTATTTTTTAATTTTAATATACAGTTATAAATTAATTAATACACATAAATATTTTAAAATCCAAGAAATATTTTTTTTGTAGAAAACAAAAAATCTATAGAATCATTCGTCTGTAGAATTTTGTTCTATAAGGTTTATAGTACTGTATAGAAAAACTGTTCTATAGAAAAAAAATCTACAGAACTTCCAAGTTTCCTGTAGAAACATTTTCTTTAGAAAAAATATTCTATAGAACTCTTCAAAACTCTATAGAAATAGTATTCTATAGAATGGCTATTCTATAGAACTTGTAAAGAATTCTGTAGAGTTCTATACAGCTCTATGAACTATTTTCGCAAGGGTATGTTTTAAATCTAAAAAAAATATTGTAAACATTGACTCTTTTTATTCATATTTTTACCAATTATTCAAACTATGTTATGAATGACAATTACAGAAATGACGATGTCTACGTGATATAAAAGTATGTATCGATCATATTCTCATAATGAAAATATGTTACGCGTAGGTTCTGTCAATAAAAGACTCCATTATTGGACGCGATTTATTACGAAATGCTAACGTGCAACATTTATCAACGTAGAAATACCTGCCTCTTAATTTATGGACATCAGTGTATATACTAGTATGTGGATCAATATATGTGTAAAATCTAAAAAAAAAATATTGTAAACATTGACTCTGTTTATACATACTTTACCAATTATTCAAACTATGTTATGAATGACAATTACAGAAATGAAGATGTCTACGTGATATAAAAGTATGTATCGATCATATTCTCATAATGAAAATATGTTACGTGTAGGTTCTGTCAATATAAGACTCCATTATTGGACGTGATTTATTACGAAATGCTACGTGCAATATTTATTAATGTAGAAATACCATTTTGTTTGAAGAAACGTTACAAACATAAAGTTACGCAAAAACAAGATATTAGTTACTTGATAAATGCTAGTTAAAATAATTGAGACATATTTTGAAAGCATTCAGACATTTTGTAAACTTAATGCATATAAAATGTACTTGTTTATATATTTTTAGTTTAATTAGAATGTCGAATATGTAACAATCAACAAATAAGTGCATTTGTTCTTTAATTTGCAATAAAACCAAAACCCATTTCCTTTATAAATATCTCTTTATCCTATATGTCTAATGTTTATTTGAAATAAAATAAAATAAACATTAATAATAAGAAACAAATAATAATAAACTAAATTATGAAGAAATATTTATGAATGTTAGATGTTATTTAAATGGAAAGATGGCAATTCTAGAATATAAACTAAAATAAATCATATCCAGACATTCTTGTAGTATTTAAAAAGTTTTTTTTTTTATTAATGTTTATTAATTTTTATATATGATGCAGCATTAATTGGAGACTCGATTATGTTCCTATCATTTTGAAAGTTCATTGGATATTTAATGTATCAGTTTATATTTATTGAATTTAATAATAATAATAATAAAAGATTTTTTTTACTAATTTAAAACTTGATGAAAAATTGTGATACTTCAAAAAAGTAAGTGTAATTATTAATGTTATTTTCCTTTTATAAAGGTATATTATCATTATTATTATTATTTCATTACTTACAATTATTTTTGAAAGATAATTTTAAACTGAACATGTATCGGTACGGTCTTGAAATAAACTCTTGAAAAAAATTAAATAAAACAATCATATTATGTAATACTGAAACATTTATTATTTTAAATCTTATTTAGTAATTGGAGACTGGATTATGTTCCTTTCATCTTCATTCATCGGAATTATAATATATCTTGTGATATTTTGAAATATTTGCAAAATGTATCCCCTCTACACATGACTACTTCCTTGATAGGGGACAAAATAGTGCGTTGTAGACAGTATTTAAAAAACCAGTGGAGGATTTTAATTTGTTGTTGTATCCGTATGTTATCGCCAAGCATGGTCAGACAGATCACAGACCCAGGGACCCGAAATTTGTATATAATTTTTTAAAAACTGCAGTAATTTACTTATTTATGTAGTTTTATGATGTACAATAGCAATATATGAATACTAGATCATGTAAATCATGGAACAAGAACATGGAATTTGTATGATTCCATTTTCAAATTATTAGGCGGATTTAGACAATTGTAATGTTCAGTTTTATCATTTTAAGAGATTAAACAAAATTTTAAGAATTAAAATGCATTTACTCAGTTTTCAACGTTATTATGTATTTTATTATTATGTGTTATTCTGAGATTTTGTTATTTCCTTAAATAACTTGCTAATGGAACTGAAAATACCTAATCATGATTACATTTCAAAGATATATAAGGAATACATGCATGATAAGTATTTCACCTTTTTACATATTGTATACACATAGATGCTGTTTGTAATGTTTACACAAATGGCTCCATGGAATCGTAATTTAGCTGTGGTATATTAAGCTATTAATATCAAAACCCTTTAATATACTGTCAATAAATATTTTAAAAACGAAGTCAAGTATTCAAAATATTTTTAAACTAGTCGTGGGGGGGGGCACCATAATACTTACCCATCATGGATATGCATAATATAAAATACGAAAATAAAACATGTGTAAACTATTTATAAAATGCCCTGCAATTCGAATAAAATCGTGGCTTGATGACGTCATAAATTTTAAATACTCTATTACTGAATTGCATAAAAGAAATATCTTTATAACTCAAAAATTGATAATCGTATAAACTAACGGTTTACTGCGTCGGATTAAGAGTCCAATTAAAATATATCTTTGAATTGAAATTTGAATGAAATACAGGGTCATGAAAAATCGAAGAGTGTATAACAAACGATTACAAATAACTCGGCAACTAATTATCCTATCTACTTCATTCTTTATGCAAAATTTATGTTTTTGTAAAGTCTTTTATATTCAATCCTTAAAATAAACAATTTCGAAAATTTTTATAGACCTTTTATCAGAACGTATATTTCGATAGTCCGAAAAAAATAGTTCCGGATAATCGAGGTTACTGAAATTCAATAAGCTTCTTCTCATTATTACATACTAAATACATACCAAATTTCAAGTCTCTATCTCAATTTGTTCGGGATCTGGATCAGTTACAGACACACACACACACAGGATTACAGACACACATACAGACGGACGGCAAAAACCGTTTTCTAAAATTATGTTTTTCGGAATCTCCAGTGTCTGAAACGTATAATTCCGTCAAAAAAGTTTTTTTTGCTTTTCAAAACGATTATAAGACTTATCCTATACTACGTATGATGGTAAGTAAAAACATAATACAAAGTGCATCTAAATTTATTAATTGAAGCTGCATAACATGTTCTGCTTTATCTTCTAAAAGTCTATTAATTGTCAAAGAGAGTATTTTCAATTTAAAAAAAGAAGATTTTTTTTAAATTTCTATCTTTATTGCTGAAACAAATGCTTCTACATTATTATTAAAACACCATCAATTTTTATAAATAAAAAAATTAAAAGGTAGAGCACTTATTTTGAAAAAAAAAAAGAAAATGAAATTTAACGAGACAAATTAAATTATATTGCATTTACAAAATTTAAAATATTAATTAAAAAAAACTTTACATTAAAAAATATGTCAAAGAAAAATTTCACAGAGTCACGTCTTATGGGAAAGAAAACTTTTTAAAAGTTAAACTTCAGAAGTAAGTTCTTTTAACTTTCCCTTCTTGATTCATTTTCAAAGCATATTATTTTCTCTTTCCTTTGTTTTGTGTTCTTTAGAATAAAACTATTGTGAACATATAAATCATCTTGAAACATGTTTCAAAAAGTTCTGACTTGAAGCCTTTTCCTTTAATTGGTGTTTTTTTTTTCTTATATATATATATATATATATACTAGCTGTTACCCGTGACTTCGTTCACGTATCATTAAAAGAAGAATAAATGCATTAATTAAGCAAAATATTTCATTCCCGATAATTAGAAACGTAAATAATTAACTAACTCTTTATCATATTCCATAGGAGACAGTACAATATTTCTATGTTATAGAGACCTTGGCATAACTAAGTTTTAAAAAAGTGAAATTTTGTGACAAATAATCACGAAAAGGAAACTGCAACCAATGAAAAAAGGCGGGCCAAATAAAATCGTGGAAATCGGCGAATTGGGTAAAAACATATGTCAAGTTTACCTGGTAAACCATTTTACTTTTAACGCCTTGTGAAATGTTTTAATAGCCATCCTTCAAAGATAATGGAAATAGTATATTCTTTTTCATTAAATTCAATTCTTGTGAATAGGGACCAATTATTCTAGACCTAAATGCAAGGAGCTTAAATTTACTTCCTTGATTTAATCTGTAACTGAAAAAAAATCTTTATTTCTAAATTAAAATATGTTGACAGACGATTTTTGTTCTTTAGAATAAATTGATTCATGAAGTTTGAATGTGTGAAAATACGTTTTTATTTTTCAAAAATTTTATTGTAATCAAGATTTTATTTCTTTTCTTTCACCATCTATTCAAATTGAAAATAAATTCTTTTTTCAGTTTTAATGAGAAAAAATATATTAATCCGTTTTATTTCTTCTTTTTTATAAACACAGACCGAACCCCGAGTTACATAGGGTAACACATGGGAACCCGAAGCGTTCAGAGAGCGATATCACGTGACTTTTTGCAAGTTACCCGTAGCGTTCAGAGCTGGAAATTACTCAGACTTCGGGTAACCCACATTAACTGGAGAATTTTGTTGAGTAAAGTGATCACGTGGTTGGAAATCTGATTTGTTTGTTTGCTTTATAGCTAACTGCAACTGTTAACTGTTGTTGTTTATGACTCCTACCAGGGCTACACTAGATACCGGGCTTGCTCATTCATTATCATGACGTCACAAATGGTGGCTGGCCGTTACCAGCGATTGGTACAAAGCGAAACGACAAAATGAAAGACATACAGCGATTGGCACAAAACGACGGGCTCGTCGCTTTGCACCAATCGCTGGTTGCGGCCAGCCACCTTTTGTGACGTCATGATAATGAATGAGCAAGCCCGGTATCTAGTGTAGCCTTGCTTCTACTGTACACTTGAGTCCTGAACATTTGATTGGTCTACCTTTAGCAGGACTATGATATAATTGGCCAACATCGGCTAGGATGGTTATTGCAATGTTCGTACAATCAAAATGTAATGGTAGATGGGTTGACGGAAGTGTTTGATTGTAAACATGCCCATAACTTTACCCAAAAGCGTTCACAGTCGTTTTAACCCAACTTTAACCTGAGAAAATCATATGACGTCATTCCCCAACTATACGAGTAACCCGCGTTTCGGACTCTGAACGCGCTCAAAATTGGAATAATTTTGTTGCCATTTTTAGAGAAACTTCGTTAAAATTTACAAAATAATAATAATAATATCTCGGAATTTAAATCATTTTTTTTAATTCTGAGAGTTTATGACATCCTCGGATCAATGATAACCGATATTAAGTAAATCGCATTGCGTTCGACAATCTGAAAGGAGTAGTTGCGAAATACAAACAGGCGGTAAGATTTTAATTTAATAGATTCGTATTTATTTTTATTTTTCTAATAATCATGGTGTGGTTTTTGGCAAAAAACTCTCATCTGTATGTAACTGATATTCATGCTTAATAATCGGTATAGATAAAAAAATAATAATAATTTTGCGTTTTAATTATGGCGTGAAACTCACCTACTTTCTAAACTTACCGATCCTTGTATTATTAATGTAAGGAATTGATTCCCGCTCCTTGTAAACACATTTGAAAATTCCCGTTGTATTTCAAATATGACGTCACTTTTTCCTCAGAGAAATCTCTTTTTAATGGCATAATTCTTGTTAATTTTTTTCTGGCAATCAGGACGTAAATTTTAGCAGAAAACTCACATTTGTATGTAACTGGTATTCAAGCTAATTATTAATCAGTATCGATAAAAAATATTTTAGTTTTTCATCTTAAATATTACGTCCATTATCTATCTACTTTCATTATACATTGATATTTATGCTCCTTGTATTATTACGAATGATTGAGAATACATGTTTTATTTATGACGTCATATTTGTCCAAGCCGAGGAGGATCCTTTTCATAGTTCCATGGTCCAAGCGAAATCTATTTTTAATAATATAATTATTGTTCATTTTCCTTCTAATTATAACGCAGTTTTTGACAGAAAAAGATCTTTTTAATGTAACCGATATTCATACTTCATGTATAATAATAAATACTCCATATTTTTGTTTCAAATATCACGGAAATTCATCTTCTTTTGAATTATTTATAATTTTCAGTTTTCACGTGAAAATCGTTCAATTGAAAATTAATTGTTGAGGAAAACTTATTTTTCCGTGTTTTTATTTATTGGCAACGATCAAAGCCCTAGCAACGATAACTTTAAATGGTTAAATTGTATGGAAAAATGTCCATTTACTCTCTATGAAAATAATGAAATTTTTAATTATTAAAGAAAATATTTGAATAAAATAAACAAAAATCAGCCTATGTTCAATTGAGGGTTATAATCAACCTAAATGCAAAGAAACAGGATCATTAAATGCTCCATTTTGACGCTGGCTTCAGCCTAACATTTGCACACAATCAGATTTATAATATTACTAGCTGTTACCCGTGACTTCGTTCACACAACATAAAAAGAAGAAGAAATACATTAATTAAGTAAAATATTTCACTCCCGATAGTTAAAAACGTAAATAATTAACTAACTCTTTATCACATTTCATATGAGACATTACGGTATTTTTGTTATAGGATTTTGACATAACTCAGTCTTAAAAAAGTGAAAATTTGTGCCAAATAATCGCGAAAATGAAATTGCAACCAATGCGAAAAGGAGGGCCAAATAAAATCGTGGAAACAGACGAATTGGGTAAAAACAAATGTCAATTTTATCTGATAAACAATTTTACTTTTAACGCCATTGTGAAACGTTTTAACAGCCAACCTTCAAAAATAATTAATTGGAAATAGCACATGCTTTTTCTTTAAATTCAATTCTACCGGTTCGATTCTGACAGTTTGTGTGACATCCTCGGATCAACGATTACCGATGTTAATTAAATCGCATTGTATTCTATAGTCAAGGAGTAGTTGCGAAATACAAACACATGGTCAAATTTTAATATAATAGATTCGTGTTCATTTTCCTTTTCTTAAAACTGTGATTTGATTTTTAGCAGAAAACTCTCATCTGTATATAATGGATACTCATGCTTAATAATCAGTATAGATAAAAAAATATGTAAATTTTTCATTTTAAATATGGTGCGAAGCTCGTCTACTTTCTATAATTACTGATCCTTGTATTATTAATGTACGGACTTGATTCACACTCCTTTTAAAACATATTGGAAAATTCCCGTTTTGTTTCAAATATGACGTCACTTTTCCCCCAGAGAAATCACTTTTTAATGAAATAATTCTTATTAATTTTCTTTTCCAAGCAATCAGTACGTAAATTTTAACAGAAAGCTCACATTTGTATGTAAATGATATTCAAGCATATTATTAATCAGTATCGATAAAAAAATATTTCAGGTTTTCATCTTAAATATGACGTCCATTATATATCTATTTTCATTATACACTGTAAAAAAATCGCAGTATTTTTACAGCAAAAAATGCTGGCAATATGGGTGCCAGCATATTTTGCTGTGAATTTACAGCAGTTTTTTTTTTCATGGATAAACAGCACTTTTGTAAATTCACAGCATTTTTTGCGGTTAATTTTACAGCAGTTCAGTTTTTTTTTATTTTACAGCTGATTTGTTAGTTTTACAGCAGTTTTTGCTGTTAATTTTAACGCAATTTTAACAGCATAACTGTAAAACTTTTAGCATTTGTTATTGATATTTTTATTCCTCCCCCCTCCTCTCCGTGTATTGTTTTTTTTTTCTTATTTTAACCTGAGACATATTTCAAAGACTTTGGGCAGTAAGTATTACCTTTTTGTTTACTTATATGATGTTTTAATATCATTATTATATAATAGATTCTGTTATACATATATAAGATACAAATTTCGGTTTTTTGTCAAGTATATCATCCACAAAAATTTTAGTAATTTGCCTATAGATAAAATGTTTTTCAATAAATCATAACAAAGGAAGATTTTATCTAGCTTTTAATTGATTATTCAGTATTTCTTTACAGGACTTTGTTTATCTGTTTGTTTGTATTTGAAAATACCTACTAATTTAAATCATATATGTATATTTTTTTTTCTCCAACAAATTTAGGGTTATTTTTTGTATCTATTTAAATATTTTTGTTTATTCAATGTAGTCATTATTTTCCCCACCCCTCCACACGGATATACAAAACTTTCTGATATTTAAATTATCATACATATATAATTTATACATATTATAATTAATAACAAGACCTTATTGTACGGAACTTGCCGATATGGAAACTTTATATTGATAAAAAAATTATTTTATGCTAAGATAATTTTATGTCTACATTTAATTCCATAAATATCTGGTCCGATTGAAAAATGAACAAGGGGAGAAAAAAAAACAAAACAAAAAAAAAACACTTATGAGTTCAAGAAACGTAGAATAAAATAATAATTAAAAAAATCTGCTCACATAAAAACTTTAAAATTAAGCGTAAAAATAAATAGATAATGGACAAAAGCATTAAACGAGTTGCTGCAGATTATTGCTACGACAGTAAACAAACTCAAGGAATATTTTAGGAATTGATAAAATAGTGCATCCAGATTACTCATAATAAATGATTTGAAAATTGAAAATAAATCACTGACCGAAATATCGGCTAAATATATTAAATAAATAAAAATATTTAAATTACCGTCGAAAGTGAACCGGAAACTGTAGGCTCGTAAAATATTTATAGGATTTAGAAAGTATATTCGAATGCCAACGTATGAACTGGAATTTTGAAAAATATATAATAGCGTAATAAGGCATAGCTAAAAACAGGGATCTTCTTTTTAAAAAAATCTGCTTGCATAAAAATTGCGTGATACTTAGACGCAAATTATACGTAATAATAACAAAGTCCTGGGAGAAAATACGGAAGAAAAATAAAAAACCACATAACCAAGCAAAATCATCTATTTTTACGATTTAAAACAAAATATTTATTCTAGACTTGAAAGCTAACTGTCGTGATATACACGTGGTTTAAAAACAAAATTTGTATCTGATAATTATATAACAGAAATTATATGATATTAAAACAATAATATAAGAAAACAAAGATAAAACATACTTTTATTCTTTAAAATTTGTTTGAAATAATCCAATAAGTGGTGTAATTAATAATTATTACACCTTTATACGCTCGCATGTAACGGCGGCCATTTCTCTCATAGTGTAGCGTGAAAGCATCACTAATGCAACTGCCTGTACCTGCCGCTGCCCCAGCCCCACTGTCCTTCTCTGCCTGTGTTTTTCTTTTCCCCCTCATTTGAGAGATATAGCCAACAGATGTCGCTTTCTATACTGCTGTTATCACTGTAAATTAACAAAAGTGCTGTGTTTGAATTCTAGATGAAGTATTAACTGCATTTTTTGCAGTTTTTTCTTCCGTTTTTTTTTACAGTGTATACTGATATTGATGCTCCTTGTATTATTACGAATATTTGAAAATACATGTTTTATTTATGACGTAATATTTGTCCAAGCCAAGAACGAGCATTTTCATGGTTCCATGGTCCAAGCGAAATCTTTTCTTAATAAAATAATTATTGTTCATTTTTCCTTCTAATTATAACACAGTCTTTCACAGAAAATGTTTTCTCAACCTAACCGATATTCATACTTCATGTATAATAACAAATACTCCATACTTCCGTTTCAAATATCATGGAAATTCATTTTCTTTTGAATTCTTTAATTTTCATTTTATACGTCGAAATCGCTCAATTGAAAAATAATTGTTGAGGAAAAATTATTATTCCATGTTTTGTATTTATTGGCAACAATAATGCTTAGCAATGTAAAATGTTTAATTATATTCTACAGAAAAAATATTCATTAATTCTCTATGAAATTTTGAATTATTAAGAAAATTATTTTGACCTGAAAATATTCTTTCGAATATTCTTTTGAATTGAAAAAAATTGAAACCTTGTATTATTATCAAAATCTAAAGAAAAGTACATTTTTCTTCTAGTAATGTTATTTAATCTTATTTTTAATTCTTAATTTTTTTTTATTTCATTTTCATTTTTCACTTGAAAAATTTAAGTAAAAATTATTATTTCGGTTTTTGATTTAGTGTTGGCAACGATAAAATGTTAGCAACAGTAAAGTAAATTTAACCATTTTAAAATTTTATAAGGAAAAAAATGTCCATTTATTCTCTATGAAAATAATGAAATTTTGAATTATTAGGGAACATATTTGAATAAAATAAACAAAAACCAGTCTATGTTCATTCCCGGCTTATAATCAACCTATATGCAAAGATACAGGGTAATTAAATTCTCCATTTTGACGCTGGCTTCAGCCTAACATTTGCACACAATCAGATTTATAATATTATCAGGACTAGCTGTTACCCGTGACTTCGTTCACGTAATATTAAAAGAAGAATAAATGCATTAATCAAGCAAAATATTTCACTCCCGATAATTAAAAACGTAAATAATTAACTAACTCTTTATCATATTTCATAAGAGAAAATACGGCATTTCTTTGTTATAGGGGCCTTGACATAGCCCAGTTTTAAAAAAGTACAATTTGTCAAAAAAACAAATACCAGTTTTACCTGATAAACCATTTTACTTTTAACGACTTTGAAAAACGTTTTAACAGCCATCATTTAAAAATAATTCATTGGAAATAGTATATGCCTTTTGTTTAAATTCAATTCTTGTGAATATGGAGGAATAATTCTACACCTAAATGCAAGGAACTTCAATTTCAAAGCTTTTTGCAACCCAAACTTACATGCAAACGTAACATTTACATGTGTTACGTTTGCATGTAACAGTAACAGTTACATGCAAACGTAACACTTGCAATTGCAAAGCTTTTTGCAACCCAAAATTATATGTAAACATTACTTTTGCATGTAATTTTCAGTGCAAATTAACATTTATAAGAGTTCAAATTAAAATTAATTTGGGTGCACATTACATGTAAATGTTACGTTTGCATGTAATTTGGGATTGCGAAAAGCTTTGCAATTGCAAGTGTTACGTTTGCATGTAACAGCAAATTTGCCTCCTTGATTTAATCTATAGCTGAAACAACTCTTGATTTCTTGACAATATGCTGACAGACGATTTTTGTTCTGCAGAATAAATTAATTCATAAAGTTTGAATATGTGGAAATATGTTTTTAATTTTCGGAAATTCTACTGTAATCAAGATTTTTTTTTTTTTTCACCAACTATTCAAATTGAAAATAAATTCTTTTTTCAGTTTTAATGAGAAAATGGCATAAAAATGTATTAATACGTTTTATTTCTTCTTTTTTTTATCCACAAAAATGGAATAATTTAATTACCATTTTTAGAGAAATTTCGTTATAATTTACAAAAAATAAATAAATAAATAAATAAATAAATAAATAACATTTCGGAATCTAATTTTAAATTTTAAATTCTGAGAGTTTATATGACATTCTTAGATCAATGATGGTGTTAAGTAAATTGCATTGCATTAAGAGTAGTAGTTGCGAAATACAAACAGACAGTCAGATTTTAAAATAATAGACTTGTGTTCAATTTTCTTTTCCTAATAATCTTACTGATGCTTGTATTATTAATTGCAGAGTTCAGAGAATAAATAGATATGAAATATTTATGTGTTGGCATGATGCTGAAAATGCAACCCTACAGTTGGCCTAAACAACTGGCGGCTTGCTTTGAAAACCTCTCCCCGTCCAATGAAGTAAGCTCTTGGGACTAATGATTTGAGCGATAACCGGCTTCATATTGAAGCCGATTTGACGGTTCACTGCCTCTCTATTCTTTCACTGTACTCTGTAATTATTATTGTATGAAATTGATTCACGCACCATTTGAAACATATTTGAAAAATTACATTTTATTTGAAATATGACGTCACTTTGATTCCAGAGAAATCTCTTTTCAATGATATAATTCTTGTTAATTTTCTTTTCCTGGCAATCATAACGGGAATTTTATTCGAAAACACACATCGGTATGTAACTGATTTTCAAGCTTATTATTAATCAGTATCAAAAAACATATTTCAGTTACTCATCTTAAATCTGACGTCCATTATGTATATACTTTTATTATACACTGATATTCATGCTCCTTGTAATGTTACGAATATTTGAAAATACATGTTTTATTTATGACGTCATATTTGTTCAAGCCAAGGAGGAACCTTTTCATAGTTCCATGGTCCAAGCAAAATCTTTTCTTAATAATATGATTATTGTTCAGTTTCACATCTAATTATAACGCAGTTTTTGACAGAAAATATCTTCTCAGCGTAACCAATATTCATACTTCATGTATAATAACAAATACTCCATATTTTTGTTTCGAATGTCACGGAAATTCCTCTTCTTTTGAATTCTTTTGAATTTTCATTTTTCACGTGAAAATCTTTCAATTGAAATTCAATTGTTGAGTAAAAATTATTTTTCTGGGCTTTGATTTAGTTTTGGCAACGATAAAGTATTAGCAACGGTAAAATAAATTTAACCATTTTAAAATATTATACGAAAAAATGTCCATTTATTCTCTATGAAAATAACGAAATTTTGAATTGTTAAGAAACATATTTGAATAAAATAAACAAAACCCAGCCTATGTTCATATGAGGGTTATAATCAACCTATGTACAAAGGTACAGGATCATTAAATGCTCCATTTTGACGCTGGCTTCAGCCTAACATTTGCACACAATCAGATTTATAATATTATTAGCATTAGGATATATATTTTAAATCCGGCTTAAAAATCTTAAAATAGATTAGTTTTCTTTTCCTGTTTCACTGCTGTTATTTTGAAAACAAATGCTTACCTAATGTTGGTACAAGTTGTATGAAAAAAGTAATCTTTCATACAATTTATTTGGGGGTACTAAATGCATGTCTGGCAAATTTATTATTTCTCACCACTATTTCTTTAAAGTAAATCTTCCCCTTATATATTGGTAGAAAATTATGCTATTAAACAAGTAAAATATTTCTATGAAATATTAATGGTATGAAAATAATAAAATTTTCAGCCGTGTATTTAGTGCCTCCCCCCATGTATTTAGGTCTTTGTATTGCTTATGGGAAAAATCACAATTTTAGAACGGTACTTTGCTTCTGCACCCGCTTAAGGGTTGTTGTACCGACATAAAATACCGCTTACGTTGGAGCAGATATAGTCATCATCATTTTGACCCCGTTATTTTTTTTAATCGGCTTGGTAGTTCCAGAAATCATCTCCAACAAACACACAAATATTTCCTCTTTATAATTTTAGTATAGACATAAGCCGTTTATCTGTTATTATATACAAACAGAAATAATTTTTTATTTAATACGTGTAATCAGATGCAATTATTTTAAATACATGCATAAACCATAATATTTCATCAGTTTTATTTTAATAGTTATTTATATCATTTTGCAATAAACATCACTTTCTTAAACCCGCATTGCGTCAATCTTTTTAACAAAGTCCCAAGGCCCGGATAACAGTAAAGTACCGATAGCAGTATGAGAAACATGTTAATAAGGAACTTTTTATGTTAGCCTGGCTCAAATGATAAATCGCCAAATATTGGTCCTATTGCCATCGTTCGTATTGCATTCTTTTCCTTTTAAATACATACATTATATATTTTAAAAACAGGCGTTTAAATCATTTCATTTAAGACAGAAATAAATAAATACAAATAATAAGAAAAGATAGTAATATAAGCCAAAACATTTTATTTCACTACTAGGGAGCTCTGCCTCCTGCGAGCTATACTCGCCAACCTCCATTCAGACTCCTCAGCCTCTAAAAATATTATCTGGTTAGGGAAGATTAAATATTATCACGAACGGCGACGATCTTCTGTGATTGGGTTGCCATGCTTTCCCGTTTGACTGAGGCATTTTTCTGTTCGTATTATTTTTTTTTGCTCCATGTCCTCTAATCCGATTGTGTACGAAAATCTACCGCCAGAGAAAATGACGTAAGCACTAAACTTTTGTGACGTATGCTCTTTAATTTTGCTCTTTTTATCTAATACTTACCCATCATACGTAGTATAGGGTAAATCTTGAAATCGTTTTGAAAATCGAAAAAAAAAATTTGGGCGGATTTACACGTTTCAGACGCTGGAGATTCCGAAAAACGTATTTTTAGAAAAAAAAAAATTGCCGTCCGTCTGTGTGTCTGTAAACGCTCTATCTCCCGAAAAAATTGAGATAGAGACTTGAAATTTTGAATGTACTTAGTATGTAATAATGGGAAGGAGCTTATTGAATCTCAGTAACATCGATTATCCGGAACTATTTTTTTCGGACTCTCAAAATATTCGTTCTGATAAAAGTTATATAAAATTTTTCGAAATTGTTTATTTTAAGGAGTGAATATAAAAGACAATAAAAAACATACCGTATGATATCGCCAAGCATGGGCACACAGATCACAGGCACATGGATCCTAAATGTGTAAATGCAGTTAAAAAACTACAATAAAGTTTTGTTATTTACATAGTTTTATAATCTACAATAGCAAGATACGAATACTAGTTCATGAAAATCATGGAACTAGAACATTTAATTTGCATGATTCCTTTTGCAAACTATTAAAATGTTAAAGACAATTGTAATGTAGAATTTTATCATTTCATGAAAGTTTTATAAATGAAAATGCATTCACCCAGTTTTCAATGTCATTATGTATTTTTACTATTATGTGTTATTAAAATAAATTAACAACGTAAAATGGCACAAATAAAATTATATAAAACTAGATTGAACCCGTCAAAACTTGACGCAAAAAAATACTATAACAATATCAGTAAAATAAGCTTATTTATTATTTATGAAGGGACGCGTATAAAACAGTCTTTCAAATATTTTTTTTTCTTTCCCCAGTCAAATACAATACTATTTCCGATGCAAACTCCAAACAAACAATCCGTAAATAACTGTGTAATGCAAATCAGTTTGACATTACCACCATATTCCCCACGGCAAGAAAAAAAATTCATGGACCTATGAAGTATATACAAATAGTATATTCCTACGTTCATATCATATTCAGTAAATAACAGAACATAGTAAATAAAGCACACATCTCCCCCCCCCCTGTGATATTGCAAGCGAATGAGCTCCTATGCGCATGTGCAATGCATCTGCCCAAAAGCACCGTCGAAATTCAACGTTAAAAAAGTTTTAAAATGATTAAATTAAAAGTTTTAAAATGTCCTCTTTAATCATTGTTCGTTTCAAATCCATATCTTCTAAAACGCATCCATTGTTTTAAGCTAATCAATTTTTATGCAAAGATTAAGAAGTTTTTTACAGTAATAAATCTATCTGCAGATGAGGGAGATTTTTAATGTTTTCAAGTGTAATTTATTTGTATGGTTTCTTCGGTTCCTTGACATAATCAGGATGATTATCCCTTTTCCATCACAGTCGGGGATATTTTTCCTCTTATACAGTTGGCAAATGTAAAAAAATAAAAAAAATGCAATTCCTAGCATATCCTGATATCTGATGGAACATATTCATCAACGAATTCAACATATCAATTTTATGTTCAACATAAACTAAAAATAGTCTTTTTTTCTGACAGATTTTTGTTTAGCGCCAAAATGTTCTATCTTATGGATAATCTGATCTTATGATTTATCACTTTTTTTAAAAATTATTATTCACTTTTTATGATGGTTAGGGAAATCTATTTTCAATTGTGGCAACTTTCCCAGGGGCTATTTTACATTATTGAAGTAAACGGGTGGTCATTGATAAGATAGAATTGAAAAACTTTTCATGCTTGAAAATTATTTAAAAAGTCGTTAAATTAATCGGCAGTTTTCAAATAAATTTCAATCGAAAGCTAATTTTTTTTCTAATTGATGATGTAAGAATTGAAATTGTAAAATGTAGTAAAAAATAGAAATTTGTAGTATTTCGAAGTGATGTAAGCGCGATGAAAGATAAAGCGATAGCGCGTTTGTTGTCACAACTGTTGTACATTTCTAAAAGTTGCCACTGTATTTTGGCTGGCGTTTAAAAGTGGAAAAACATTTTTTGACATCGAAAGAGAAATTCACAGTGAAAGAAATAGGAATTTGCGCTAATAAGGAACTGTTAAATGAACTTATAATAAATCTACCAAAATAATTCCTATGAAATATTAGTCTTACATTGTTTATTCTAGCAAAAAATACAATATTTATTTCAAGATTTTTTTTCTACCATAACACTATTTTTAATAACTTTAAATTTCCTGAAATCCTTTACTTTTGTGATTTTTTTTATTAAAAAAGGAAATCTTCTGTCCTATAATTTAAAAAAAAAAAGCAATTGGTAACATGTGATCAAGGTATGCAATCAAGATGAAGAAATCAATGACGGCTCCAATTCTAATCTTTATAATTATGAATTCAAAAATCAGTAAAATTATGTCATGTTAACACAATCATATACATTTTTCTCTTTAGTTTTATGAATGCTAAAATGCACTTCAAGCTAAGCATAACGTCATTTTCACCGGCGCAAACTTTTCACACGTACTTCATATACCTTACATTAATGCTTAAACACCATGCACACAAATATAAATATATTTTGTATTTAATTGTAATGAAGAAATGGCATCAACAAAGTTATAATGCATAATGATAAAATAAACCTAATGGACAATATTCCCGTGACGTCACAATAAATATGAATTTTTATTCGCTTATAAAACACGCGGATAAGTATTTTTACCGAAATTTAACTTGCAAATTAACAAATTCGGCCTTAAAACCGCGTGCTTTTAATATTTATTATTTCTCTTTTATTCAACCACAGAGTTTAGAAAATAAACTCTGTGCTTCGGAACAGTAGGCGTTATCCGATTATGACGTCATTAGCAGAAGTAAAAGTTTAATTGAAAATTACGGTTAATTAATTAAATTTTCGAACAAACGAATGCACGATAACAAATCTGTGTCCAAATATCTTTCATTTAAAAGAAGAATGATGTAATTTGATGCAGTAATTTGTTCTCACGGATTGTCGAAAGAAATCGCTTAGCGTTTTAAATATATAGATGGCAAAGAGCTGTTGCGTCTCCCGCAACTACATATTAAAAAAAAAAAACAGATCAATCCAAAAGCTCAAGCATATTTACATGGCTTCAGATGTTGAATTGGTTTTAATCTTTTATATTTGGCACTGATGATGGAGCTTTAAAAGCTGCGAAATAGCTGTTTGGCATTTTATATATTTTTTATTTGCGTTATTTTACGCTGTTCATTTATTTTTAATATAACGGCACAAAGATAAATCCACCTATTTTAAATATTATGTGTTATCCTGATATTTTGTTATTTCTTTAAATATCTTGTTTTTGGAATAAAAAATTTCTAATTATAATTACATTTGAAAAATATATAATAAACACATGCATGATAAGTATTTCAACTTATTACATTGTATACGCATAGAGGCAGCTAGTCATGTTAGAACCCAGGGCCCCTTGAAATCATAATTTTGTTGTACCATATTAAACTATTAATATCAAAATCCTTTTGTCAATAAAAATTTTAAATACTATTGCAAGCACTCAAAAAAAAAAATTATGTAAAAAGTGCATCTAAATTTATTAATGCAAATTGCATAATTTGATCTGTTTTATGTTTCAAAATACCATTAAGTGTAAAAGTCAGATTTTTAATTTAAAAAAAGTAGATTATCTTTTATTTCTATCTTTATTGATGCAAAAAATGCTCCTATATTATATTATTAAAAAAATTAGTTTATAAAACACCATCAATTTTTATAAATAAAAAAATAAAAGGTAGAGGTCTTATTTAAAAAAAAATGAAAATAAATTTAAGAGACAAATTAAATTATATTGCATTACAAAATTTAAAATATTAATAAAAAGACTTTACATTGAAAGGTATGTCAAAGAAAAATTTCATAGAGTCACGTCTTATGGGAAAGAAAACTTTTCAAAAGTTAAACTTCAAAAGTAAGTTCTTTTAACTGTTCCTTCTTGATTCATTTTCAAAGCATATTATTTTCTCTTTCCTTTGTTTTGTGTTCTTTAGAATAAAACTATTGTGAACATATAAATCATCTTGAAACATTGTTTCAGAAAGTTCTGACTTGAAGCCTTTTTCTTTAATTGGTGTTTTGTATTCTTTATATATATATTTTTTATATATATATATATAAGAAAAATCCGGCTTAAAAAGCTTAAAATGGATTAGTTCTATTTTCCTGCTTCACTGCTGTTATTTTGAAAACAAATGCTTACCTAATGTTGGTACAAGTTGTATGAAAGAAAAAATCTTTCAAATATATATATATATATGAAAAAGTTGTATGGTTTTCTTAAACTATTTAGCTGGTAGGAGAAAACAGGGTAAAAACAGGCACCTAAAAGTTTTCTTTTGTTGACAAAAGTCTAACAGGGCGTAAAAATTGGAGCACCCCACTTTTCTTTGGGTACATCTGGGCTATTGAAAAACCACACTATTGCCACAGGAAAATTATAAAATTATTCTCTATTTGGGAAAAAGCGTTTTCTAGGATCATCTGAAACAGCTGCGAATTTGGTAGACAGTAGCGACTGGTGACTGGCTTTATTTGGGGCACTAAATGCAAATTTAGTGATATCTGGCAAATTTATTATTTCTCACCACTATTTTTTTAAAAATTATTAAAAAATTTATTAAAAAATTTCTATGAAATATATAATGGTATGAAAATAATAAATTTTTCAGCCATGTATTTAGTGCCTCCCCCCCCCCCCGTCTGTCTTAGTATTGCTTTTTGGAAAAATCACAATTTTAGAACGGTTTTTTGCTTCTGCACCCACTTAAGAGTTGTTGTACCGACATAAAATACCGCTTATGTTGGAGCAGATATAGTCATCATCATTTTCACCCCGTTATTTATTTAAAATCGACTTGGTATTTCCAGAGATTATCCCCAACAAACACACAAATGTTTTCTCTTTATAATATTAGTATAGACATAAGCCGTTTATCTGTTATTATATACAAATAGAAATAATTTTTTATTTAATACGTGTAATCAGATGCAATTATTTTAAATACATGCATAAATTAGAATATTTCATCAGTTTTATTTTAATAGTTATTTATATCATTTGGCAATAAACATCACTTTCTTAAACCCGCATTGCGTCAATCTTTTTAACAAAGTGACAAGGCCCGGATAACAGTAAAGTACCGACAGCAGTATGAAAAGCATTTTAATAAGAAATTTTTATGTTAGCCTGGCGCAAATGATAAATCGCCAAATATTGTTCCTATCGCCATCGTTCGTATTGTGTTCTTTTCCTTTAAAATACATGCATTATATATTTTAAAAACAGGCCTTGAAGTCATTTCATTTAAAACAGAAATAAATAAATACGAATAAAATTTATTCGTATTCGAATAAGAAGAGATAATAATATAAGCCAAAACATTTTATTTCACTACTAAGGGGCTCTGCCTCCTGCGAGCTGTACTCGACAACTCCCATTCAGACTCTTCAGCCTCTAAAAATATTATCTGGTTAGGGAAGATTAAATATTATTACGAACGGCGACGATTTCTTGTGATCGGGTTGCCATGCTTTTCCTTTCACTGAGGCATTTTTCAGTTTGGATAATTTTTTTGCTCCATGTCCTCTAATCCGTCAACAAGTGTGTACGAAAATCTACCGCCGGTGAAAATGACGTAAGCACTAAACTTTTGTGACGTATGCACTTTAATTTTGCTCTTTTTATCTATTTTTTAATGTAATTTACAGACGGTTTGAAATTTATTCTTGGTAATTAGATAGGTTTCGTTGTCACCTTCATAGGTACCTTCTGTGAGAATTAGAATGAAATCCGTTAAAATTGTTTTGAGTCTTGCTTGACGAAAGGTTTTAATATCTATCGTAGCTATATATGGAACAATATAATATTGCTCTATGTATGAGTCTTTGTTTTCACTCAGACAATAAAATCGTAGTAGATATAAATGATTTTTTCCTCAATACACAGGGTGTCTCAACAATACTTTTTTATTTTTACAAAGCAGTTCTACAAAGCTATTATTATAGCAAAGTAATATTTAAAGACAACAGAGAAAGAAATTTTTGAATCTACCAATGCATTTTTTATTTTATAAATCCTTGAATTTCATTAGAAGTATATATATATTTCATAGAAAAATTGTGAGTAATCACGTCATACTTTCCTATTACCTTTATTGTTTATTATTTATTATTTACTTTTACTAGATGGTTTGATACTCTAAAAATTAAATGCATCAACAAAAAAAAAATCATGTACCCGATCTGTTATTTTGTATGAAATTAATTGAACATCAGATATCTTTCAAAATATTCCATCACAGAATCATCAAATAAAATGAAATTAAAAATGCGCAATAATCTTAATATAAGACGCATTATTTGCTTTATATTAGCTGTCAGTCACGTTAAAGAAACTATAAATCAATATGCATGAAAGAAATTGTTTTCAAACGTGACGTTACACTTGAAATAAAATTTAATAAATAAATCAATATATTAACTCTGAATCGAGAAATGAAAGAAGAAAGTGACACATTATGATATATTTAGGATAAATTATTTTTTAAATTTTCTCAAATATATATATATATATATTTTTTTTTTTCAAAAGCAAAAAAAAAAAGAACATAAAATATTATGCACTTTTTTTATATAAATATAATTATTAACTCATGGAATGTTTTAAAAATATTTCTTAAGTGGCAAAATCAAGTAAAATCATACTAGCAAAAATTAAGGTTTTCTTTTTTTTTCTTTATATACAGGTACACTCTCAGAAAAAACTGTAAATTTAAGAGCGTTTGCCCTTCAATTTTCACGAGCAACAGCCTTATTTGATGAAAAACGGTCTGATCCACTAAATAAGCGGTCTTATCCCTTAGATACTTAGAAAATTAAGGGCAAACCACATATTCGTACAGTTCTATGCCATATGTTAGCAAAAATACGGTATGACCCCATACATTGTCCCCCGCTAGAGTGTAACCCTTCATTTTACTCGTGTTTCGAAAATGTTAATCCGTCAAAAAAGCGATTCTGTGATGATTATCTAACGTGCTACGTGCTACGGAACAGTAAGTAAAGCGTTATTGTGTTTTAAAGTGCATTATATCCTGTGTATTATAATGCTACATTACTTTGCCCCGTAAAATTACGGGCTGCACAAAATGATGGGCATGGACGGGGTATGACTGGAATCTCTGCTGCCGGCCTCTGCCCGTAATTTTACAGAAATATTTTTGTGTGTGTATCCAAATATTACTTTATGAATTCGATACCGCAATTCTTCAGAACTTTTCATTTTTTTTTCAAAATCATTGTCTTTATATTTAAACTAGCTAACCCGCCCGGCGTTGCCCGGGCCCGAGATAATTACAATCTCAGAGAAAGGCGTTAACCCCCTCCCTCCCCATACCCGCAAATATAATGAATAATTTGTTCAAGAGAACCACCGTCACCTACATTAACGCGATCATAAAAAAAAATACATTTTTCTGATAATTAGAACATAACGAAGACGCTACGCTAAAATAGCCGGCAGATGTCACCCCTTCCCGACCGCAATTTCAAATCTATATCTTAATTAGTTACCTATATTTTTGTTCATTAGTAAAAATTGGCAATTATTTCCTTTCATTTTCGCAAACTAAATGGAGGGATTTTCCCGAGAAACAGATCTCTTTGTAATTCAGTTTTTAATGAATGCCGATCCCTGTCTGAAACTTTCTGGGATCGTTTTCACTGGCGCCTGCAGATTTTTGGCAGTTTTTTGCGTAATTTAAAAAAAAATTACCAACCGAATTTTTCAAAAATCACATAGTCAGATACAGAATATTTTTTTACATATGCTCAGAAATTTTCAAATTGTTATCTCAATTAATTTTTTTTTAAATTCGCTCATTAGTTAAATAATTTCGAATTCGTTCATTTCCGGTCGCAAATCCAATGCGCCAGTCCGTTTCTTTCGCCATTTTGATTTAAAAGTTGGCATTTTAGAAGCGGCAGTTAATGATAATCTAATTAATATCTAGGCTAATTATCAAAATATTAAAATTCTGAGGCTCAGGTGCACATGGCCAGACCTTGGACTATCTACACCTAAATTTCCAGCCTTCTAGGTGGGCTAGATTTTCCCAGCCATCGCCAACAGACACACAGACACACAGAGCGAAACTTTCTTTTATTAGTATAGATCAGAGGTTCCCAAAGTGTGCTCCGCGGAGCCCTTAGGGCTCCGCCTATACTTTTCAGGGGCTCCGCGGCGTTCCAGGAAAATAAACAAAACATAAAAGAAATTAGCATATTACAAGCTAAAATTTTTTGAAAGTATGTAGGATTTTTTTTTTTTTTGTGTGTGTGTGTCAAAAATACATGTCACTGGGTTGAAAAATACTACATTATATATCCTTAAATCATATAAAAATTTTTCATTATACATGTATCCATTTTCTATATAATATTTTTGGTTTCAACTACTTTATTTTATGTTTCTGCATTTAATGTGTTTTAAAAATTCGATTCAAAATAAGTTACAAGAAATAGTATTCTGAATCGAAAGAGCAAAGGCGTGCCAGTGCTGTTATCTCTGCTTGCCGAACAAAAGGGAGAACAGTTTTGTTCTTCGGAGCTCCGCCTATTCATATGTTTATACTTAGCTCTATTTTTTTTCAAAGTAACCAGATTCTAGCTTCTTAATGCGTCTCACATTGTTTATTTTCTTTCGCTTCACTCTTTGCAATCTTTAAAATGAGGTATTTTATACTCGATTACTTGTTATATTCACTAAGATAAGCTTTGATTGTGTCAGTGCTTATAATTGGTTTTCGCTCTTTATTAATATTTCAATTTAAGTAGTTTAATCTCAAATTTCACGTTCTATTTCAGTTTAAAATTCAAAACTGCTTCAAATTTTTTTAACCTATTCAGTTATTCAAAAGTTGTAATTAATTTTGACACCCTGTTCGCGAAGATTGAACATATGTATTTACGAAATAAATATTTATTTTCAGTTTCATAATTGCTTGAGCTGTAAATTTATTTTATAGGTAAAATTTGTAGTAAAATTACTCTTGTAACTCACAATTTATTCCAACGTTTTTATTACTGTAATATTTAGTGTTTTTATTTTAACTTTACAATGTCCTATTAAAATCGTCCAGCATCTTATTTTGAGCAGCTGGAAAGCAATGCTAAAATAAATCTATCAGAGCTTCGAGATTATCTTGAATACTTTTCTGATTTTTTTTTTTTTAAACTGGATGTTATGCTCATTAAAGAACATTTTAGTAAGAAGAAAACAATTTATATCTGCCTTTTCTACACACTCCGACCAGAAGGCAAGTTTTCTTAAATGCAAATACTTTGGAGTTTGCATGAAAAACAGTAACACTTTCTCCTTGCAACGATAAATTCATATCGTTTATTTTACTGAAAATGTCCGTCAAATAAGCCAATTTACACGACCAATCTTCATCATTTAAAACTGTTGCTAATTGAGAGTTGTGATCTGCCAAAAAGGCTTCAACCTCTGCATACAGCTCCAGCAAACGTGTCAACGCTTTTCCTCGGGATAATCATCTTACTGAATGTTTGTTTAGAATATAAATGTTTCTCAGAAATGTGTCTTCAATTAAATGTTACAATAAATTTCGAAGTAACCGATGTTGAGGCGATATTTTTGAAATCACCAAGAACGACTAAATAATGTTAACATTATTAAATGGGTGCTAAATCCATTCAACGGTAAAAAAAAAATAAAAAAATAATATAAAAAACGCACAGTTTACGCTCTGGGGAATACGATACTCTCATTGGTTTAACATCTCAAAACGATACAGAAATCTCTTTTCAAAACCAACGCATCACTGAATTTTGGTGTCATTTGACAGAGAAATACAAAATCTTGTCAGACAGTGCAAAATAAATTTTATTCCCATTCTCAATCACTTATCTGTGTGAAGCTGGGTTCTCCACTTATGCAAGTATGAAGACAAAGTACAGAAGCCGGTTAAATGCAGAGCGAGACATTCACTTACAATTGTCACAAACTGCACCAGATATAAAAAAAACTGCAAAACAATTCAACATTTTTCAAACTAAACGTTTATACGTTATTGCTCGTCACACTTTGTGCAGAATAAAAAAAAAAATCTACCGGCATTTAATATTTGTATATATTGTATATTGTATTATTTTTATTTTGGGAATTGTAATGTCCTTAAACTGTTTATTTTATTTTTATTAAATTTTAGTTATTTAAATCTTCTATCCTATTTTTCATAAATGTATTTAATTTTTAAAACAAATTTTGTCGGTTAAAACTTTTTTTGTAAGATCTTGTATCATTTGACGCCCCTCACTAGATTCATTTTACATTTGTGTATATTGTGTATACATATTTCTTTTTCTTTTTATAACTTTGATTTCTTTAATCTGTTTATGTTACTATTTAATTAATTTTTAGTTATTTAAATTTTCTATACTGTTTTTCATAGTATAACAATGTTTGTCGCTTAAAACATCTTTTTTATAACATCTTGTATCATTTAAAGCCCCTCAATATATTCATTTTACATTTGTGTATATTTTGTATAGATATTTCTTTTTTTTTATAACTTTGATTTCTTTAATCTGTTTATGTTATTTGTATATTTAAATTTTCTATACTGTTTTTCATAGTAAAACAATGTTTGTTGATTAAAACACCTCTTTTTTGTAACATCTTGTATTATTTAATAAACCCCTCATTAGATTAATTTAATAGTTGTATAAGTTGTGTATCTAGTGTTTTTTTTCTTTTTGTAACTTTATATCCTTTAATCTGATTTTTTAAATTAATTCTTAGTTATTTAAATTTTCTATGCTGTTTTACATAATTGTACTTAATTTTTAAAGCAATGTATGTTACTGAAAACTCATTTTTTAACATCTTGTATCACTGAACAACCCCTATTTAAAATTTTGTTTTAATTGGTCTCGGCATTGGCTAAGATTCTTATGTTATGATGCCACATTTTCCTATCAGAAATAAGACTGTAGCAATTAAAAAGTATATATTGGTTCTTTACATTTGTCATCACACTAACAATCTAAACTTTTGCTCAGCTCCACCCCTTGCTTAGACTTTTCTTCAATAAGTACCTGCCATGATATAAATGTAACCCCACCCATAAAGCTCGTTTTGTTAGTAAAGTTTTTCTACTAGTTTCAGTTATTTTAATATGTGTAGTTTTTAACCGTATATCTATTTTGAAGCAAAAACAATGATGAAAGAAAGTTTCTTTCAAAACTATAATTAATAGCTAAATACACCAAATAAAACATCCCAAAAAAGTGAACGATGCTGCACCTAACAATACAAGTTATAGATTTTACACCGTCCACTTAAACACTAAAATGATGATCTGCTTCTAAATGTATTTTTAAAAAAATTGTTCAAAAGAAAAACTCAGAGGTGATTCGTTTTGGTTGCATGTTTAGAAGTACTAGAAACGTAAAGAAGAACGAAAAAAGAATCCGTAATCGCATTATTTTATTACGGGTGAGCGGCACTAGTAAAAACGTGTTATATAATTACTCATGGGCGACTGGGCCTACACATTTTATTTCTTTGCGTGATTAACCTATTGGGATTATGCAGAAGTCTCTCTTTGTAAACGAAACCTTTACAGCTTATTTTTTTTCTCTGTGTGTAGTTTTCGCCATAAATAATAATAGTTTCACGTAAGCACAAATGCAATGCATGACCCATACAGGGTTACAATTTTGATCTTTAATTCCGAGTTCATACTGGAAATACCTAAAAATGTTTTTTTTTTTTTTAAATGGATGTCAGGATGTCATTAACCCCTTAACTAGCATTATTGCTCGAACGTCGCTCGGGTAAGAACAGTTTGTTTTCTTCGTTACTAAAAGCTTTCAGAAACGACAAATTTTTAACTATAATTTTTGCTGTATTTGGCGGACATATCTCGATTATACAAGGCAGATATTTTAATACAAAAAGTGGTTTTTAGGCCTTATTTTTAATTTATTGTGTCCAATAATAGTAATATTAAATAAAACTATTAAGGGGTTAAATAATAGACAGTTTGATTTTCAAAATTTCAGTATAAATTCAGAATTTCTGTATCAAGAAAAGCGCCAAACTGAGAACCTTGGCCCCATGTTGGAAACTACTGGTTCGGACTCTTATCCAGCAGATCTTTTTCTGCTCCATAGGCATAAAAAAATATTAATTTATAAACCATAGAGTACCGTGGGGTTAAGGGGCTCTGCCTTAGAAATTCTACCTAAAAAAGGCTCCGCGAGTCCAAAAGTTTGGGAACCACTGGTATAGATAAATAAAATTAAATATTCTATATTTGTCACATTGTTTAAAGATCATTTATTTTATTTTATTTTATTTTATTTTTTAGAAATAAAAGAGAATGTATTTCTGAGAGTTCGAAACAATATATAATTGTTTAACTTGCATTAAAAAATATTTTGTTTGAAAAAATTATCTGTAATCAAGTAGTTTTTCATATTTCATTCCTTATATATTATTAAATATTTCACAATTCAAATGTGCTCTGATAGTGGAAAAATGGAATGTAACGACAACACATGCTGAAATTTCTCCGACACCCGGACTGTTGTTTGCATGAAGTTGATTAAATGTCACATTTCCTATAAGAGAATCGCCCCATCCAGTGGCCGAGAGGTTTTGTTTTCAATTCTTTTAAATTCTGGGTTCCTACCCAATCGCGCCCGTTGGATTAATCGTTCGGAGTTTTGGTGGTTTTCTACGAACCTTCGATATTCGCAAGGATATCGAAGGTAATACGGAAGGTAATAGGGGTCTCTAATACGGATCTCTAATACGGACATCTAATACGGATTAGATTCACGGAGGGTAACCTCCCATTCGGGCTATATCCCTCGTGCAAATAATCGGCCGTTATAATTAAACCTTTAAGAGATTATCTTCAGCCGATCAACAAATGAACCAAAATTAAACTGTACAGAAATCTTAATATTGTATGCACAACTTTCTCAATGTCTGCTGTCAGTAAATACTCTAAATTATCAATATAAATCATTAATATAAATCATTATTAATAAAATGGGTGTTTACCAAAACGTGAGACTTCGCTTTAAAAAAATTAAATAAATAGATATTCTCTTAAACAAAACATGAAATGTTTAAAGCAATTACTTTTTAATCTTTCTTTTAACAACAGTTGCTTCAGAAGTAAAAAAAAACAAAAAAAAAACGTAATACGAACTAACTAACGAAAAAAACATAATACGTTGTAAAATATAATACGAACGTTTTCCGTTTACAGTGTGTCAACAAAGACTCTTTACAATTTCAGGTTTTTATTGCTCGCACCAATGAACAGATACATGATTGTTAAAAAGTACATTATTAGAAGTATTTATTGAAGGATTTTTTTGTATCAATTAATAAACCTCTATATGTGTATGATGTATCGACTACCAGAGCAGTCGATACATCATAAGAGTAGGCGAAATTTTGATTGTGATCGTATTTTTTGTCCACTAATTGTCTATGTGCGTAAAAGTATCAAGGCTATCTTTCTTTAACTTTCGATGAATGAGTGCGAAAACCTCAGAACTTGTGAGTTTTCGTTTCGTATCGATATTTATGCAAATTTCTACGTCTGGTCAATCGATGTGTTAGTATTTAAGCATTGGCACGGGTTGGCAAAGTGCAACTGGGATCGAGTTTCTCCTTCCTGTGAGTGCTATTAGATCCGGCTATTGTGATCAACTGTCCGAAGCTGAGAAAGGAGAGTAGCAGTATGTAAGCGTATATTACGTATTTTCCTGCTAATTGAAATAAAGTTAATTCGGTGCTCACGGAGTTCCACTGTCAGTAGTAGCCTAGACGGACATCTTGCAATCGGAGTTCGACTAGCTTGCATAATAGAGAATTAGATTTTACTGAAGGTATCTTGACTTGCTGCATTGACAAGGTTGTAAGTTACGTTTTGAGTTCTTTACAATTGCTGAGCGAAGTTTCATGGGATCTAAATTCTTTTGACCTAAGGAAAATTAGTGGAGTCCTTTCTCAAAATCCCTACCCATTTAAGTTTTTAATAATCTTGACTTTGAATTTTACACATCTTGTGCTCTGTTTCGGCTACCTAGCATTGTTCACTGTCACTAACAGCAACATGGTTGTTATATGTGCACCATTAGTTGTACGAAGAATTCTATAATCGTCGAAATTTTCATCTAATACTCTTTTTATGTGCGTTCGTAATTATATAAATACATAGCACCTATTGTCGTCGTCTGGTCCGTCCGTCTGTCCGTCTGTCCGTCCGTCCGTCTGTCCGCATATAACAACGCAAAAACTACCCAACCGAATGGTTTGGAATTTAAGATATATTATTTTTGCCGAATTTTGTCAAGACTTTTCAATTTTTTTAAAAATCGAATCAAAACTTTAGAAAATATTAATAAAAATATTTATTAAGAAATTTGATTTTTTTTTTTTTTTAAATCGGTGCTTTTCTTTTATAGGAGCTTTCGAAGTTTAATCGTCAAGCGACCGAGATACTTATTTTATGACAGAAATTAATCCGCAGACGATATAATTCATTTCACAGAATTAAAAATCATCAAGATCTGAATATTTATATAACTAGCTATAGTACGAACGCACCTCGTTTGTAACGTTTGACGTACAATTTCCAACTTGTTTGTCTACTCCTTGATATATCCAGTAATGATCAAATAACGTCTCCATGAATTTCTTGTTCAGATCCTAGTAAAAAAATGCAAACAATGTAAACAAACTATGTAACAAAAAATTATGTAACGAAATATATGTAACAAAACTTGGCGTAAATACTATTTAGAAAAGGTGCATTCTTAAATGGAAAAAACAATGAATTCGAAATTTCCCTACTAGGAGCAAAAGTGACCCTACTGTCTGAATTTGAGCAATATAATAACTAAATAAGAACGGAAAATCATGCGTAAAGCATAGATTATGAAACACATTCCATCACATTCAGAATACGGTAACGAAACTTCACGGTTAAATAAGGTGAATGGAAATATGTAGTAAACTGTTTAGGAAACATACAGCACATGTAAAAATGCAGTTTTAGCATTTACCTTTCTTAGTCAAGAAAGTAGTCAAATTATTTTGTGCAGCCCTGTATATGATCTTTACACATTCTTCTACATAGCATGAAAAAAATTAGTTCAGTCTTTTGTACATCCCTGTATAATATATAAAGACTTTTGTATACACCACATATTAAAACAAACTTTTATTCAGGTAAAAACGCATAAGGCAACATAAGACACTTCCAGCAATTTCTAACGATAAAATGCAATGTAACTTGTTCTATATGTAACCCTGTATATGAATTTATTTATATTCCACAAACTTATATTAGTTTACTAAATATAATTCAGCAAGAAAATGAGTAACACAATTAAAATTACACTTAATACTTAATTACACTTTATAATAAAATTACACTTAATCACACTCCCATAGTCAGTAATACTTACGAATTCCTTTGTGTAGACCTGTATATGACCAACATACTGAACATACAACAATATGACATTATACACACCACGCACTTTGCAAAAATTAGTTAAACTGAGAAAGCAAACCAAAGTTGAAAACGCACTTATCATACATACACTGTAATTATCTTAGAAAGACTGTAACCGTATTATTGTGTGTGTCACTGTAAATGAACGTAATACACAACATACTATTCGGTGAACATTTTATAGCGTATTTAAGTAATACATATAAATTTCATTATGTATAGATACTGAAATATCATTAAAAGACACTGCAAACAAATTTCCCCCGTAAACATTGTGTAACAAAATTATTTTGTGTCACCCTGTGAATGAATAATAAATGCTTTGTATACCATATTTTAGAAAGAGCATGTTTTAATGCGCTACAAAATTGTATATAAATTTCATCATGTTTCGAATGGCGTAGCATCATCAAAATGCACTTGAAACGATTTTTTTCCATTGACCGTAATGCAAGTGAAAACTTTTGACTGTCCATGTAAATAAACTATAAAAACTACACACTCCATTTTCAATAGGGATCATGATATGGTAAGTGTCAATGACATACAAAAACTTCAGGGCAATCCGATTATATTTACGAGAGTTAGAGCACGGTCAGACGGCCAGACAAACCAAAGTCATACACATGGTAATGTTGGTAAGCGTTAAAAAGGAGCATTTCATAATATTTTTATAAAATTTTATGCATTCTGTAAAGTGTGCTATAAATAAGGATTGTTCTTTGCATGAAACTAATTAAATGTCAGATTTGCTTAAATTACTTCCCTTTGTCAATCATCAAATGATTCGAAATTAAATTGCACGAGATGTTTAATATCTGATGCATAAATTTCTTAATATTAGCTGCCAGTCACGCTGAAGTATCAATAGAAATCAATAAACTGAAAAAGAACTTTTATCAAAACGTGACGCTTTGCTTGAAATGAAATTAAATACATAAACAGTAATGCTCAGAATTGGGAAGTAAATAGATAAACTTATATATTGTGATTTATTTTGAGAAAATATAATTTTATTCTCTTGCATAAAATGAATTATAAACATATACCATACAATTATATAAAATTTCAGCAACTTAACATATTTTACGTCTGGTATGTAAAATTCAATTGTTAAAAAAGTACATTTAATCAGACAATACTAAATTAAAAACACACATTTCTTTACAAAACAATTAAAAATCGTATGCAAACGTTTCAGGCAACGATTAAGACCTCTTCAGCGCAAGAACATAGCCTCTTCAGCGCAAGAACATAGACAAGAACAAGACTATCTTAAACACAAAATTTATATGAAAAACCTTTACCCAGTAACTTGTATTGCACATAACAACCACACTAATATTTTATACCCACAAATTACCATCTCTTTCTTAACCCTTTCAGGGGCAATCACTTGTGCTCCTGTAACGTTGAATTCCCACCGGAATTTAGGAAAGAATTTAGTTCAAAATAAGAATAAGCAATTTTTCAACTTTTTTTCGTCAAAGTTAAAAAAGTAAAATTTAATTAAAAGTTTCTGGTTTGAATCGGATTAAAATTAGGTGGTATATAATATATACCACTGCCCCTCAAAGGGTTAATATAAACTCATTTTGATTAAATTTACATTTCTAGAAATATTTATTTTAAACATCCCATTAAAAAATTAATATTCCGTTAGCGTCCTAGAAGCTTGGGTAAAATATGAAAACATTATTTTATAATGCGTTTTAAGCAAATTATTGCTATAGGTGCTTTTAATTTTTTGATAAATTTAATTATTTAAAAACCATTTATGATATGTCACGTAAATTTATCACTTCGGTTTAAAAGGTTTCAATCTATTTTCTATTTTATGCAAATGATTTCCTTAAGGTATCAGTAAGGTATTAAAACAGCCGTTTCGATGATTTTTTTTTTTTTTTTTTTTTTTTTTAACTTGAAAAAGGTATTCTAAATTTTACGATTTCAAATCCGTATTAATTTTATTCAAAAAAATCAATTTTATTTAAAAAGACGCTTCTCTTAACATGAAATTCAATAAATGAACAGATACCCTCAAAATTGAGAAATAAATAGATAAACTAACATATTATGGTACATTTCCTAGAGAAAATGTAATTTTATTCTCTTGGATAGAATGAATTATACAAAATATATTCCAAACAATTAGATAAAATTTCAAATAACGGAAATTTTTTTACGTCTGATATATAAAATTCAATTGTCAAAAAATGACATTTAATCAGACAATACTAAATTAAAAATACACATTTATATAGAAAACAATTAAAAAAAACCTTTGCATCTTGTGCTGTGATTGCATCTTTAAAGACATATGTGAGTGCGTGCTGGTTATCGGCCTCTTAGCTCAATGGTAGAGCATTGGAGCGTTATTCCAAGGGTCTGGATTCGAATCCCGACTTGGACATTTTTCACTCTTTCGTTTATACCTTTTGTCAGTAATGTGCATATTGAAAAATTTCGGGTGTAATTTCACTGCTGAAAATTAATTGACTAATTAATTAAAATTATGTGATTGTTATAGATGCTTTTAAATTTTGGATAAATTTAATTATTTAAATTAATTATTAATTATTATTATATTCATTCAAGTTCTGTCACGTAAATTTAGCACTTCAGAATGTAAAAGGGTTCACTCTATTTTCTATTTGATGCAAAAGATTTCTTTAAGTGATTTTTATTTTATTCATATACTTAATTTATTAACATATACTGTCTAACCTGTTTTTACCGTGTGTCCCAAAAAGGAAGGACCCTTTTTAAAAGTAAATAATTTTAAAATGGCTAACGATAGAAATACCCGCTTTATTGCACCTTATTAGAAAAGCAATAAATAATTACCCACACGATTTCAAAATTAGTTTAAAATTTCGCCAATGGGTAGTGCGGTGAGTTGGAAAAATTAAATGACAATATTCGTTGGATTTGAATACTTGTGACTTATTTCTGTGTAGACACTTAAGAGCCTACATCAGTCATGCGAAAAAACGCACAAGCTAATATTAAGTCTATGGGAAGGTTCTTGCGCGATTTCTCGCTCGCATTTAAATATTTTTAAATGATGTTTTCTGCTTAGGATAAATGAGGTCGATCTGTAACGTTGTTAGTTTTTACTTTTTCGATTTTGGTTCCAGTTTTTTTTTTTTTAGAAGGGTACTTTCACTTTCAGAACTAGTTCCAACCGGTTCCAAAATCTGAAATTTCCGCTTATAAAAAAACTGTAACCAAAATTGAAAAAGTAAAAACTAATAACGTTAGAGATCGACCTCAGCTATCCTATTCAAAAAACGTCATTTAAAAATATTAAAATGCGAGCGAGAAATCGCGCAAGAACTTTCCCATAGACTTAACATTAGCTTGCGCGTTTTTTCGCATGACTGATGTAGGCTCTTAAAGGACAAAATGTACCTACAAAATTCCGGCCCGGCAGCGTGGTTGGTAGCTGAGGCGACTGCCACATTGAGGGCTCGTGTTCGAATCCTTGTAAAACATAGATGTCATTGTGTGTGTGTCTTCAGTGCTGTCTACTTCCTGGTGTCTATTCCGTCCTTATCAAGAAGAAAATTTATGTAATTTGTCAACGTCTTGTATGTGTTTCTGTGAATAAAAAAATGGATCATTCGAGACAAACAGCCTAGTAGCTTATAGGTCTCAAAGCAATTATACTTCAAATGTATCAAAATGTACCTACAAAACCAAAAAGTTTACTGGAACTACAACATTACATATGTGAGAACATTGTTTACGAAATATATTTAGGGGTATCGGCTAAGTTTTTTTTATTTATGTTTTTTACACGACTGCAATTATATGATCATGGTCAAATCCGATTCGAGGACATGGCTTCACCTTTCGTTCCTACAGACTATCAGCTACAGACGTACAAGCATTTATCGATAGTTTTCTTGAACTGCTTTCTACACGATTTTCATCAATGATTCAATATACAGTTATAAATAATGCGAATCAAGCGATGAAAAATGTATCATTTTCTGGTTTAAACCACCCGAATTTCTGTAAAGGCGACATTGCCAGAATTAAAGTATCTGAAATAAACAGGGCAATAACTGATGCTCTCACAATTTTAGCTGTGATTCTTAGTAAGAAAAATAGGATTTTTATAAACTAAATACTACAACAGACATTTTAATAAAATTATATGGAAGATATGAATTAACAGTTTTTTTTTAATCATAAGAGGGTATTACTATATTTTTGATAATTCCAAGAAAACAAAATAGTGAAAGTTAAAAAGTTTTTTAAAGAAATTTTTTATTTCCTTATACGAACTTTCGAAATATTTTTTAAATAATTTACGAATGTACGACGTATTCGATAAAACAATTTTAAATGTGCATTTTGAATTTTTAAAATATTATTTTTTAATACATGGCAGTTGTTATTACTTGATTTGTATTTAATAAAAACGCATGATGTTCCATTTAAAAAAATCCAATTTGTAGACATATAAGAAGCTGATCATCTTTTAAAAAAAAATTAATTTTCTAATATGTATTTTCCATCTAGATTATAATTATTAGATTTCCATTTCGTTTTACGAAATAGATATTCGCATTTTACATAAATTAAAGAAAATTCCTAGTATTGCATATATTAATGATTGTGCTGTTTTAATTTAATAATGCAAAATGATTGACGGTTGATATTGGAAAACTTGTTTATTTTGACGTATTTATTTATAAGATTGACACGCGAAAGTATTCGGTTACATGTTTGATATTTAGTTAATTTCACTTAAGACGAGGGACGAAATATTTTCTTAAATAAATAACATGCAAGTAATATTTTCAATGTTTTTGTACATAGGACATATTCATTGTTACTAATTTTCATAAAAAATTTAAGTACATGAAAAACACTTTTTAAAAGATAATCTCTACTTTTCCTTAAAACTGTTTATTATATAAACGTTTCACAGATATTGTAATATTTAATTTTTATGAGTTTTTCTTCAGTCCATTAAATACATAATAATTATAATAAATATATTTAGTCAATACATATAAAAAATAAAAATTATATTTAAATAAAAAATTTCATAAGTCAAGGCTTTTTATAAAGTGCTAAATCGAAAGCTCATTGGTAGTGTTGTCATAGAGTACTATGAGAAAAAATAAAATCAAACGGAGTATTAAAGAAGAAAATAGTGGAATCTTACAAAAGCTGTTACAAACACATTTTATTAAACATATAGAAATAGAAAGTAAGATAGAAGGTATTTTATATTATTTTTTTTCCTGTTTTTGAGCAGTTTCCATAAAAATTAAAGGTACCTTCATTGCTATTTTACTGAATATAAAATGATGAAAAAGTAGTGCGGTGTTATATCCTCCAACTGTAATATTGCGTAAAGATGTCATTGTTTTGCACAACTCAAAGTCTCTAAATTATTGTTGATCCTACATTAATAAGTAATCAGTTATTAAAGATGTCCTAAATAATAATAAAAAGATAGTTTATGCACTTAAACAAAGATACTTATACTCTACTTAAGTTTTTATAAACAAAATTATGAATTCTATTTTCAGAAAATAACATGAAGCAGATATAGGTATTAAAACAGTATTATAAAGCAGCAGGTACATCAGTAGCAAATATATTCTTATTAGTTGCGTTATCTATTTTAATAAATGAAAATATTTATTAGAATAATGACCAGGTAGCATTAAAAATTTTTCAAAATTTTTGCAACGTAAATTTTGAAGGAGCAAAGTATAACCCCCTTTAAAGAATTAAGATATGTAGTATAATAAAAATTAATTTTCAACTAGTGAAAATAAAAACTGTTTTATCGCCGACTTACCTCCTAAGAATTGCTGAGTTTTCCTTCCTCCGAATATTTTAATTTTGTCTAAGTGAAATTAATATATTTATTTTTTTAATAGTATTAGTTGTTATTGTGCCTACACATGTTCTTTAGCGCACGACGTTGGGCGTTAATTTAAGATGAATGCGCGCGTTTCGTTCAAAAGGCTTTTATTAAATGAACATTTTCCAAAAATACAACATAAACATATTTTGCAGAAACCGTAAAATAAACAACTTTATATAACATAACGCGTAGACGTATTAGAAATATTATACTTAAAGCTGAATTCCAGGACTCTTCTTTACAAGGAAATTTATACAATTTTATTCCTGTACAAGCTAATGATATTATTGGAATAAAAGAACACACGATAAAATTGAACGCGGAAGCTACTGTTATTCACTTTATACCAGCGTTTCTTAAACTTTGGGATCTCGCGTACCCGCTTTGATGTGAAATGCATTTCGGGGACCCCCAACAATATTTTACGTAATATAAGGTAAGAAATTATTTTAATACATACACCTTATTTATTTTTCATTATACATATTTTATGTTTGGTTCACAGTGTTGGAAAAAAATAAGCTGCATTAATAAGTAGAAAAATAATTATAACACACATTTTAAATCAGTTAAAATATACATACTACTATTTGATATGAGAAGGATACTGCTGCTTTACTTCTACTTGATGTGCAATATTTGGTTCAATGTTTAAAACATGTTTCCGTAAGCCTAGTACGACATCCTGGCGATGTCTACATTTGTTTGTCATGTGCACAAGGACAAAATTGGAGAAAGTCTTTTCATATAAACATGCGGCGCAGAAGGGAAGTAATTTCTTGGTAGCTTTTTCTGCTAGTTCTGCAGAGGTATTTCTCATTCACAACCAAAAATTTGGAAAGCCAATGGAAAGCAATTTTCATGCACCCATCTAATGGAAATTTCGAATGTTGTTCCCGTTCTAAAAATGTCAAGGTTTTGATTTCACTAATTTCTCTGAAATTAAACGGATCTTTCATACAGCCTGTTTCTGGCTTCGAGAGAGGATAATAAAACCTGAAAGTATCTTTTAAGTGTTTCAGGTGTAAACAAAATGTTCAATAGTATCAGGGAAAATTGTACAGTCAGAAGTTTATAAAATATCGAATAATGTTGGATATGATTTAAAAATATTTTTTTCAAGGCGATAATTTGCAAATACTTTTTTTTATTGCGGTTTCTACTTTTTCTTGGACTTTGAAAATGTGTATTTTTCAGGAAATTTAAAATAACTGTTAAATATTCCACCTTGACAAGCTAGGAGAAATAATTGAAACGATCTTTCATATGGAATTTAGAGTCCATTAAAAACAGTCTTACTTCATCACGCAGTGCAAAAATTCAAATTTTTAAATCGCATTTTTACTCGAGAAAGCAATCTATTGCATACATAAATAGCTGCTTGTGTTTACTCCTTATTTTTTCTCACAAAATTTTGGTGTATAATTCAAGTTAATTTAGTTGTTTTAGTAGTAAATTATATCAAAGCATGTTAGTTTAGATGTGATTTACTTCTTAAACAACTTCGTTGAATGTAGTCTCAACAGTGAATACAGCAGTGTGTTCAAATTACATATGGTGTTTTAGCTTCAACGAATCTAATCAAACATCAAATCATTAAAAGTTCCACTCATAGATCAAGTCCCATCTGCACTTATTGCGAAACAGCTTGACCGGTTTATTTCTTTTTCTTGTATTAAACCACCTAAATATGCAAATAGTACAACACTTGTGTGAGTTGGAAGGAGTTTGCAAAAATCTTCACATATCTTAGTAAAAAATTCATAACAAACGAAAACTATCAAATTAACATTATTTGAAATATCTAAACTCTCCTCTAGTTGCAATGCGAAAAAATGAGTAATTTTTACACCTTCATTCTATTAGTTCTCAAAATTATCACACAGGTTTGTGATTCTACTCGTAACAGTATAATTAGATAATGAAATACAATTTAAATCCTTTGTTGTTTTTCTTCTATCAGTGTTATGATCATTGCTTTAGCAGCAGGTAGAAGTCAATTCGCTGCAATCGCGTGAAGTTTTGCAGACTTTGCTACCATCAGAGATACCTGATATGATATAAAACCGTCAATTACATTATTGGAACCAGTTGTGGTCTTTTCATTTCATTTCTGACTTCCTTTCAGTTCTTTTAACTTGCTTTAAAAAAAGTAATTTGTTTTTTTTTTTTGCATTGTCTTCGCAGTTTTGCTGGCCTCATACACTGATTTGACAGTATAGCGTTACAAATAATAGATTGACTGTTCTTCGTTTTTAATATAGGTGCTCATAAATCCAAATGTTAAACATTATTCAGGGAACTAACGCTTTTGCCTTGGTGATATTTACTTCTGTGTTGAATTCTGAGGTGTTGGATCATCATCGTCTAAATCTTACTCATTCTCATCTTTACATTTTAATGTACCAGCCTTTTTCATCATTCATCCATATATTAAATAAAACATGTTGTCGAAATATGTAAATATGTAAGAAGAGGGGGACTAAAATACGAGCAGTGCATTTAAAAATGACAATGGCTGTAATAACAATATTACATTTTTTCGAATGATTTTGAAAAAAAATGCGAACCGGTTTCTATTACCTCTGAAAAATAAATTTTTCACCCGTGCATCCTATTTTTTTTTAAATAAAAATTATTGCAGGAAATTCTTGAGGAATTCTTGTAGGAATTCTTGCAGGAATTCTTGAGTAAAAGGCTTGTGATTTTTATAAAGTTTGTTTTAAATCTAAAATTATTTCCTAATTTTGGAAGAAACTGCACTTTTTGTAGATTTTAAAACTGTATTTTTTAAATAATAAAATTCACAAGTTCAGAGATTCTATTGTTTGTTTAGAAATTTAAAACTAAATGCTTCTATTTCGTTTAAATCTCCATTAATTATAAAACAATGCTTAGGTGAATTTTTAGAATTACTTGTTAATGGAGAATCTTTATTAATCCATTGACTGCTTAATTTCTTTTCGAAATCCTTTCGACCAATATGTATCTTCTTACATATTTTAAATCATCATGTATTTGAAATATGTACGACAATTATCATTTCAAATTTTACCGATTGACTGCAAATTTTAAAAACAAAATTGCTCTAAAAATTGTGTATTATATAATTTTTTCTACAAATGTCTTGCCTGTGGAAATTTCGGGATAAGGGGTCGGAGGGTTAAAAACAAAGTTTACTGTCGTTTTCTTGCAGCGATAAACAGACCGCATGGTCATGTGATTTCTACTATGCCAGCTCGAAACATTATTCATTTTAAAACGAACGGGGGAAAGTAAAAAAATATTCTGTAAAAATTTTGGCTTGTGTAGTGATGAATTCAAAGTGTTGTCCATGAAAGGGGGGACATTCTTTCTCTGAGCACTGACATGTCTCCCTCGGAAGGTTTGGTGTTTTATACTTATTAATGGTCCAGACTAGAAGCTCTTGACCTGCAAAACTCCCCTAAAAGAACTACGGAAATCAATTCAGGAGAAGAAAAATCTCGAATTTAGCACTGAGCTTGAGGACCCCCAGGGGTCCGCGGACCACAGTTTAAGAAACGCTGCTTTATACCAATCAAGAAACACCGACTACAAAGTTGATGCCCCTGTATACTGAGTTAAATTTTCTTTTATCCCATAAAAGTTACTAACGTCCACTTTAAATTTTGTCTCCTACAAATATCACTTGACTGAAGAAGAACATAATATTTCAAACTGATATCGCTGAAACTCATAACACTTGTGTGAGAAAATCCAAATGTTTGACACATTCTTGTGAATATTTCTAAAAATATTCAATAAATTCTCCGCAAATAGCACGAATCACGTTATCGGTATTTAAATTTATTGCCAACATGGATAAGGCAAACACACTTCGATTTTTTCAGGTGCATTAAGAAATCTTTTAGGTAACACCACTATTACTTGACCTGCAAGAAGTGAAAAGTATCAACTCTGTTGTAGAGTCATTGACGATGGACATGATTGCCCAAGTGTGGTAGGAATTTGCGTACCGCTATCACGTTGTTCCTGTCGTTGTGATGTTGTTTCGGTTGTTGTTGGGGGATATGTGGAACGATATACCCGTAAATAAATATAAAAACTTTACATATACTTGTATATAAAAACTTTACTACTTTCATTCTGTTTTCCTGTATAAAATTATACATTTTTTTAAAAATCTTGCTGTATAACTTCATACTTACAAAAATTAAAATAATTTGCTATTGCCATTTTTGACAACAGTGAAATGTTATGAAAGTGACAAATGTTTTTAAACCAAAAAAGCATACGAATTATACATCTTTTTAACACATCGCGGCTGCGAGTATTCGTAATTAAATATGAACCTTTCAATACTTTTATTTTTTATTTTTTCCAATTTTCCTTTTTCAAAAATTTTTCTTTTGAATCTCGCTTTATAACATCAATTTGTTATACTTTTAAATGTTTAAATTATTTGATAAAATCATATATGTCAATAATGAAATTGTATGAAAGTTACAATTGTTGTTAAATCACAAAAGTATACGAATTATACATGCTTTTAACAAATCGCGGTTGCAAGTGTTTGTAAATAAATATCAACGCTTCAATAAGCTAAAGCCAGGAGAGATGGCGCGGTCGGAGAGATTGCGCACATAGAGGTTCGGGGAGAAGGAGTAGAGTGAGCGCGCAGCGACTCCAGGTAGTTGTACAACAACGGTATTGGAGTGTCTACTTGAAAGTGCATGTTGATTGCTTTGAGCGTCTAAGATAAAGTACTGCTATTTTGTTTTGTTTTCCCAAAGTAAGTGCTTGAATTTTCATAGCTATTCATCAGAATTTCAATACATTGTCAATAGTACAAAATATTTTAAACATAAACGATTTCTCATAAGCTACTAATCTAGACTAACAATGTGAACATCAACGGTTCGTTTTAATAGCGGCCATGTTTAAATAAACGGCCGCGCAATCTCTCCTGCCGAAATTGGAGAGTTTGCGCATCTGCTGCTTAGGAGAGATGGCGCATTGTTCCCGTTAGTTTCCATGCTAGGAGAGATTACGCAGCTTATTGGTAAATTTGCATAAAAAAAGGAAAAATGAAAATGGACTAATTTTAAGTTAAACGTGTTATTAAGTAGCATAATTTTATTTTGTAATCTTATCTGGATTTGCTTTTTCTGACACTTTATTTTTTTTTCTTTAATTAAAATTGTTTAATCGTTTTTAAAATTATTTCCTTTTCCTGATTCTTTAATCATTAGGTTGAAATATTCACTCCTAATACAATAATATTTGTTCACAAAAACCTTACAGCAATGTCGTTTAAGTGGAATTATTAGTGTTAACAATTTAATTGTAGTTATTATTAGTAACAATCTCTCCTACCCATGTGCGCAATCACACCAACCCTGTAAGGACAAATTGCGCAAAATAATTTTCTTGTTTTTATTACAACTGTTCTATTAAATTGCAACATAACAATAAAATAGCAATGGAAATGCATAAAAAACAAATGAAGTAAAAATTAGTCATGGATAGTTTAGCAAAAAATTAATATTTAGATTTTTTATTGCTATTCTTTTGAATTGTGCGCAGACTCTCCTAGCTTTACCTTACTTTTATTTTTTTTTAATTTTCCATAAAAAAAATATTTTTTTGATTATCGCAGTATGACATCATTTATTTATACTTTCAATTGTTTAAATTAATTGCTAAAATCATATGTTACAATAGTGAAATTTTATGAAAGTTACAAATATTGTTAAATCACAAAATTATACGAATTATACGAATATTATACATGCTTTTAACGAATCACTGTTGCGAGTGTTCGTAAATAAATATCACCGTTTCAACACTTTTATTTATTTTTTCCTTTAAAAATATATTCTTTTGAATCTCGCTGTATAAAATCAATTCTTTATACTCCAATTCCTTATAATCAATTCTTTATACAAATGTTTAAATTTATTGCTAAAATCATATGTGACAACAGTGAAATTCTATGAAAGTTACAAATGTTTATCAATCACAAAACTATATGAAAAACAGGAACGAAAAATCATGCAATCGGCATAGATTATGAAACACTTTCCAACATTGACAGAATATTATTAAGAAATTCAATTTTTTTCATACGATGAAATGAGATATCTAAATAATTAATTAAAAAAAGACATAACTCAGTAAAAATCCGTTCTCAGAAATCGCTGTCCGTATTTGAAGTCTTTCGTGCAGTCCTGTATATAATCTATAGAATTTGTAGACAACACTTAATACACTAAAAATTACATAAAATCGGATATCACAGCACTACAATAAATAGCACTTCTAGTAATTACCGATCATAGCCAGACTTTAAACCCAATTTTCTTGTGCGCCCCTGTACATGAACGATAAATCCTACGCACTCCATAATCTATAGAAAATAAGTTGTATTGAACCTTAGTGAATCTTTTAAATTTCATTATGTTTCAAGTATTATAACATGTTCAAAATGCACCGCAAACGATATTTTGCCATAGATAATAATGAAAAGGAATAATTTTGTACGACCCTGTAATTGAACCATAAATGCTACTAATGGTATACTCCGATTAGAGCATACTATAGTCCACATTAGTAATGCATATTAATTTCATTATGCTTGAAATATCGTAACATCAATAAAATGCGGCGCTAACGATTTTCCCTCATAATGTAATGGAATTATTTTGTGTGTCCCTGTAAATGATTTATTAATGCTACGCACTTCATTTTCAATACCGATTATTTTACAGTAGAAATCAATAATGTGCAAAAATTTCAAAATAATCCGAGTCTATTTACGAGAGCTAAGAGCACGGACAGACAAACAGAAACACTTTTCAACTATGTTGGAAAGTGTTAAAAAATGCTTTTAATATATCATGGTTGCACGTGACTTAACGCTAAAGCATTTTTTCAGTCTGAAAATATTCCTTCAAAAGAAAATATCGGAGATTTTATATAAATTAGGATTCCATTCATCATAGTTGCCAAGAATGAAAAAAGAAATTGTATCTTACAAAGAGAAAGAGACGTGTTCTGTGTTTCTACAAGGAGATAAACATGACGGCCAAATTTTTAGTACGGCATTTACGCTCTTTTATATAAAAATAGAAACACATTTTTCATAACTTTTTTCTATATCTATGTATGAGAAAAATTGTTTTCGGCACATTAAACTGTGATGAAAAAGCTAACGATATCGTTAACTTTAAGATTGAATTCCATGACAAGAATAATGTATAAGTCGTAATTTATAAAGATTTATCATTAAAAGTACTCTGTTTTATGAGTTGAAGACAGTTTGTTTTATTGAAATCATCTATGTCAAAATAAATGTATTATTTTTGAAAGTAACTATTGTTGTTTATAATTTTTTTTATATTTTTCTGTTTCCCTCAATGAAAGAACACGGAAAAAATGTTGAAATAAAAAAGATAACGAAACCTTTAATTTTCTAATTAAATTTTACAACAACAGTAATAAATAAATTGTGATTTATAACCATTCAAGATAATATATATATTTCAACTGGTTGTTTGAAAATTGCTTTATCGTTAGTTGATGCAACTAGCGCCGAAACTAAATTTTTGTATGCAGATATATAATGAGTTACATCTGAAAATTATCCTTTGTTACACACCGTTTTTAAATGATGTTTCTACTTGCTTCTTGAAATAATTCAAAGCCTCTATTTGTATTCAAAAATTCAATTTTATTTAATTAAATTCCGTACTAGAATCACTACGTAAAAGTACATCGACATTTGGTATAAAGTTTTAAGTATCGCGTCAGATATGCTCATTATAATATATTTATTTAAAATTACATTAATATTTAGCAAAATATTCTGTGTTATTTGTCCCCAAGTAAAATTATTTTTGTTCTGTATACAAATGCTCAAAAAAGAAGTTAATTTTATTTCCTGTCTGAATAAAAACTGTAATAAAAATAAATTTGTCTGTTTGCGAGAATGAGCTTCCAGTATTAAAAAAAAATGTATTAAAGGTTGTTTTAATGAAAAATAAGACTACAATCATTGTGGATTTGTTTGAATGGATGAATTAGAGAACGAGAATTAAAAATAGATTGTTCAAATAGAAATCATTCACTACTAAAATACTTAAAGCATAAAAAATAATAATAATCCTAATGTAAAAATATGTGAAAAGGTACGATGGTAAGAAGACCGAATTCTCCAAATAGCGATTACAAAGATTGTTTACGTCGGCTATTTTAATAGATATATTTTTACTAACATGTCCTATTTTTCATTATTTATTAAGTATCAATACATCAAATCATAAAGTGTTAAAATTAACTAAATATATTGATCAAGTGTGAGTATATTTCGTGCTGAAAGGGTTCCGTACACATCAAATTTATTAATTACTATTTATTAATTAATAAACTCCTACTAACCCTAAGTTTTTCATAGTTCTAGTTTTAGTAGATTCGGAAATAGAAGGAAGGGAGGGGGGATATTTTTCTAGTATACTTTCGACGATAGCTCTGAAAATATTAACTGATTTATCTGAAAATATATTTCCTATAAACACCTAAAATTAAAACAAATATATTTCTGAATTCGATGTTACGAGACATTCGGAGGATACCATATACGATATAGAAAATGATTTTTTTTTCAAGTAACTTAATTATTATCTCAGCTAATTACAGACAAATTTTTTTTAAAATCATTATCAAATATCCTTGGATGATTCTGCGTTGATAGATACCTAGAGCGCCCCCTGTGCCGCCCGAAAAGTAAAGTTTGTGCGTAACGGACAAATGCGTTTTCTCAAAAACTATGTTACCTAGGAAAATCGGTATAATTTTCCTACAAGATGTAAATAAACTTCTACTAACCCTATTTTTTTCATAATTTCAGTTTCAGTAGATTCGGAAATAGAGGGAGTGAAACATATCTTTGCTATGTATTTTCAACGATATCTGAAAATATAATACCAAAAATTAAAACTAATTTCTTTTTTTGAGTTCGATATTACGAGATCTTTTACACGATATACAAAAAAGATTTTTTTCCCAAGTAACTTAAGTAGCTCCTTAAATATTTCCTTAACATATTTGCGAATGGCTAATACTCTGAAAATATGTGGGTAGAAAGACTTTATAACATTCCCAAATTTGAACTTTCTACCGCCAATAGTTTACGAGAAAAAGGGCCCTGACAGACGGACAGGAGTGATCTTATACTGGTTCCGTTTTTACGTTTTAAGTACGGAACCCTAAAAACAATCGCGTGTACCACAAAAAGTTCCTTAAGTTATGTTCTGTATTTCAAATATTCATTTTTATAAAATTAAACATAAGACTAGTGATCCTGTACAAATGCAATTCAACACTTGAATTTTTTTTTCTTAATATTATGTTAAATTGTTTTATATAGTGTAATGTAATTGTATTATATATCGTTTAGAGTACATCGTTAAAATACAAATTATTCCGTTCTACGAATTAGAAATTATTCGATTCGTCTTTACAACATGCAAAATTATTACAATGCCTAAATATTAAAATATATGAAAATGATGAATTCCAAGCAGAATAAACTCTGAAAAAGTGATTAACAAAGTTCATTCACATCAGCTATTTCCATATTAATATTTCTTTAACATCGAATTTTTCATGAATCATTAAATAACAATTCAGAAGTTCTTAAAGTGTTGAAATTAATTAAGAATTATCTACGCATACAACAAAATCTCTTTTCCTAATATCTGCCGTGCCTAAGTCGCACACACCCTTGTTATGATTATATCTTAGATGTGGATTTAAAGAACTATGAAATCCTAACTTGAATACTAATGATATACAATAAATAAAATAATTATTTATCACTTACTTTGTTAAATTAAATGATGCGATTAATATTTGTCATACACATTTATACCAGTAAACATGTATGGGTGTTGCAAATAATCCACAATACACAAGGGAATAAAATAGCAAACTTTTTTTAAGAGAACGGATAAACGTAAAAAAAAAAAAAATAGATTTGGCGAGGCAATTAAAAACGTTTTAAACATTACACAGAGTACTGGAATTAATCATAAAATATATAGAATGCTTTTCTTAATTTTTGTATAAGTTGTCCATAGTATATGCGAATGAAAATGGGTTTACAATATATGCTCTATTTAATTTATATTATAAATTACAATCTGAAAACAAACAGTATTAAATTGTAACAGGTAAATCAATAAATTATTCAAATTAAAAGAAATGTATAAAAGAAAACGTGTGAAATAAAATTGAAAAAATAAATTTCAAATTTCAGAAATTCAGAATGGAGATATATTTTAAAGTTTGTGACGAGGACGTTCTTGAAAGTTAGTCGGTAGTGTACTAACAACTCTCTTATAAAGGCGTTCTAGTGTTTTCAATGCGAACTTCATGTCAACATCTAACCTGTTACATCAACAGCGACATCTATACTGTCTTGTACTCTAAGTTTCCGAGTATGTGTGCAGCCTTCAGATTTTGCGGTTTCTGGCTTTTGCTGTAAATTTATGCAAATTTAGGTTTGCTGGTCTATCTGCAAGGTATATTAGTTGAAGCGAAAGGTTGTTTCGGTGAATTTGTGTCGAATCTTTCCCCCTGTGGTGAACAAGGTCTCCGCTGATAAGCTAGAATTTTATTTTCAACACGTGTCAGTGTCAGTGTAAATACAGTTCTGCTGATTTAAAGTTAGCCGTTTGATAAGATTTTTTTTTCAGTTATAGTTTTTTTTAATAAAATATACAAGGTGTGTATTTTAAGTAATAAGACAGGGTCTGGAAACAATGTTTTATTGATCCGATCGTTACAACGACTTAAAAGTCTTTAAAGTAGTCTCTCCTTGGGTGGTCAAAGCAGCGCTGCCATCGAAATTTTCACGCTTCGAACGCTCCCTGGAAGTTAGTTTCCGACATGTCCATTAGAGTTTTGGTCATGGCCCCTTGGATGGATGCAACGTCTTGAAAACGGGTTCCTTTCAAGGGAGTCTTCAGCTTGGGGAACGAAAGAAGTCAGCCAGACTCAGATCTGGGCTGTAGGGAGGCTGCGACAACGATGCAACCCCAATTCCAGTCAAGTAGGAGGTCACGACAAAGACGGTGTGGGCCGGTGCGTTGTCATAATGGAGTTTCCATCGGTCGGTGGTAGCCGGTCGCCTCCGCTTGATGTTTTTGTGCGTCTCTAGAGCACTTTTTTGTAGAAATTGACCACACGTTTGGTCACGGCGTCTCTTTAACCAAAATTAACATAAGCACTCCGCACCAGTAGCGATACCCACCCCGTCACAGCTCGGAGCCAACTGACGTGCAGTGCGTTGCTTAGCTTAGATCTCCCACACAAATTCCCGCCCATGGAGCTTGCGCTGTAGCGACTGTCGCGCCGCCCAGCGGCCAATCTCATTACTTAAAATACACAATATTTGGTTGCCACGAGTTGCTAATTTATTGGAAGTTAGACTGTATTAATGGTTTTGCGAGTTTCTTGCATTTAAGTTTAAGGTAGTGAGTGACCGCTGGATTTAGTAGTGAATTGAACTGCCAGTATTCTTCGCTTAAGTGGAACTTTGTTGTTTTATTAATACTTCTTGCCATCGCTAGTGAATATTAAGCTAGTGTTTGACCTTTAGTAATTGCCGGACGCCATAGGCCAAAATTTGTCAAGGTACTGTCCCACCCGTTTTGTCGGCATAGTTTAAATAAAAGTGTTTAAAATCTTAAAAATGGAGTTATGACTTACAAGGTAGCGGCCTTCCCGGCTACGCTACACAGTGACATTTTTCAGGCTGCAAGGCGTCTTTGGAGACAAGAATTTGTTATACTTTTTAGGCAAAAGAACATACATTTTTAGTCAATTAGTACCTTTCCCTGAAATATCGCTCTATAAAGTGTATAAGTATGGAAATTACGTCATGTGATCTTTCAGATACAACTACGGCAATAACGTAAGTTTATTTTAGGATAGAAATCGAGTGTTACTAGAGAAATATAAGGATCTATATATATATTACGCTATCGTACGTGGCACAGAAATCGCGATTATTTATCATTTGCCGATGGCAACGAGAGGTTGTGTTCACTAATTTGTGAATATTAAGGAAAGTATTTGAGGTATCGATTTAAAACTCACCACACATATGTAGAAAAATTTTTTGCATCCAAAAATACAATTTTTGTAAAAATTGACCTGCAATTTTTCTTATTTATTTTTAAAAACTAGCTACCAGCTACTTTCTGAAAAGAAAAAAAAATAAAGTGTGAAATCAAACCAAGAAACGCGCCATCTTGTTATTAATTAAAACATTGACTCCATTGTTGTACCCTATGCAGTTTAACCTCATTGTTGTCCGCATTGTTATGACGTCAATGTTACGAATGCACTCATTTGTTATTTATAATATAGATTGAGTAATAACAAATAAATAATAATAATAAATGAATAAAATAATCTTATTGGGCGGAGATTTCCGTCAAGTCAGTCCTACCTGTCATTTTTAGATTTTCAAGATCACTAACAGTTTCAAGTTGCATAAAGAAGAGAATATTTCACATTATGCAACTCACAGCAAATATGCATGCCTTTCAAACAGAGAGAGTGTTAGCAAGTTCGCTGTTACAGGTTGGCGAATGTCAAAGTGGGAAAACTATTGAGTTTCCCCCCAATTTGCTATCCAGATATACAAGATCCAGTGCAGCAACTTTTCAGTAACATTGATTTTTCAACAGTGACACCCTAAAAGCTTAAAGGACGAGCCATACTAACAGTGACAAACAATTTGTCAATTAAAATTAATAATAATATCTCCGAGCTCTGAAATTTACAATTGTGTATATAAAGACGTTTTCGATGCAGAAAATTAAAAAACAAAAAGATAAAAACATTTTCCTAATTGTGAATGGTGTAGATATTTTCAATATAATACGTATACACTTTTTTAATTTTAAAGAGTATCCAGCAACTATTGTGTGCATGCAAATGTTTTTTATATGCACGATGCTGGAAAAATACCTCTGTTTTCATATTTCTAAATGGTGTTCATATATTATGTTGTGTATATATTTTTTATTTCAAAGTTCCCAGTCCTAAGTGGAGAAGTTTTTATAGAGGATATTTATACATATAATGCTGAAATTCGTGTATTCTAATATTCATATAGTATGTAAACGAGTAGGCACTAGAGTGCAGATACTCTGCGCAGGGTCGGCTAGTAATATATATTATAGCGAAATAATGTTATATCATTCTGAAAATGAAATAAAATGATACATAAATCTTAATATTGAGTATTAGACAAAACAATGTTTAAACAACCAGAAAATTTGCTACATTTCTAATCAATTTGCGGTAGCATTAACCGTACTGTCGTCTGTTTATTGATGATATTATTCTTAATATTACAAAAACCGGTATATAATTTTATTAACTGTTCTAGTGCTATATGAGAGAGTTAGAATAACAGTGGAGTAAGTAAAAAAATTGAAAAATCTGGATCACCATATTTTCACTGAACGTATATTACATTATGTTTAGTGTGACAGTCTCATAAGTCATAGTTCACTTAGGGAGTCGCGAGAGGGCAAAACAAGTTGACCATTTAATGCCACAGTGATAAGACAAGATAAAAAAACCTTCATTTCTCAAATTATTACATATTGACTTACTCCCCTGTCATTCTAACCTCTGCATATACTTTATGGATTATATATATGTGACGATTTCACTGAATCACCTTATTTTTTGAAAATCAAAATTCAAGGCCAGAAGTCTCCACCTAGGAATTTTGCAGTCGTAACGCCGATCATCCCAATTCGTGGTGTGCTTATTGATGAAAATAAATAGGCAGTTGATTCCACTCCACATTTTATCCGGAAAAACTGTGAGGTTATGCTTTTACTGGTTCACATGACTGGTTCACATTCGTTCACGAATACAGAGCCGCAAAATAGTCTTTGGACCAATAGCATTACGGGACTCTATTTCCTGGGCGCTATGATTTGAAGCATATTAAACTCCCGACTGAAAAAAGCGCGGGAAAGACATTCTAGCTTGATTTGGAATGAGCCTGATTTTTTCGAACAAATAAGAAATAAAAAGAAAATACGTAGGTTTTACTGGGTCTTGGCAGAATGCCAAGATAGCATTTTACACTGAAACTGAGATTAACTTTTATATTTGAGAAAAGAATACTTTTTTGTCAGAAAACATAGGGGAATAAAAAATAAAAAGATACAGGTTGTTTTTCGAGTGAATTAAAATATTTAGCTGGGAAAGTGATATTTTAAAAGGATTAAATTTTAGGATGCGTTATTTTAATGGAATAAAAAGTGAGTAATTTTAACAGAACTGCATACTAGCGCTATGTTTTCAAGAGAATAAATTTAGAATAAAGTATTTTATATATGCGGGATTTTGACAATTTAAATAATAGAACGAGAAAATAATTTAGAGTAATGGGAAATAAACATAATTATAGTTTTGATGAGGCCAACGGCGACAAAATTAAAATTTGTTTCATATATGTATATATATATATATTCGCTCTGTTTTTTTACCAAGAATAAATTGCTTGTATTGCTAAATTAAAAAATGTATACAACCCTTTCTTTTATACGCGTCTATTACAATTTCAAAATAAATGAACCAACCACATTCAAATAACTTCTGATGTATTAATTTATTTATTTTGAAATAATTGGAAGATGCATCAAAATGTAAATTAAATTTAGATTTAAGAACATTTTCAGACAAATATGCGCATTTGTTAATACGGTGAGAAAAATAATAAATTTATAAAATTCCCGTCACTGTATCCAAATATCTTGTTGCGAAGAATAAAACAGAAAAGTGTTGCGTGTAACGTTTGTCTTTCTTTAGTTTAGAATAGCGAACCAATTTTCAATAATCTTCAGAACAAATGGATTATGTATTTAATTCAGTCGTTTATACATATACTTAATTACATTTCAGATAAAAGCAAACATATGATCAATGCCATTTAATGGTCGACAAGTATTTAAAATTTGTATCAGAATCTAAATTTTCGAAAACAAGTATTAAATAAAATGCCTGTTTCAAAGCAAGTAAGAATGTATTACGTGTAAAATTTATATTTCCAATGTATAATATATTCTTCAAATATACGATTATTTCATGGAAAATGAAATAAGTATTTAATTCCTTTGCTTATACTTACATAATTAGAATGAAGATAAATGCAGACATGCAATTATGCCATTTCAATTACCAACGATTATCTAAGATTTTAAAATGAAATAGCAAATAAAATATCAGTTTAAAAGCAATACACAAATTCTACAAAGCATACTACAAAGCAAATTCTAAAGAGTTATGTGCGATATTCATATTTACAAATATCTTCAGCGGTATATATATTCAAACTGTTTCAAGAATAGTATTGTATTAGATAGATAATGAAACATTACATTTAAAGAAATAAATGGTCATTAAACGTAGCATTGTTTCAATATTATCATTATTAATAATTCTTTTAATCTATAGGATATAATTTTAAATATTAAACCCTATTTAAACAAGTTGCACATATTTTAATATATGTAAATTACTTTTATTTAAAAATATCTAATTTATGCTGAAACGAGTTTAAATCATAAACTATGTCAGACTATCACCAGAACTATACATTTGCATTTAATTTCCCCAAAATATGCTTATCTACCTTTTAAAGCCGAATGATTAGAAATGAATTTAGGAGGTGGTTTGGGAGGAAATCCCACCTCCTAAGCTTCAAAATGTCTTCTGAGAAGAATTGGGATTTTATACAAATTAAGAGTCTAGATTCTAGAAGTACAATTTTCCTCTGTAACTACTTATCCCATTCCCGAACGCTGTAAAAATCCCCCCCACGTTTAAAACACTTTTAAATTCAAGATTGCAAAGAGTTTTTCAACAGAACTATTATTTAAACACCACCCCCTTTTTCAAGAAACTATAAGAAGATCACCAAAACAATTGGAAGAAATATACGGTAAATAATGAACAGGTAAATCGCGTATAATTTAAATAACTAAAAATCTCGTATATTTGAGGACGAAAATGCAAGGATATATATACATTTCAATGCGTATTTAACTGTTATAGTAATTTTTAACTATAATAGTTATAATAATTTTTAAATAAACATACTATTAGATAAAGAGATTATTAAATTATTATTATTTTACTCCGTTAAATAACTTCCATCCCAAAAACTATTTTTGAAGATTTTCAGTCAGTACTTTTTTAGAAATGGATACATAAAACAACTAAAACAAAACAAATCCAATTGCATCTGTGGATGTCAAAAAATTGTTTTAGTTTAAACCAATAATGTCTTGTTTATGTGCGGTGAATGCGATATTAAATTATATTTCAGCAGATATAATATGAAGTATCATCAATCATGTAGGAACAATAATAGATTTTAACACCCATTCTCCTTATTTTTTCATCTTACATTATAAATAACTTTTCACACTTGATAAATGATTTGTCTTTGTAAGCTCTTAGGAAGGATTACGTGTAAAGATATTCTGTTTCAAATTGAGAATGAATGTTTTGTGGTGCTAGGGGAATGACAATCAAGATTTATTGCATTGATTAAATTTGGTGATTCATGTTAGAAGTAAAATGTAGAAGGACATGCTAATAAGCTAATGATCTGTCCGCATCCAAAAGCGCAAAATCCACCCAAGAAAACGGTTTAAAATTTAATATATATAATCTTGTAGAATTTTGTCGAGTCATTTCAAATTTTATGAAAATCGAAACAAAACTTACAAAAGATATTAACAAAAATATTTATTAAGTGATTTTAATTTTTTAAAAATTGGTACTTCCTTGTTATAGCAACTTCCGAGGTTTCATCGTCAAGCGACCGAGATGTACCACGTTATCTGACCACGTTATCGGACATGTATGACGCTATAGTCATATATGACGTATATGATGGGTTAGAAAGACAGGGGGTGAAGTCAAAATTTAGTAATTTGGGAAATGAAATTTTGTGAAACTTGTCGTATTGCCGTTGTATTGAGTGGTCCAACTTGTTTTGCCCTCTAGCGACTCTCTATGACTTATTTGACTGGTGCATTGAACAGAAATAATTATACGTTCAGTGAAAATATGATTATCTAGATTTTCAAAATTTTTGACTTACCCCACTGTCATTCTAACACACTCATATGACATTTTACAACCTCTATGGCCAAGTTATATAGTCGCATTCTTCATTCAATTAAATTCTATCATACGTAATTAATTCAATGATATCCCATTTTAGACAATGGTTCTAGGTTGCCAGGGTAATTACGTCCTATTTAAGATAAAGTGATATTAAATCAGTATTACTGAATTTAAAAAAAGAATTTCTAAACTAAAATATTTTAATTATAGCAATCCTATAATCTATCGACAGTTTTTTGGATAGATGTTTCCGGAGAAATAGATATTAAATGGAAAAAGAGTATAAATATGGATTTCAAGTTCTTAAATTTTCAAAGCTAGCTTTAAGTTTCCCCATTGTAATGTTCAGTAAATTTTCACAAAAGATAAAATGTTGCCAACTTAAAATGTATTTATTTTATTACGGAAATAAATCATATCATATTCACAGACAATATAATTCATTTCTCTGAAATAATAACAGTACGAGCGCACCTCATTTGTCACGTTTATCGTACAATTCCCAACTTGTTTAAGATTGTAGGAAAACGATCTGAATCCCATTTTAGGTAGATTTCGTAAGAAATACTAGCTATTACATTCTCCCCTAAGTTGGAATTTTTGAAAATTTTTTGCAGATCTACGCCGATCATGACTGCTAGAACCCAAAATCACCCCCAGTTCAAAACTTTATATCTATCTATTAATCTATCTATGTCACTTTTTTATGGCCACGATAACTGCAATAATTCTGCGCAAATCTCTTCCAAACTGATACATAAAATCAAGGGGAATAACATCTCGTCAAGTTCGTTAGTGGGCAAAATCGAACCAACGGGGAGGAAATGAGGGGGGGGGGGTTGTGAAAACAGATAAAACTCCATAATTTACTAATTATGATACGTATCGAAGGGGGGGAAAGGGGGGTTTCAGAAGAAAAAAATTCATAACTTCGTCAATTCAAAAGATATCAAATCCGCTTAAATTTATTATAAATCATCTTAATATTATCTAAAAATTTTATATTGGCAAGTTTTTTATAGGACCAACCCTTATAGCAAAAACAAATTAAAAACAAAAAAAGATCTTTTTAGCAGTGTAGTTTATTTTAAGTTTGTTAATAGCTTTCTCATTTTCTGATGATTACATTTTTGGTTAATGTTGTTTTACGAAAATATTTTTCTTTAAGAGATTTATTTGAGATATTGTATAAAAAGAAAGCAAATGTACACTATTAAAAGTTTGCAGCAAACTCTCCAGTCATTTGACCGTTTTTGTAAAAAACGGTTACATAGCCATAATTTAACTATATTCTGACCATAATATGGGGAATAATATGGTCAGAATAGCGTTAAATTACGGTTATATAACCGTTTTCTATAAAAACGGTCAAATGACAGGGCAGTTTGCTGCAAAGTTTTAACAGTGTATATTTAATATATATTTTTAAGTCACTCGAATGTCTACAAGACTTTAAATGTTTTGAGTGTTATTGTAACATTGCAACGTTTTCTTAATCATCACATTAGAATCACCTAATATATTTCTTATTGTATATATTTTATATTTGTCCTTTGAACCTGTAATTTATTTGCAATGCACATATTTAAGTTTAATTTTGAATATCTTTGACCGAATTATAACCCCGAATAATTTATTTAAAAATGTTAGTGATTAATGAACATTTATTTGAATTACATCATTAGAATATGTTCTGGAAATTCACAAGGTTCTGAACTGCAAACTTAGATACGATATTTACAAGGATGTGTTCACTTCATGCACGCCAACTATTAAGAAAGGGGAACAGTGCAGTACGTATTAGATAACTAATAATTATTTTTAACAGTTTAAGAACTCCTGGATTTCTACATAATAATTCATAAAAGAATTTGTGAATATTTAAAGAAACGATTTGTTAGAATATCTGACCTAAATGAACATTGTAACTACCATATGAAATATTTATTCTAATTGTCATTGTATATTATCAATGAGAATTTTTTAATAATTTTCTATGATGCAAGGTATTTTGAAACGAAAAACATATTTTATTACGATGGATTATAAATTATTAATGTTACATAATGAATTAAAATGCAATATTTGTTTCTTTTTTATACTATGTAAGAAGTAAGAGTTTCTAAAAGGTACAGATTTGGTTACATAATATTCAGAACTTCAATTTATTTAAATTGTTGAAAGTTTATATATTATATATAAATTTTTAAACGAAAAACATTTTGAAATTAATATAATTTACACAAAACGTTTACATTTAATAAAAACAATTGCTGACTTCAGTCAAAAATGTGTGCGCCTATATATATATATATATATATATATATATATATATATATATATATTAAAGGCTTGTTTTGGTGGTGATCCCTTACAGAATTTTTTGGAATCCGAAATAGTATTTTTGCTATTCTGTCTGTAATCTTGTCCTTTTTCATATATTATAGAGTCTATCTTTTGAAAATTATCACATCGCGTCGTAGAGCATATTGAATATGTTATCAAGATATACTGGACTATTTCATATTTTTAAAACATTAGTGGTATTTCTGAATTTATTTTACAGGAAAAATATTTATGCAGGTTCGTCTATTGCACTTCAAAATTAGATATATTGACAGCAAAAGTATTTAATAGGAATATAGATAATGAAAACGGTTTCAACTAAAAGAAAATCTTGGTTGAAGCAAAACCGTCTGAATAAAATAGGAGAGTTAGAGTACAATAAATAAATACCATTGAAATAAGTTAAAAAATTGTCCCTTCAAATCGTTTTCTTTTTCAAAAAATATTAATTAATTTATAACGGCATTCTTTATTTATTTACAATTGTTTAAAAAAATAAAATAAAAGTTTTGCACATGCAAATTTTATAGGAAACTAGCTGGCCCGCCCGACGTTTCCCAGAAACGTGATTATAACCTTAAGCATGTTTTTAACCAAAAAGTCTTATGATTTATAGATTTAACACGACTTTGTAGGAAAATATAATAAAAAAATAACTTTTGACGGATTTACACGTTTCAAACACCGGAGATTCCGTAAAACATATTTTTAGAAAACATTTTTGCCGTCCGTCTGTCTCTGTGTGTGTCTGTGTGTCTGTAAACGCTCTATCACCCGAACAAATTGATATAGAGACAACTTTATGTTGACAACTTTAAATGTACTTATTTTATTACGGAAATTAATCATATCATAACAGACATTCACTACGAACGTACCTCGTTTGTCACGTTTAACGTACAATTTCCAACTTGTTTTACTTACAAATGGCATTTTCTGCATGACAGTTCCTTAAATAAGAGATGGGTACCAAGCTTGGAGTTCCTTTTTATTCCAGTAAGGATTAAAAAAGTTATCTTGTAATTTTTATTTCCGGGTCTTTCTTCCGTCGCTGTCATTCTTGTTAAATTTCGGCTGCACCACTCTTGCCCAGCGCTTTGGAACTTGATTTTCCGTTTCTGTCGATCAGGGGAAATTATAGGCAACAAAGACAACATAATTTCCCTAATATATATATATATATATATACAGGGTGGTTATAATTAAAGTCCCAGTTTCCAAATAATGTAAAAAAGGAACCACTGGTCAGAATGACTTTAAATTTGAACTGAATATACTGGGAGAAGGGGGAAAGGGTATGTCATACTACAGAAAAAGTTCTAAAGTGTATCAATAGATGACGCTGCAAGCGGAATAACGAAAGTGCATTCGGCTACAAGTGACTTTTATAATCGAAATACCACGGATTTGTCATGAGTTGCACAGTAAACCAACCGTATTGTTCAATGTGCGTGATAGTTTCGGTTGTTTGACGGAAAAAATGACTTCCAAATCAGTCAACAGTTGAGGTACTGTTAGTGGATTGGATGAGAAAAATCGTTTTTAATTGTCCTTGAGATAAAAACCACATAAAAAGCACATGATTCGATTTTTAATTGAGAATGGGTGTCTTTTAATTTGCATAGTATGCTGCTTACAGCGTCAACTATAGATACACTTTGGAACTTTTTTTTTACTTATGCTATACCGTTTCCCTCTTCTTCCAGTATATTCAGTTCAAATTTGAAGTCATTCTGTCCAGTGGTTCCATTTTTGCAGCATTTTGAAAGTGGGACTTTAATTGTAATCACCTTATATATATATATATATATATATACATATATATATATATATATATATATATATATATATATACATATATATATATATATATATATATACATATATATATATATATATATATATATATATATATATATATATATATATATATATATATATATATATATATATATATATATATATATATATATATATATATATATATATATTATATATATATATATATATATAGAGAGAGAGAGAGAGAGAGAGATTGGTTGTATAATTTTGAATGCATTTTTAAACAAGACTTGACATTGCACATTCAAATACTCAATAAAATGTATGTCTAAATCATATGTACTCTTATTACACCTCGTTATTCAAAACGTAATCATTTATCTGAATTCATTTTACACTACATTACTCATGTTAATATTATTTATTTTGAAGTATCAATCTGAATTACTTTCTCGTAAGATCTTAAACAAAGATATAATAATTAGCATTTGCAATTTTACTTTTTAAATGTATGCAAAAATAATAAATTTTAATTTAATTCATTTTCTCCCTTAAATAATTGCAAATACATTAAAAAACATAATTTATAAAATCACGGATTTTTATATTCTGTGTTTAAGAAAAAAGTACAAAATACTTGTATTATGAATGCAAAAATAATAAGAGATATACATTTGTAAACTCTAAATGCCTATCATTTTATTTTATGTATAAAAAAAATATATATTATCAAATTCTATGTGCATGTTCCACGCAGAGCTGAAATTGTACGCACTGCTTAACAAGAATGATAATCGCTTGTTTAAAATGGAAAAATAATCCTTTAAAATTAACATTTTAATCTGCAACGAACATAAAATTTTCAGATAAATTAACAAACTATTTATATTACATTATTATGGGAGTAATTACTTTTATTCATTTAGCAATATATTTAATAACAAAACACAGAAACTTGATAAATAAAAGCTAGATCAATCGAAACGTAGAAAAAAATTGGATAGAGATGAAATAAATTTATATTTAACATTAAAGTTTCGAATAATTTATTTAAATATAAAGTATTGAATGCTTTCTAATACTTCTCAGCTATTTGTCTTGTTTACGAAATTCATCAATACAGAATATGTCGCGCGTAATAAAGAATATAAATGGATGGATAACTTTTAATAATTTATTGATAAAGCATGTTGTCAGTCGCCTTATGTGAAACTAATTAACTATGAAGCTTCTTTTGAGATATTGTCTTACGACAATCTTAGAAATAAATAAATGAGAACGGACGGTATTTCAAATGTAAACCGTCAATCAATTTGCAATGTTAAAATAAAATGGCATCGTTATCAAAATGAGCGAAATTAAAAGTTTTCTTTATTTTATGAGAAATATATAATTTTTCGTAATCATATTACCGAAATTGAAAGCAAATAATTCTAATTTTTAAAGACACATTATTTGCTTTTGTTTAAGATGTAAAAGTCTTTATGAATTTTCAAATTTCAAATAATCCAATAGAACTACCTTAACGATTTGTACTACAATGTAAAACAATAAATTATATTGCTTACAAGGAAGGTCTCCATAAGCGCATACTCAGAAAATTTTGAAAAAAAAAATACAGAATATTCTTCTTATGAGGATATATACGTTTATATAAAAAAAAATGCTGCGGAACCTCGCTATAACGTCCGTAAAAAAAAATGAACATTTGTGTTTTTGGCTATTTATCACTAGTTGGCGGTAACAACGAAAACAAATACGATGTTATGATAAACACCCTTTTAGGAAAAAGTATTTCTTCTCTTTATACTGAACTATTTTCAGTAAGTATAATTAAATAAATGCACTTTTATAACTACGGTTTTGCCATATATATTTATTTGTATATATGTAGAAAATTAACGATCGTACTCTACGGATTAAAACAAAATTTAATTGATTAAAAATACTTGAAATTAAAAATTAATATCCGATTCGAAGCACTGTCTTTTGGACTTCGATATTGTTAGTATCGGAGACAACAATAGAAAGGTTTTGTTGCCATGGAAACAACGATTTATTCAATATCGAAATGTATTAATAAGAGCTTTCTTAAACGGGTAGTTAATGTTAAAATACGCTTAAAACTTATCTTATACTGCCTGCGAAATCGCGTAAATTAGCAATAGGCAACTTTTATATATATTAATAAGCTTATAGAAAAATAATAAACTATTTACTCATTAAAGTTAAAATTCATAAAGTACTCTATGCACTTAAACACTCATTTAACCAAGAATTTTCAAATACGTTAAAATCGCTTGCAATGGCGAGGAAAGATTCTTGCTCGCCAAATCGCTTATTTTTGCGCCAAAAACGCGAAAAAATTTCATTTCTTTTTTTGTTTACAGATTTTCTAATTGGGATTCCGCAGATACATTTGTCTGGTCCTTTATTACGTATATGAGTAGTCCCATTAGAATTTTTTTCGAAATATTCTGAGTATGCGCTTTAAGGAGTTGTTAGTTATTGAAAAATAAAATTTACTATTTTACAGTACGCATTTAATATAATCGTCCGTGTGAGGAATATATTCTTAAGCAATAAATGTAAGTAACACAGTGCTTGTGAACTTTTTAAGTAATCACGCTTATCAGTAAAATATGAGAAACTAAAGTTGTCTTCTGTATAAAATATATAAAATGTAAATTTCTTATACTTCCGCAAAGGTGGTTAGCATTAATAAAATTCATTGAATATATTTCATTATTAATACCTGTATGAAATACTTAAAATATTTCCCGAAAGGAATTTATATGTAAAAGGGGAAACTAGCTGTAACTGGTAACACGTGCGACTGTTCATTTGCTGTTTATTTTACTGTATATTATGTTTTTAGTTTACGCATTTTAGCATTTAAAAGAAATATGTCTCAGAGGAGGCTATTGTCGTGTATATATTTTAGTAGATTATATATAATTTGTCTTTTTTATAGTGTCCGAAATCTAATTTAATAAACATGAGCTGTTCAGTACAACTTTTGAATTATTTCAACAAGCTATTAGAAACAGTGTAAAAAAAAAGATTTAAATTATAAATCTGCAGACAAAAACAAATTTTCTGCGATAGTTGCGTCGAATATTGATAAAACCTTTTCAAACAATCTGCCGAAAGAAATATATTTATTCATAAACTATTATAAATCACGATTTATTTATTAGTCATGTTATGAAATTCAATTTGAAAGTTAACGGTTCTGTTATCTTTCCATTTCAAAATTTCAACATATGTTTTGTTTCTGCTTCGAGGAATACAGAAAATATAAAAACATATACATAAGATTAGTTGCTAGAAAAAGTACTAAATGTTTCTGACATAGACAATTTAAACAAAACAATTTGTCTTCAAATCATAAATCAGAGTATTTTTTAATGATAAATTGCTCTAAATTGCTCTAAATTATTCTTATCATGAAATTCAATCTTTAAAGTTAACGATTCTGTTATTTTTTTCATCCCAGTTTAACGTGACAAAAACCAATTTTCTGGTACATAGATACAAAAAATGTTTTGAAAAATGTGTTTCTATTTTTATATAAAATACTTAACTATCCTACTAAAAACCTGGCTGCCATTTTTATGCCTCTTTAGAAACACAGAACACGTCTCTTTCTCATTCAAAGACGGAATTTTTTCTTCATTCGTGGCAAATGTGATGAATGGTATCCTAATTTATATTAAATCTCCAATATTTTCTTTGGAAACATTGTTTTGGACTGAAAAAAATTTGCTTTAGCTTTTTGTCACGTGTAACTGTGATATATTAAAAGCATGTATAATATATATAGTTATGTCATTGAACGACATTTGTAACTTTCATACAATATCGATGTTGTCACAAATGATTTTAATAAATAATTTAAACATTAGAAATTAAAAAGTATTGATATTATATAGCAAGATTATAAAAAATATTCTTTAAACGGGAAAATTTGAAAAAATAAACGTAATAAATGTTGATATATAGTTACGTAAACGTAAAGTTTTATATTTACTTACAGATACACGTAAAAATGTTCAATAAATTCTCCTCTAGCGACACAAACAACATCGCTGAGGTACTCAAATTTATCACAAACGTGGACACTGGACAATCATGTCCATTGTCAATTAAGCTAAAGCAGTACACCCAGAAAAAGGAATTGATTAAAACAACAAAACATGTTTTGTTGAGTACATTTTGGTTGTTTCAAGCAAAATTTTTAGTTGAAGTAAAAAGTTGGTTTTGTTGCTTTGAGAAAAAATATTGTTAACACTCTTACAAAATTTTAACAAAATTTTATCAATTTTACTTGAATTAACAAAATCTTTTTTTAAATGTTACCATAATTTTGTAATTTGTAATTCCAGCAAAATTTTGTTGCTTTTAAAAAATTTAAATTGTTATGTAGTAGTCATAACTCTCACACATAACTTGGTTTATTTGACTTATAAAGCTGTATAATTAAAGGATTAACATAATTTTTGGATAATTAAAACTTTTTTAATTGGGACGGACCAAGGTAGTTTTAAAAATTCCCCTATTCCATTTATTACTTTCTTCTATTTTTACAAGAAGAAAGTATTGGAGTCATGAAAATTTTCAACTTCTGGTTTTTGACGGATTTTAGAAGGTTCTGAACTCGATTTGACTGTTTTTAGAAAATAACTGTCTATGACTCTGTCTGTCTGTATGTGACAAAAATTTTGAGGGCGTTCTATTGCAAGAACTAATGCACGGAATTTAATAAAACTTTATATCCAGTTACTTCCTGATATAAATTGGTGCTGATTAGTCTTTGGCGTAAATCGCGCAACAGGTTGCGCCGCTATGTTGCAATTTTCGCGATTTCTGAAAAAGAATCGCGATTTCTCAAGAACTAATGCGCTGATATACATCAAAATACAGATTTAGTTAGACCGTGACATAAATAGAAGCTGATTACGTTTTGGTGTAAATAGCTCAACAGGTGGCGCTGCTATGTTATTTTTTTCATGATTTTCACTATAACTAAATCTCAAGAACTAATGCACGGATTAATTATTAAATCATTTTCAGCAGTGATTTACGCCTGTAATTCTTAAATAATAACCAGTGAATTTTTATCCTGCTTGTTTTCAAGCGTAAACCGACAGAGTGAAAAATGTCCCAAGCCGGGAATCGTACCCGGGTACTCAGAATAGCGCTCTGAGGCCATAGAAAACGGCAGAACAGTTAATTTTTAATTTATTTTATGCAGTGAATTACGCCTGTAATACTTGAATAATAACAAGTCAATTTTTATCCTGCTTTTTACAGGCATATTTCACTGCTGAAAATGAATTAAAAATTAACTATATGTTGCCGTATGCTAGGCTTTGTATTTTCGTCTCATGTTTGCTCCAGAAATTTGCATGCTCATGCAGGGCCTGTTTACCGAATAGTCCCGGGAAGCCCGTGCTTACCCAAAGAAATACAAAGGTGCCCACAAATTTACTTTTCAAAATAACTTTTTACAAAAGAAAAATAAAATAAAAATAAAAATAAAAAAAATCAATCGGGGTAAAAAATGCATTTTTTCCTTACGGAATTTTTATCTAAGAAGCTCGCTCTTTCTAAATTGTTGTTTACTCGAAATTTTTATGGTAAAATTTCTTATTTTTGCAGCATACCAAAAATGGATTTAGTAAATAACAAAGCAATTGGTAGAGGGGGGACCCAGAGTAACGTCGGGCTTCCCCTACTTTTATGTCTTAAGCGGGCCCTGTGCTCATGATGACATTTCCATCATGTGCTGCTGTTGCAGCCGGTCCGACATATATATGAGTGAGAAATTTCCAGTTTGCATATCGTTCCTTCTGGCTCAGTGGTTAGAGTCTCAGATCGTTATTCTGAGGACCCGGTTTCGATTCCCGGCTTGGAACGTTGTTCAATCTGTAGGTTTACACTTGAAAAAAGTAGGATAAAAATTCACTTGTTATTGTTCAAGGATTACAGGCGTAATTCACTGCTGAAAATGAATTAAAAAATAGTTAAGTTTAGATTGGTTCTAATACGAAAAATAATTTAAAGTAAATATTATAATTGTTTATGTAACAAAAATCTTTTGTTGTTAAAACAAAGTAAATTCTTAAAATTACACAAAACAATTGCTCTTTAAACAAAAGTTTTTGTTGCCGAAACTGAAAAGAACTCTTAAAGTAACAGATAATTATATTTATTTTGAGAAAACATTCAACAAAAGAATTTTGTTAATTCAAGTAAAATTGAAAAATTTTTTCTTGAATTAACAGATAATTTTTTTTTTTGCTGACGATACAAAATTTTTTGTTGGAATTGCAAAAAAATCAACAATATATTTCTTGTTGATTCAAACAAATTTTCTATTGACCCATATTTAAACGGAAAGTTTTGCTGGGCCAAACAAATTTTTGTTGATTCAACAAAACTTTTCTCTGGGTGAGTTTGGACGAAAATGCATCTTATGATCTGAAATTTTGTGTAATCAAATTAAAAAAAGATTTCCAAAAATGTCAAATAGATGGCGCTGCTTCTGGAAAGTTATCGAATAGGTAAAATGTCTTTATACATAACAATGGTGAAAGACGCACAATAGGGTGAAGTGAAAATGACCATGAAAAATTTTTTTGGGGAATTTTTTCTTTGGATAGGTTTTAAAACTTGCCTTTTGGCACACTGAAAATTAGGTTAAATTTTCATTTAAGTTGGAATTCATCTTTAGGGCTCTACCAGCTTTTAAAGTTTATGCTCTTTATACGTGAAAAACCAATGGAGTGTAAATAACCATGAATTTTTTTGGGGGAATTTTTTCTTCGGATAGCTCTAAAAATTTGTCTTTTTCACACTGAATATTAGGTTAAATTTTCATTTAACTTAGAATTCATATTTTGGGCTCAATCATCTCTTAAAAATTATGCCCTTTATATGTAAAAAACCAAGATTGCACTATGTACTGTAAATTATTAAATTTTTTTTTTTACAGATATTTTCTGATTTTAGTAAAATAACCCATACAACATGACTGATTAAAGTATTACTTGTGATCAATCCAAGTGTCGCCATGTTTCGACAACTTGAAGGTAAAGGTAACTCTAAAATGTGAATTGTTTGCAAAGAAGATAAAGAAAATGCAAAATAATTAGATATTACAGTTCACCTTTATGTATTGAATATACATGAGAGATAGTTGTCTGAATATATAGGAAAGACAGTTTTCTAAATATATAGGAATACAATAATATACGGATTATATACGATGTACAGTAAAACAATCTGATATTTCATTCTAATTTTTATTGGCCTTTGGTATCAAAACTAGGCATTATATTTCGTGATTTGATTTTTTCTCGTATATATCCACCCCTTTCTTCTACTCCTACAACTGCTAATGATGCTTCAGTAACTAATTTAATGCATGTTTCAAAGTAAAACTCTAAATCTTTTGGCAGTCCTTGTTTAAAAAAAATATAATAGCACCATTCTTTCTCACAGTGTTTACAGCTGTTCCGTCACATCCTATAGCCATAAGTTTGTCAAGGTTTATGTTGTTTTCAATGCATTATTTTAAATGCTTTCTGCAATATGCTTTCCTGAACCAGAAGATGGTGTAATGTGTCACAGATACAGTGAATTTAGCTCTTTAATCAGAGATACATGTTATTCACTTATAGTTATTCGATTTAATCCATCTCCAATTTTCTCTTCATGTTATCTTGATTCGATTTTCTCTTTTATGTTTTCATCCATCAAAATATATACTTTCGATTCCTGCTTCTAAAGCCTTCAAATCATCTTTTTTAGCATCTCCTGTTTTCTTATATTCTCTGCGTACTTTGCTTTTGTTAAGGCGCCTGACTACGTACGGAGCAATTTTTTTGAAAAAAGCTATTTAATTATTTTTAAAACTTATTTTTATTAAGATTATGAGTAGAAACTGCAAAAAACAGCAAAAAATATTTCATTCATTGATAATATTTTGGTAAATGGAGGAATTTATAGTAAAATTCAGTGAAATTTGGCCCAAAACGCAAAACGCTCTATAGAAAATTCTACTGAATATATCTTAATTTCCCTTTTACACATTATATATTTGACATTGATGAAGGCAATGAACTAAAATCTAAGAGATATTTTAAGTATTTCAAAAATTATAGCCTATTGCACCTGTTTACATGCTGTTTTTTGTAAAATTCCTTGATGTTATTCCACGAAAACATCCATAAAACAAAAAATATTTATTCTAAAACTAAATCTTTAGTTCATTGCCTTCACAATAGCATAAACAACATGCAATTTAAATTGCATAGTGATATTCCAGTAACTTTTTGAGAAATCGTGTTTTGCGTATGGAATTTTCACCAAAAATTACATTTTCCAGAAAATGCATTTAAAGTTTAGATTTATGTTTTACTGCAGGAATTTACAATAATATGCATCCAAACTTCACTGTTTTTATAAGCCATGCTGTTTTTTTCATGTACTGAGCCATTTTGTATTTTTAGAAGGCCATATTTTTGCCCCCACACCCCAGGTTTTGAACAATGCAAAAGACAACGCTTCACGTCGAAGATGTAACTGTTATCGAAAACACCATATTCTTCAGTTTTAGTGACCTAGATTATTTTTTAGTCATTCAGTAGCTTTTTATATCATGTATACTCCAATATTATACAATTTTACAGGTAAATAAAGCAAAAAATATTTCGTTCATTGATAAAATTGTGATAAATGGCAGAATTTGTCGAAAAATTTTGTGAAATTTGACGCAAAACACTCTTCAGAAAATTCTACTGCAGGGGTGTAAAAACTAGGCGCCAATGGGTCGATTGCCACCACTAAGTTTTATTAGTATTCTTTACTAAATTTTATTAGTATTTTTTACCTAAATTTTATTAGTATTCTTATTAGGCGAAGAATATTAAAATTTCAATGGCGAGAATCGGCCCATTGGCGTCTCACCCTGTTCTACTGTATATGTCTCAATTTCCTTTTTACACTCCATATTTATGAAATTGGTGAAGACAATGAACTAAAATCTAAGAGATATTTTAAATATTTCAAAACTAATATCATACGGCACCTGTTTATATGCTAATTTTAATAAAATTCATCGATGTCATTGCACGAAAACATCCATAAAACAAAAAATATTTATTCTAAAAATAAATCTTTAGTTCATTGCCTTCACAATAGCATAAACAACATGCAATTTAAATTTCATAGTGATATTTCAATAACTTTTTGAGTAATCATGTTTTGCATATAGAATTTTCACAGAAAATTATATTTTCAGAAAATGCATTTTAAAGTTTAGATTTATGTTTTGCTGCAGTAATTTACAATAATATGCATCTAAACTTTACTGTTTTTTATTTTGCGAAGGCCATATTTTTGCCTTGCCCCCCCCCCCCCCCACCACCACTCCAGTTTTTGAACAATGCAAAAGACAAAGTTTCGCGTCGAAGATGTAACTGTTATCGAAAACACCATATTCTTCAGTTTTAGTGACCTACATTATTGAGTCATTCAATAGCTTTTCATAACATCTATAATCCAATATTATACAATTTTATAGGTAAATAAAGAAAAAAAATATTTCGTTCATTGATAAAATTATGATAAATGGCAGAATTTGTCGAAAAATTTAGTGAAATTTGACGCAAAACACTCTTCAGAAAATTCTACTGCAGGGGTGTAAAAACTAGGCGCCAATGGGTCGATTGCCACCACTAAGTTTTATTAGTATTCTTTACCTAAATTTTATTAGTATTTTTTACCTAAATTTTATTAGTATTCTTATTAGGCGAAGAATATTAAAATTTCAATGGCGAGAATCGGCCCATTGGCGTCTCACCCTGTTCTACTGTATATATCTCAATTTCCTTTTTACACTCCATATTTATGAAATTGGTGAAGACAATGAACTAAAATCTAAGAGATATTTTAAATATTTCAAAACTAATATCATATGGCACCTGTTTATATGCTAATTTTAATAAAATTCATCGATGTCATTGCACGAAAACATCCATAAAACAAAAAATATTTATTCTAAAACTAAATCTGTAGTTCATTGCCTTCACAATAGCATAAACAACATGCAATTTAAATTTCATAGTGATATTTCAATAACTTTTTGAGTAATCATGTTTTGCATATAGAATTTTCACAGAAAATTATATTTTCAGAAAATGCATTTTAAAGTTTAGATTTATTTTTTACTGCAGTAATTTACAATAATATGCATCTAAACTTTACTGTTTTTTATTTTGAGAAGGCCATATTTTTGCCTTGCCCCCCCCCCCCCCCCCCACCACCACTCCAGTTTTTGAACAATGCAAAAGACAACGTTTCGCGTCGAAGATGTAACTGTTATCGAAAACACCATATTCTTCAGTTTTAGTGACCTACATTATTTTTGAGTCATTCAATAGCTTTTCATAACATCTATAATCCAATATTATACAATTTTATAGGTAAATAAAGCAAAAAATATTTCATTTATTGATAAAATTATGGTAAATGACAGAATTTGTAGTAAAATTGGTAATTTTTGGTTAGTCGGGCGCCAGTGATATATGTACATACATACATACATATATATATGCATATATAGATGTAAATACATATATATGTATATGCATTTATATATATATATATATATATATGTACATATATCACTGGCGCCCGGCTAACTGAAAAGTACCATAAAATTTTTTGAAATTTGACCCAACACACAAAACGCTCCTCAGAATATTGTACTGCAGAGGTGTAAAAGATAGGTGTCAATGGGCCGATTGTCATCACCAAGTTTTATTAGTATTCTTCGCCTAAATTTTAATAGTATTCTTATTAGGCGAAGAATATTAAAATTCCAGTGGTGAGAATTGGCCCATTGGCACCTAGTTTTTACACCCCTGTTCTAATGTGTATATCTCAATTTCCTTTTTATACTCCATATTTATGAAATTGGCGACGACAGTGAACTAAAATCTAAAAATATTTTAAATATTTCAAAACTTACATCATATGGCACCTGTTTATATGCCGATTTTCATGAAATTGATGGATGTCATTGCACGATAACATCCATAAAATAAAAAATATTTATTCTAAAAATTAATCTTTAGTTCATTGCCTTCACAATAACATAAACAACATGCAATTTAAATTTCATAGTGATATGACAATAACCTTTTGAGAAATAGTGTTTTACGCATACATAATTCAACAAAACTTACCTTTCTAGAAAAAAAAAAGAAATATTACATTTTTCTTAGTGAAAATGTGAAATTTTAGTAATTAAAATGCACCGCCTTTATACGTTACACCCTCTTTCTTCTCAAGAACAGAACATTTGTTTTTTCTAGATGCACGTAATTTTTTTCTTTTTGTTTTTGTTTGGGGTAATGAATGGCGATTAGCACTGCTGAGACGAGTGTTATCTATGTCATGATACTCATTAGTTGTATGACAACCAAAATTCATTTTTAGTTCCTGCAAAACTTTCAATAATCCCTGAAATCCATCATTGAACGGAATTACAGACAAATACGAGCCTAAGTGTAAAGTCGGAGATTCAACAAACACATTTTTTGGTAATAATGTCCACAAAACTGCATTGAAGCTTTCATTTGCATTTTGTGTTTTTCCATGCAGACATTTTCGAAGCAATTTCTGGTCACATAATTTCATATATATTGGCTTTACCAAGTTAATTATTTTGGGGGGAAGACCCACCGAGGCATCTTTGTAAGTTTTCTTCCCTAAAGCCAAAGCTTGTTGATATCTGCACCAACTCTTTGCACCTATGGGACACTGACCATGCATCGGCTTATCTTTACTTGAACAACAGTGTGCGAATGCTGCAATTGTTGCACGTTGCATTTTTAATAAGCTACCTGCATTAGCTCTTATTGCTATGCCATAATAATTTTGTAGTTTATTAATAAAATTGTCCGTCAATTTTCCTTTTCCACCGATTCCTTTCGTGTTCGCTTTTAATTTCCGTAAGTGGGTTCCAACTCTTTTCTGGATGTAGCCAATACACTCTAATTTATTTACAGAGTACTTGCCATACATGTCCTTGACAGCATCATAACCTTTTGAGTCACCATCACCATAATATTCCGTGTAATGGAGTGCATGCAGATTTTGGGATCGTTTGAAGATACGATATGCACCAACAACTTTCATACTGCTCGACGATCCAGTGTGATTTGAGCAGACATGTTTTGGCTTAGGTTGTGATGAAGTTTTATCCATATTTCTATACTTAGCACAAATTCGACAAAATAGTGACATTATTTCTAAGTCTAGAATTTTCCCAGTAGCAACTGAAATTGCACTGACAACACCGTTGAGTGAAGAATACCCTCGACGTTGCCAGGTACCATCGACAGATACTCCACATGTAGTCACTTCATTCTGCGGTGCACATACTGTCACTTCATTCTGCAGATCACATGTTGTCGAGACATTTTTCAGATCACATGTTGTCGACTCATTCTGCAGATCACATTTTGTCGACTCATTCTGCAGATCACATGTTGTCGACTCATTTTGTAGATCACATATTGTCGACTCATTCTGTAGATCACATATTGTCGACTCATTCTGTAGATCACATGTTGTTACTTTATTCTGCAGATTTTGTGTTGATATGATTTCTCTTGCAGCTGTGTTCATGGAATTTTTAGCAACAGCTTCAGCAGCATGAAGAATTTTCTCTTCCTGTCGTCTAAAAGTAAGTTTTGATAGGAAAGGTAAATTCATAGTAGCAGAAATTTTTTTTCCAGCTGTGAAACCTTTACCAATAATTCGAAGTGAATACACAAATCTGGTATTTACTTCGTTGTTTCTTCCACTCTTCTTTGATGTTGAAAACCCTGTACAAAATGTACATGATTTGCATTCTAAAACGAAGTTGGAACAGAGACCAAATTTGGAATCTTCTTTCAATTTTAGATTACTTACCTGACAAGATGGGCAACATAGCATAGAAAAAACATTTATTAATATATCCATGTCAATAATCCGGCATCCAGTTACTTTTTCTGAATTTAAATCTTCAGTCTGTTCCAAAACTTCATCAAACTTTTGAAGTTTTTTCGCACTAGCTGTCAAATTTGCACTTGTTTCTAGCCCAATTTTTTTAGCATGCTTCTTTGCATTGGTATGTTTGTTTCCGTGAAACTTTCGCTTCCGAGTTCTGGAAACACTTGTTCCTCCCATTATAATAAGGCAGAATATAATTAATTAAAAATATGTGAAAAACTGGAAGTATTTAGCGAAAAAACAAACAAATCGCGAGCGAAAATCTTACTCAAATGACAATACACAAATGTAAACACAAGCGTCTAACTCTCGTTGTTGCCAATTCGTACCAAAGAAATTAATGAAAAATAATATAGCCTCGAACCCAGAAGATGAATATTGTCCATAGAGCATAACATAATTATTATTTACATTACGAAAAGCTTGCAAACAGCGAAATTGCTACAAACATAAGGCGCCTTTAAACAGTACTCCCGGCCCTTTAAACGGTACTTCCGGTTTGAGTGACAGTTGTTGAGTAGTTTAAAAACCGCTATAACTCCTGTTCTATTTATCGTACAATAAAAATAAATACAGTTTTGGAAAGGTAAAAAGTTGAGCTTTAAGAAAATGTAATAAAATTTTTTTGACAATTTTGGTCGAAAACTGCTTTTTAAGCGTAGTCAGATACCTTAATTATGTGTGATGAATCGTTTTCTGTTACAATGCCGACATCTTGTAGAGTTGCAGAAGCTATTGCTGAAACGCATCTATCAGAAACCCCATACAGGTCTGAGACCCTTGAAACAGTAGGTAGACGTGTTCTCATTTGTCTTTGTGACTCTTCTTTAGAAGTAGGTGCTTGTGATACGAATATTAATTCTTCACACCTGATGAAGAGCTACTACTGTTTTCTTCATCACCACTTTCAAAATACATAACAACTGTACTGTCCTGATTAACTGCACACTTTAAATTTGGCTTTTCAGCCCACATCGAGTTCCTTGTTTTCCTGTCTTCTCATTGCCTCAATTTACTTGTCTTAGCTTTATCATGCGTGCCAATAACCATATTTTTTGTTGACCATTGGCGAAGAAGAAATTTCTGTTCTTTTGGAGTTCGTCTTTGATTTTTCACACCTACATTTAGGAATTAGTTTGTATTTGCACGCCGAAATGTCTAGAAGTTTACTTATAGCTTCAGATTTGAAAAACTGAACCTTCTTCACGTAATTATATTTTATTTTGGATTTGGGGAATCGAATAAGGTTCTGGTATTCAGAAAAATCGTTGTCTATCATTTGCCTTTGGGAAAATACAGAAATTGACGCTTTCTTCTAAATTTTTTCGATCTTCTCTCTTAGATTTGAATTACTTATGACTTTGCTCGATCTTTAGCATTCCTACTCTGTTTCGATTCTTATCTTGTATATAAGTAACATTTTATAACGTCTTCTATTGTTCGCAAAACTTCATTTAGTTTTGAAGGAGCACTAAATATTGGAAATCACTGAACTTCTAGTAATGGTAAACTTCAGTTTGCCTCCAGTCGTACTCATTTTTACGCTAAAAATGAGAAAATAATTTGTAAAACTCAATAAAACGTTTCAAAAATTTTAAAATAAAGACTTAATGTTTAGAAATGATAAAGAAAGTTACACTAAATATTTTAAATATAAAAATAGCAAACGAGATTACCAACGAACGTTGTAAATGTACAATTTATTGTAGAAACGTATTGCGTGAAGCAATGAAAATATAAAGGTTCTGGTAGAGTCCTGGAGAGTTTTTCAAAATTCATGAAATTTTGCATGTATATTATAAGTACCAAAAGGCAACTTTTGGCTTCTATCCAAAATCAAAATTCCAACTTTCGTTTTTTCATTCCACCCTAACGCACAATGCGTATGCACAGTTTTTGCCCAAACTGTAGCAACCCACATTCCAGAAGTTAACAATAATCGTATATCTATTCTCACACGTTTAATCGAACTCAGGAGGGCAAGTATTACTAAGTTCTGAAATGTGGGTTGCATAGTTTGGACAAAAACTGTGCATACGCATTATGCGTATTTCGCCATTGTTATGTAAAAAGGCATTCTACATATTTGAAACTTTCCAGATGCAGCGCCATCTATGAGAAATTTTTGGAACGAATTTTTTTATTTGCTTAAACAAAATTTCAGATCATAATTATCATTTTCGTCCAAACTGCACTCACGTATGCCAATTGCTTGATCCTTTATTGAATTTTAAAATTGTCAAGTAGTTTTGGGACACCTTTTTATATTTAGCAGCAAAAACGTAAATTGAATTTGACGTTGATCTTTTAAAGCTATATTTAAAGCTGTTTATCTATTCGAGAGAATAAAATATATTTTCATGAAATGTGCAATAATGTGTTATTTTTTCATTTCTCAATTCTGGGCTTATCCATTTATTTATTAAATTTCATTTCAAGAATAAGGTAAGATTTCTTGCATTTATGACTAGTAATTTATATTGATACTTCAAAGTGACTGACAACTAATATTAAGAAACTTGAAAAGTAGATATTAAGAATGATGTGCAGTTTAATTTCGATTCTGTTGGTGATTGACTTAATGAAATATGTTTAGCCCGATCTGACGTTTACTTAATTAAAGTCTAGTGTTATAGAGATGTCTCTTCTATTGAACTTTTATAGAATCACGTAATTAAAATCTGTGTATATGTAAACGTTAACTATTATATGTTGCATGAAATGTTGTATAACAGACTATTGAGTCTTGTTTCTATTCAGGTTAGGGTAACAATCAGGGCAAATATGTTTTTTTTTAATCATATAAATTATACGATCGTAATATGAACATATGTGTGTTTGTAATTGAACTTGGACACTTAACTATATAGCATTAGTATGCATCGTTATCGCCCAAACCACACGAGAAAATTTGTTTAGACTCAGCTGTCGTACAGGTTGGAAATTACTCGGCATGTACAGCTCAGCCAATAGTCATAGGAAATATACACCACATTACTCCTTGGATTCGTCAGCTGGTGATTTCGATCAAATACCAAAAGACAAAAGAGTTCGATGTACGATTTCTGTGTAAACGTCGAATCACAACAGGTCGAATCACAACAGGTTGAATCACAACATGTTGAGTCACAAAGTCGAATCACAACAGTTAAAGCGGACTGTTTGATACGGCTTCTAAGTCTTTAGAATCTTGCAATGGATTGTCTTTTAGAATGCCTCTAGGAATCATAGAACAGCAACGTGTTTCTTTTAACATCATTTCTAATTTTCTTCTTCAAATAAATTCATTTAAAACGAATTAGGTATTTATAGCATTTTTACATGCACTAACAGCACACATAAACTAACTCGTTTATTCCCTTTCCGATAATTCTGTGGACGGCTTCTTTCAAATTTGTAAATTCAAGCTTTCGATCCACATTCACAATTTGGGAAACACATAGTTGCCATAGCATATTCTCTTATCCTAGAGTTTTCTTAACCTTATAGCATATCGCATTACTTTATTTATTTCATTCGCCACTGCATTTCTTCTCAAACTTTCTCCCGTATTTCTTTAAATTATTTTTCTAGATGAAGGTGGTTTTGTTTCTTGTTACATCTTATGTGTTACAACCTAATATAAGGCAGGGTTAGGTAAGAACAGAGATATCGCTCTCGCAGATATGAGAGTGTAGCGTTAGCAAAATCTGTGGTTATCTGGTCAGGAAAAGCCTTTCTGATTTTTCGTCTCTAATCTATCCGTTTAGTAATACTTGCACGTCCTCCAATATGTTTTACACAGTACTTCCATCTTCAGTCATCTTTGGTAACTTGAAATGACATTCTTCGCGTACTACTTTGAAAACTTGTGATTGACAAGACTTACTTGTGGACGTCGAAAAGACAGATGCTTGCACTCAGATGATGTTTTACAGACAATTAATAATAATATGAAAAAAATTGTGTTAAAGGGACATTGCTTAGTGTTTTTTTCGTATTTTTAAATGAGCTATTTAAGATAGATTAATTTAATATAGTTAAAAATCTGCATGAAATAAATAAAACGTTATAAACATTTTTTATAATAATTTTAAACTGATTAAAATATTATAGTTAAAGTTTTTAATTATGCAAAATTTCAAAATGTCTCATTATTTCAATTTTTTTTTCCAGACCAATAAAGTACCAAGTTTTTGTTTACCGAAATTAATCCATTATTTAAAAGTCCCATGCGTATATAATCATTAAATTTTGTTTATACGATTTATTTTTAATATATTTTTTTATATATTAAAAATGAAATTGAGATTTGTTTTTTAAGTTAAATAAATATATGTCTTTCAAACGAAAACAGTTAATTTAAGCATGACTTAAAATAAATGTTCTAATAAAAGTTTTTGGAAATATAGTTTGGAAATAAGATAGATGGGATAACAAAAACTAGATTTAAAAGAAAAACAAATGAAATCAAAAATAAAATAATAAGCTTAAAGGAAGATGATTACAAGAAGTACAAAAAAATATTTTGAAGCTTAATGTTATAAAACTTTACATTCACGATAAACCTAACTTTCTAAAACTGTTTTGCAATTTAGTTTCTACAAAAAAATGTTTTAGTTGAGAATTGTTCGCATGCAAAAAAACTATATACAGGATTGGGAAAACTGATTAATACACTATAAAAAATATTCAGAAACGTCTCTGAAAATAGGTGGCCAGCAAATGACACTTTATTTGTATAAATGGTCGGAGTTTGGGTGTTTTAATTCTGGTTCCTGATATGTAAATATTAGTTGTAATGTACTGAAATGTGCGTGTTAAATGTCAAATTAAATATGTGCGCCAAATCTACAGTATTCATTCAACAAACTACGCGTGTTTCAGGCCACTAGAATTACAGCAATCTAGATGAAACATCCACATTTTTGAAGAGACGTATGAATCTGCGTGCAAACTGAATGTGCACTGAATGTTATGAATGGGCACTGACAAACAAACTTATTGTTTTTATATTATACTTTTCATGCAGACAGGAGAAGGAGACATTTACATTTAATACTTTCTTGTGCATTTATATACAGGACTTCTTTTAAGAGGTCCCCTTTACAGATGATGGTCATCGTCACAGTGTGCATCATCTTCGAGGCTGAAATTTCTGCGATTAAACTTCTGAAACAACCTTCGAATTATGTCATCTGAAACAGCATTTTGTCCATATACAGCACAAATTTTACGCGCAGTCTGACTAGCAGTTTTACCTTTTTGAAATAAAACAGCATATGACGAAAATGAACTTTTTGGTTCTCCATTCATTCCAATGCACTGAAACAAACATTATGCCCCAACACGAGCCGAGAATTAGGCAGTGCCAACTGCAAGATTAAATGTACATATCGTGGTCATTTAAAGTTACTCCTTATCGGCAGTAGCAAAACAACTAAACGAAATTGCACTTTGCTTTTTGAAAAACCGCATATCTTTCCGGATGACCCAATAGATTTTTCGGAAGGCTTTCTCGAAATAGCTTTTTCCATCGTCAAAATGTTCAATATATCTTCCGCAAAATGTACGTACAACATAGCGCGGTTTTTTAAATTTTCGCAAATATGGGTAAAACAAACACTCTTTGACTTTTTTAGGTGCATTGAGAAACCGATTTGGTTCACATAACCTGCAAGAATTAAAAATCGACAACTGTACTGCTTTAGCTTCATTGACAATGGACAAGATTGCCCTCGTTTGTGATAAATTTGAGAACCTCAGCGATGTTGTTTGTGCCGCTGTTGGAGAATTTATTGAACGTTTTTACATGTATCTGTAAGTAAATATAAAACTTTACGTTTACGTAACTATATATCAACATTTATTACGTTTATTTTTTCAAATTTTCCCGCTTAAAGAATATTTTTTTTAATCTTGCTATATAATATCAATACTTCTTAATTTCTAATGTTTAAATTATTTGTTAAAATCATTTGTGACAACAGCGATATTGTATGAAAGTTACAAATGTTGTTCAATGACAGAACTATATATATTATACATGCTTTTAATATATCATAGTTACACGTGACAAAAAGCTAAAGCAATTTTTTTCAGTCTAAAACAATGTTTCCAAAGAAAATATTGGAGATTTAATAAAAATTAGGATGCCATTCATCACATTTGCACGAATGAAGAAAAAATTCCGTCTTTGAATGAGAAAGAAACGTGTTCTGTGTATCTAAAGAGGCATAAAAATGGCTGCCAGGTTTTTAGTAGGATAATTAAGTATTTTATATAAAAATAGAAACACATTTTTCAAAACATTTTTTGTATCTATGTACCAGAAAAATGGTTTTCCTCACGTTAAACTGGGATGAAAAAAATAACAGAATCGTTAACTTTAAAGATTGAATTTCATGATAAGAATTTTTTCGAGCAATTTAGAGCAATTTATCATTAAAAAATAGTCTGATTTGTGATTTGAAGACAAATTGTTTTGTTTAAATTGTCTATGTCAGAAACATTTAGTACTTTTTCTAGCAACTAATCTTAAGTATATGTTTTTATATTATTCTGTATTCCTCCAAGCAGAAACAAAAAACGCAAATAAACATATGTTGAAATCTTGAAATTGAAAGATAACAGAACCATTAACTTTCAAATTGAATTTCACAACATGACTAATAATTAAATCGTGATTTATAATAATTTATGAATAAATATATTTCTTTCAGCCGATTGTTTGAAAAGGGTTTTATCATTATTCGACGCAACTATTGCAGAAAATTAGTTTTTATCTGCATATTTATAATTTAAATCTTTTTTTGTTTTTGTTACACTCCGTTTATAATTGCTTGTTGAAATAATTCAAAAATTGTACTGAACACACACACAGCTCATGTTTATTAAATTACATTTCGGATGCTATAAAAAGGACAAAATATTTATAATATACTAAAATATATACACGACAATAATCTCCTCTGAAATATATTTCTTTTAAATGCTAAATTGCGTAAACGAAAAACATAACATACAGTCAAATAACTTTCATTAGATTGTTGATTCCTATAAGATATTCATGACTTCAGAAAAGCGTTCTTTATCTTTTGAAACCTGACAAACTGATATATTTTGGATATTTAAAGAAGCTTTTATAAAATCAATGTTTCTTTTGTTGCCACTGATTTTCTGTAATGTTAACAAGTTATTTCTATAGTGTAGTTATAAATTTTTCAAACCAGCATATCGGTTTTGAATGCTATCACTTCTTATGAGTAACATACAAAATTGATTTTTTCATTGCTAAACCGAGCGTTTAAGCCGACAGAGTGAAAAATGTTCCAAGCCGGGAATCAAACCCGGGACTCCAGAATAGCGCTCTGGAGGCTCTACCACTGAGCTACAAGGAACGATATCCCAATTCGGCATCACTCACTCTTAGATATGTTTGACAAGCTGCAACCGCAGAACAAGATGGTAACTGTCAGCCAGAGCACATTGCAGCCTGTCCAACATATATAAGAGTGAGAAATACAGAGCTGGGATATCGTTCCTTGTAGCTCAGTGGTAGAGCCTCAGAGTGCTATTCTGGTGTTCCGGGTTCTATTCCCAGCATGGGACATTTTTCACTCGGTCGGCTTAAACGCTCCTTTTTGCAATAAAAAAATCCATTTTGTATGTTGCTCATTAGTTTCGAGCGAATTTCACTCCTGAAAAATTAATTGGAATTCACTTGTATCAATTCCTAATTGAGCATTTCCAGTTCCGTAATTGATTATATAAATGCAAGAGTAATATAATATTACCAGAGGGCCCGTGCGAAGATTTCGCACTGAAATCTAATATTTTTAGGTACTTCTCTATTAACCTGTCGACCGCTTTTCATAACTAAAAACTACCGACAAACTGTAAGATTAAGCGTCAAAAATGCAGTCCCATTTACTTGATGTCAGAATCATTATGCGTGTTTGTTACGTCATCTAGTGGTATTACATTCGACATTTGCGTGTATTTTTCATTATGTTTTACTGATTTAGTAGTTATTTTATTAATTAAAATAGCAATTGTGTCCTTAAATTCTTATATTTTATTTATTTTTTGATATTCCAATGGCAACGTTCTCCCGTTTATTTGGCGATAGTTTTTTGTTATGAAAAGTGGTCGACGGGATAATAGAGAAGTATAATTTTTTATCAATATGTAATATTTATTAGATGCAGGTTTAAGCTTCTAAAGAAAAAGCAAGGATAAAAATATCTGCAAACAACATTTAGTTGTAAGTCAAGCCAGAATATCATCTAATTTATTCCATCAAAGTTAGATTAAAAACTGATCCAAGATTGCTAAAGCCACGCGCGAGAAAAAAAATTAACAATCGTATTTTGACTGCATTAGAGGATGACGTCATCCGCTTCGGGAAAACCATGGGACTTAGAAATATCAATCTAAACATTTCAATTTCAATTTCGCTTTTTAATCATAAGTATAAAATAAACCCGTGCGGTGTTTTTTTATAATAATTGCTATGAGCATCCTATAATGTGCTTTTTTATTTTTTTGGCAACAATAATTTCAGGAAAACCTTTCATTTCTTTCATGAAAACAATGCCGATTTAATTTTTCAATTTCAGCAAATTTTAATCAAAAACATGTTTTAACGATTTTTTAAGTGGGCTATGTCAGAAGCCTGTTCTAAAACCTTTCATATGGTATCTCATTCGTTGTTCTGCGTTTCATATTTTCTGAGTAAAAGGGATGTTGACAGGAGAAATAATATATAAGGATTAAATTTAATATCAGTATTAATGCTGTTTGTTTATAATGTTTTCTATAAAATATGCCCGTTGGACATAAAATTGTTCACTTAAAACTGGTTAGAATCCGAAAAGTTTTGAAGTTTTTCAAAAAGCAAAGCGTGATTTTGTCCAGTTATTCTCCTACTGTTGATAAGGAGTGACGTTAAATGAGCAGGACATGTACATTCGGTCTTTTCTGCTGGTGGGGCATAATTCTCGCTCGTGTTGTGGCACAACGTATGTTTCAGTGCAGTACTAAGAATGGAGAACCAAAAAGTTAATTTTCGTAATATTATGCTGTTTTATTTCATGAAAGATAAAAATGCTAGTAAGACTGCTCATAAAATTTGTGCTGTATATGAACAAAGTGCTGTTTTAGATGACACAGTTCGAAGGTTGTATGAGAAGTTTAAGCGCGGAATTTCCAGCCTCGAAGATATTAACCGCTGTAACAATGACCATCATCTGTAAAAGGGGAAGTCTTAAAAAAAACTCTCAAGAAAGTATTTAGTTTAAATTTCCACTTTTCGTGTCTGCATGAAACGTATAAAAGCAATATATTATTTTTTTTTTTGCCAGAATGTACTGCAAATCGTATTAAAGATTGTTTTAATGAAAAATAACGCTAAACGCTTGTGAATTTGTATAAAAGGAAGAAGAGAAAACGAGAATTAACAATGATTTGTTGAAATTTAAATTTAAAATACTTACAGCGTGCCAAAAATATAAAAATATTAACTTTAAATATATGAAAAGAAACAATGATAAGTAAGCCTAATTCTGCAAATAGAAAATTACAAAGTTTATTTCAGCCGATATTTTCCTTAATATTTCATGGGGGTTTTCTTTATTTGTTAAGAAAAATACTGTATATCTTAAAGTGTTAAAATTAACTAGGGAATATCTGCGTATTCAATAAATTTCTTTTTATCACTTTCAAACAAAGTTGAAAAGTGTTTATGAATTCGGTTTGTCTGTATGTCTGCTGTCTGTCTATCTGTCCGTACTATAACTCACGTAAATAGACTAGGATTGTCATGCAATTGATATATGTTATTGAAGTTTACTATGGCATTTTAGGTATTGAAAATGAAGTGTGTAGCATTTACAGTTTATTACAGGGACACTCAAAAGTATTCCGTTACATTGCGATCTATGAGGAAAAGTTATTTGCGGTTTACTCTAATGATGTTACACAATTTCAAACATATTGAAATTGATATATATTACTGTGGTGCACTACAAGAGGCTTAATATGAAATAAGGTGTGCATAGCACTTATAGTTCCTTTACAGGGATACTCAAAAGAATTCCGTTGCATTGCGGTCTATGAGGAAAAGTCATTTTCGGTTTACTTTAATGAGGTTACACAATTTCAAACATATTGAAATTGATATATATTACTGTGGTGCACTACAAGAGACTTAATATGGAATAAAGTGTGCATAGCAGTTATAGTTCCTTTACAGGGATACTCAAACAATTCTGTTACATTACGTCTATGGATAAAAATCGTTTGCGGTTTATTTTAATAATGTTTCACTATTTCAAACATACTGAAATTGATATATATCACTAAAGTACATTGCAAGAGGCTTATTTTAGAATATTGTGTGAATGGCATCCATCGTTCATTTACAGGGACGCACAAAAAAAAATTCGCTACTGTCTGTTAACAATAATTGCGGGAAGTGCTTTTTCAGATGCTGAACACGTTTTTAAATTTAACTTAACTTTTGTCTATTACTTGGTGTGTATAAATTCTGTATATCATATACAGGGCAGCACAAAAGTTCTCGAGTATGTTTCCGTTTATTGGCGAAAATTCCAGAAGGAGAAGTTTAGGTAATGATTTGTAAAATTACTTTGAAAGTGTTACATAAACTATGCTTAACGCATGATTTTTCGTTCTTTTTTTAAAGTTATGTTCTGCACTTATTGTCAAGTGCTCATTTTTGTAAAATTCAATTTGCACTCGTGATTCTGTGCAAATGCAAATCAACTTTTGCACTTTTTTCTTAATATCAGTTGAAAGTTTAACATTATATTCTATTTGTTCCAAATGGTATTATTTATTATTTATAACATATCGTTAAAATACATATTTTTCCATTCTACAAATTTCAAATTATTCGGTTCTTCTTATCAAATGCAAAATTAATTTTGAAAAATCTCAATGTTAAAATACAAGGTGATTATAATTAAAGTCTGATTATAATCTAGGTGATTATAATCTAAAGGAGCCACTGGTCAGAACTGAATATACTGGAGGAAGTGGGAAATGATATGGCATAAGAATGAAATGTTCCAAAATGTATCAATAGATGGCGCTGTAAGCGGAATACTTTGCAAATTAAAAGACACTCTTGCGCAATTAAAAATCGAATCATTATGTGTTTTTTATGCGGTTTTTGACCCAAGGACAGTTAAAACCGACGTTTTCCATCCAATGCGGTACGACCTTGCCATGGTGGGTGGGCTTTTCACTAACAGTACCACAACTGTTGACTGATTTGGAAGTCATTCTTTCCATCAAACAACCGAAACAGTCGCACATTGAATAGTACAGTTGGTTTACTGTGCAACTCAAGCCAAAGCCGTTGTATTACCTTCCAAAATGTCACTTGAAACCGAATCCACTTTCGTTATTACGCTTACAGCGCCATCTATTGATACACTTTCGAACTTTTTCTTTCTGGTGCCATACCGTTTTCCCCTTCTTCCAGCACATTCAGTTCAAATTTGAAGTCATTCTGACAAGTGGTTCTATTTTTACAGCTTTTTGAAAGTGTGACTTTAATTATAATCACCCCGAATATATATATATTTTTTTTTTCCTCGGATGGCGGCACCTGACGCCATAAACCAAGTTTATATATATATCATAATCACCCTGTATATGAAAATATCGATTTATAAGTAGAACTAACTTTGAAAATAGCATTTACAAAGTTCATTCACATCAACTATCTTCATATCATCATTTCTTTAACATTGGGTTTTTCATGATTTTTTATTTAGTAATCCAGAAGTCCTGAGAGTGTTAAAATTAATTAAGAATTATCTACGCATACTACAAAGTTTCCTTACTTAATGGGTGGCGTGCACGAATTGCACACACCCTTGTTGAGATTGTATCTTAGTATTGGATTAAAGAACTGTGAAATATATGCTAATGGTGTACAATAAATAAAACGATTATTTATCGCTTACATTGTTAAAGTAAACCTCGTTATTATTATTCGTCATACATATTTATACTAGAAAATAAGTATGTTTGTTGCAAATAAACCACAATACACAAGGGAGGGGGGAGAAATGGCAAACTTTTTATAAAATGATTAAACATAATAATTTTAGCTGTGACTAGGGTATAATTTTAGATGTGACTAGGCTATTATAAACTTTTTGAGCATTACATAGAGTAGAAGAATTAATCCTAAAATATATAGACTGCATTTCTTGAAAGTTTTATTTTTTGTTCGTAGTTCATGCGAATGTTTATGAACATGAGTGTTTACACGTTATGCACTATTTAATGTACTACATATTACAATCTGCAAATAGACAATATTGAATTATAACAGGAAAATAATAATAATTAAACTTAAATACTTATGAAAAACAAAAATGTAAAAGAAAATTGAAAAATATTCATTAATCATTGGATATTAAACAAGTTGGAAATTGTACGTCAAACATGACAAATGAGGTACGTTCGTACTATGGCTAGTTATATAAATATTCAGATCTTGATGATTTTTAATTCTGTGAAATGAATTATATCGTCCGCAGATTCATTTCTGTCATAAAATAAGTATCTCGGTCGCTGGACGATTAAAACCTCGGAAGCTCCTATAACAAAAAAGCACCGATTTAAAAAAAAAAAACTCACATTTCTTAATAAATGTTTTTATTAATATTTTCTAAAGTTTTGATTCGATTTTTATAAAATTTGAAATGTCTCGACAGAATTCTGAAAAGATAATATATCTTAAATTTCAAACCATTCGGCTGGGAAGTTTTTGCGTTGTTATATGCTGACGGACGGACAGACAGACGGAAGGACCAGACGACGATAATAGATGCTACGTATTTATATGATTACGAACGCACCTAAAAATGAGATATTTTAAATTATTTGACGAGGATATACTTGAAAAGTATTAGAAACGAGTACAACCTGCTAAAAACTGTCTTTAATAGTGATATATATTTAAACTATATATTATAAGGAAAGAATATTTTATCATTCTGAAAATGCGAATTTAATGGGACTTAGATCTTAATATTCAGTAACATATAAAACAATGTATATAGCGCCAGATGTTTTACCGCATTCTAGTCGGTTTGCGGTAACGGCTTGGTTGTTAGTAAGCTTAATACTACAAAAACAGATCTATAATTTTAGTAAATTTTCTAGGGCTCTATATTTTATTAATAGGGCATAGACATACTTATACCTTCAATATACTTATACAGCTTTCTCTCTCTATCTCACTATATATATATATATATATATATTATAGGTAAAGGATGTTTTATCATTCTGAAAAGGCGAATTTAATGGGATTTAGATCTTAATGTAGAGTAGCAAATAAAACAATGTATATAGCGCCAGATGTTTTACTGCATTCTAGTCGGTTTGCAGTAACGGTTTGGTTGATAGTAAGCTTAACACTACAAAAACAGGTCTATAATTTTAGTTCATTTTCTAGGGCTCTATACTTTATGAATAAGGCTTAAATATACTTATACCTTCAATATACGTATACATCTCTCTCTCTTTATATATATATATATATATGTATATATATATATATATATATATATATATATATATATATATATATATATATATATAGATATATATATATTCACTCTTTTTTACCAAGAATAAATTGATTGAAATGCTAAATTTTAAAAAAAAGATTAAAACAATCCTTTATTTTATTTGAATCTATTACAATTTCTCAATAAAATGATCCTTTTGAAAGTAGGTAAATATTGCCAATTATGAGACATTTAATATTTACCTTCCATACTCCTATAAATTTTGTTGTTTTGTTTGAAATTCATTGAAAGCTGCATTAAAATCTCAATTTAATTGAATATTAAGAACGATTTCAGAAAAATATTCGAATTTACTTAATTCGGTGAGCTAACTAAAACATTTCTCAAATTCATGTCACTGTATACAAATATATTGTTGCAAGGAATAAAAGACAAAGGTATTGCGTGTAGCATTTGTCTTTCTTTAGTGAAGAATATTGAACTAATTTCCAATTACTTCGGGAACAAATGTAATAAGTACTGAACTTATTATTTTATACATGTGTTTAATTATAATTCAGATAAAAGAGCGAAAACAATAAATGCAATTTTACCGTCAGTTCATAGGTAAAATTGGTATCAGAATCTAAATTTTTCAGACGAAATATTAAATAAAATACCTGCTAGCAAATAAGTGAGAACGTATTGCTTGTAGTATTTCTGTTTCCAAAATATTATATATTGATCAATTATACGATTTCTTCAAGGAAAAGGAAATAAGTATTTAATTCCTTTGTTTAGTTTTATATATGCAATTAAAATAAAGATACATGCAGGCATGCAATTATGCCATTTCAGTTACCAAGAAATATCTAAGATTTAAAAATTAAATATAAAATAAAATACCTGCTACAAATCAAATTTAAAAGTGTTCCGGGACGTATTCATGTTTAAAAATATCAATTGCAAATCAATCATATTGAATTTGCTTCATGAATCGAATTGTATTTAATAGTTTATAAGAACCTGCTTGAAATCAAATTTAAAAGTACTCCGTACTATATTCATATTTACAAATATCATCTGCCAATCGATCGTATTGAATTTGTTTCATGAATCAAATTGTATTAGATAGTTTATATTATCATTATTCTTAATAAATTTTTCTAGGATATAATTATAAACATTAAACCTATTTAACAACGTTGCACGCTTTTTCTTATATGTAAATTATCTGTATTTAAAAATACATAATTCATGCAAAGCCACGTTTAATTTATAACCAATCACCAGATCACCAAACTATCACCAGAACTGCACCTTTACATTTCCTCTAGCAGCGTTTCCAAACCCGGGGTACGCGTACAACAGAAGGTAAATGACTTTTTTCTTTCTAAGATCGTTTTGTCACGTCACAGTGTAGGAAATCACGAAAAAACAAATGCTCGTTTTAACCGTTCTATACTTCGCATTAATGTCCATAAGGTGTTTTTGTACTAAATCGATAATGCTCCACAACTTTCTATATCACTTGTTCTCTCTATCTCTTTGCGTTTTCGAAAGAGGAAAGCTAACTCCTCAGTCTTCCACCAGGTGGTGCCGGAGGCGGTTTCATTCATTAGCGCATGACTACTTTACTATACCTAGACACAACTTTTATGAATAAAGCAGCAGCCGGTCCGAAGTTAAAAGGGTGGCAAGGGACTTTAGTGGCCATACTGTATAATGATAAATTGTTGCACAACAGACGCAAAAGTAGCACATAACATATGCAACAAGAATATAATTCCTCAAAATATGAAATATTTAAATTTTATGAAGAAGGTATATGTAAAACATTTTTTATAACAATTAACTATAAACACTTATAACAATTAACTATAAACACTTACAACAATTGACTATAAACACTTATAACAATTCACCATAAACACTTATAACGTTAGAACATAAAAACTACACAGGCGAAATACTGAGAAACAGCCTGTCTTTCGCCTGTGTAGTTTTTATGTTCTAACGTTATAAGTGTTTATAGTTAATTGCTATAAAAATGTTTTATATACACCTTCTTTCATAAAATTTAAATATTTCATATTTTGAGAATTATACATATACATATATATATATATATATATATATATATATATATATATTGAAAAATACTTGCTTTTTGAAGAATTTTGCATATAATAATTCAAGCCAAAATAAAACTGCATAGTGTCAAATGGGTAAAATGTTTACATAAAACTAATATATAAGTTTATAACTAAAAATGTACTAAACTATATTGTACTTCGTCAATTATTAAAGCTTTTTTAATATACATACTTTAAACAATGTGTTTTATTAGTCCATTTTTCTGTTTTCTGAGATAAATTGTAAAAAAAAATTTAGTAACTACAAGTAAGACCCATTCATGTCACTAGCGTAAATATAAGTTATTGAATCAGCTTACCGTAAAACAGTTAAAATTTGTATCTTCATATGAATTTATGACAGGATTGATTTATTAATATAATCTTAATTTTTTTCAATTTAAATTGCCTACGTATTACCAACAGATAAAAAGTTGAAGCGCATTTTAACTTTTTGGGAACACCTTGTATATATGCTTATAAATATCTCTCTCACACACACCCTAGATCAGAATATATAACCCATTTTATGTGGTTGTCAAAGAAGTGCTAAACATTTTAAATGCGTTTGACATCAAATACATATAAAACTTTAAATACAGGGTGATCAGAAAATGAGTATACATTTGAAAAATTAATAATTCATGGAATAGTGTAGGTAGAGAGGTAAATTTGACAAACATGCTTGGAATGACATGCGGTTTTTTTGTAACAACACAAAAAAAAGTTTGAAAAATGACAGACAGATGGCGCTGTACAGCAAAACGTCAGTGACGCTGCCTGAGAATCGTGTATAACGAGAGCTGTAACGAGAGAGAGAATCAGATGCACCAGCAATCGCAGCATGTTGACGTTACCAGAAAAGGCAATGTTAGTGAAGCTCTACTGTCAAAATGGGGAATCTGATACTGCAGCTTTACGATACTATCGCCATAGGAAGGTTATTCGAACGGGTAAAGGTCCTATGACAATTGCATCTGTGAAGAGAATGATTTTGAAGTTCGAAGCCACGGGTTGTTTAGACGATGGGTTCTGTAGTGACCGACCGAGCACAAGTGCTAATGTTGCTCAGACTGTTCAGGACGAATTGGACGATTGTAGCAGGTTCGTCTACGCATGGGGAAGTGGGCGTTCGTGAAGTCTCACTGGTATTCCATACACTACTGTTAGGGTAGTACTAAGACGTAACCTCCGATGCTATCCGTAGAAAATCCAGCGTCATCATGAACTGCTATCTGGCGATTTTGTGAAGCGGAGAGCATTTGCGGTGTGGCATTTAAAAAGATGGCGGAAGATTACGATTGGTTGTCTAATGTGTTGTGGACCAACGAAGCCTATGTCACACTCCGAGGGTCTATCAACACCCACAACTGCAGAATTTGGGCTACCGAAAATCCTAGAGCTTTCGTATAAACTCCATTGAACGACGAGAAAGTCACGGTGTGGTGTGGATTTACCACATCTACTGTTATTGAGCCCTTTTTCTTCCAGGAAATGCGTTATTCTGGTTTTCTAACTGATAGCGTGACGGGTGAGAGGTACGTTGATATGTTACAGAATTGCATCATCCCTAACCTGACTGATAAACACCTATTGGAAAGTACGATTTTTATGCAGTATGGCATTCCATCCCATATTGCTAGACGTGTGAAAGATCTCTTGCGCATGTCGTTTGGTGATGATCGCGTGCTGAGCCGCCATTTTCTTCATGCCAGGCCTCCCAGGTCTCCAGATCTCAGTCCGTGTGATTTTTGACTCTGTGGTTACATGAAACCGCAAGTCTACCGTGATCGGCCGACATCAATAGGGGGCATCATACACCAATTTCTCACCATAACTACAAATATGCTGTACAGTGCTGTGCACAACATTGTCCCTCGACTACAGCTATTGTTGAGGTATGACTGTGGACATGTTGAGCATTTGTTCTGAAGAACATCGTCTTTGCTTTGTCATAATTTGTTATGCCAATTATTGCTTTTCTTATCACATGAAGCGCCATCTGTCGGCCCTTTTTTGAACTTTTTTTGTGGTTACAATAAAACCTCATGTCATTCCAAGCATGTGTGTCAATTTTTACCTCTCTATCTACATTATTCCGTGAATTATTAATTTTTCAGAATGTTTTTTTCTATGATTTGGCATATATGAATTCATGTATCGAAATGACTATTAAAGAAATGATTAAAGTTATGAAACTTCACAGAGTTATTTTTGGTTAGATATTTGTTAAATTGTCTGCAAAATGCTTTGTTTAGAGATATTTTTTTAAGAAAATGTTTCTCGTAGTAAAACATAGTACGCATATAAATATCGGTATAAAAGTCATCACTGATAACATATCTGTAATTGAAACGTGTATTGATTAAAAAAGTTTTATTAAAGTTAGACCTTACTCAGAATATGATAAACAAAAATACAGAAAATCTTGGATTATATGTACAATTTAGCCGTATCTCAAAAACTTCAGTGTAACCCTCGTATTAATAGTTTTTTTTTTCATTTTTAGTCCGGAAATAGAGATCGTATAGGGGCTCTATCTAGCAAAATCCATGGTAGTTCTGGTAAAAAGCTTACTTTATTACTCTATCCCCATGTTTTTGGGTCGCTATCCAAATTTTTGACTTCCCACCAAAATTTCCTTCGGCAACCCCCCAAATAGGTTTTTTTTTAATAATTTTTTTTATTGTTTTAAGGAAAAAGGATCTGAAAATTGAAAAAGTAGATAAAAGTTGCAACAAATAAGATACATGACATTATGACGTAGGATTGAGGGGGAGGGGGGGCTGTCTCGTAACATGTGCCTCGGCGCTGCGTTACGCAATTCCGTTTAACCACTCACATCATTGTGAAGGGTATAAATGCCGTTATGAGAACACTACATTAGTTGCGTAAGTGGATTGTGGATCTAGGTGGATCTTGGTGGATTTCTGCACCGCCTCCACTTTTGAGGGTTGATTTTAGCGGATTTCAGCGACGCCTCCACTTTGGACGACGTATTTCAGCGATAAGATAAGAAGCGTGTTATAGCAGGATAAGGAGTGTTCGCCCCTTTTTGAGGTGTGTCCGCTCCTTTATTTTGAGGAGATAAGATTTTTTGACTGTGTTAAAGTATGGGTCAAATATGGATTCAGGATCAAAAGTATGAATTCAAGTGAGGTTACCCAGCAAACACAGATCTATCGGTAAGCAATCGGCCGATTGCCGCTTTGCCGTTACCGACGGTATCGGCACGATACCAGCTGCCGTACCGGTTCCGTAACTTTTTCGAGACGCCGCACGACTGACGCCCGACAGATAGGCGCATAGTCGGTCCGGTATCGGCAACGCCGGTAGAATCGACGGCACTGTTCTGTGCCGATTGTATACCAACAGTTATCCAAACACCTATCGAATCTGGTCCGGTACCGGCAACGCTAACAACGGCGAGATGCTGTGCCGACCGTATACTGATATACACTCCACTTAATGGTACTTAATTTTTTTTTAATTTTGATTATTATTGTAAAAATGGTGAAATTTATTTTCCAGATGTAAACAACCCCCCTCCCCTCTCACGAATACCGTTTTACCATTAATAGCCTCTGCCATTAAAAAAAAATACATTTTCCATATATTTTTCTTTTTAAGTGTCGCTGTAAAACTTGATTTAAAAAAATAAAATATTTTCTAGGAATCCTTTTTTTGTATATAAAGACTCAAGTTCTCTAAAGGGCCCTTCACAAAAGTCCAATGGATTAAAGCCAGGCTAAAGATACAGCATGTACATCGATATGAGTTATGTTCAAAATATCCCTTCACAAAAATTCGACATAGGTTAGAGTAAAAAATACAGGGACCCTTCACAATGTTCCTTGTAAATATACACATATAGCTTATACGAAAAATGAAATATAGCTCTACCTTGCTCATAGGCAGAACACACATAGGATTCTCAAATGGACGGGTGAGTGTCAAGATACAGATGCCTTCGCAAAAATTGCATACATACCCTGTTTGAATAAAAAGTCCCATGTTCTCTAAAGTCGCCTTCACATAAATTGGATAGATCCCTTTTTTTCATTAAAAGATTCCAGTTCTCTACAAAAGCCCTTCACAAAAATTCAATGACTTCAAGCGAGGCTAAATATACAGCATACAGATCGATATGAGGGATCCTTCACAAAAATTCGACATAGGTTAGAGTAAAAAATACAGGGACCCTTCACAATGTTCCTTGTAAATATACACATGTAGATTATCCGAAAAATGAAAAATAGCTCTACCTTGCTCAGCAGCAAAACTCACACATGATTTTCGAACGGAATGAAAGGTAGAATAGTGTTGCATGGAATGCATTTTTTTGTTTTTTGTGCAATGTGAAAAATAAAAATTGAAATAGTTAAAAGTTAAAAGGGACCCTTCACAAAAATTAGATAGGTCCAATGTTTAAAATGAAAAGTTCCCTTAACCATTTTTTACAATAACATATGACTAATTACTTAAACTTGATAAATAAATACTAGATACGTGAAAATGTAAGAGACAATTTGTTTAAAAGTTCAATTAATTTATAGTTAACTTTAGGATATCGAAGAACTTATTTAAATATAAAATATTAAACTCTTTTAATATTTCTCAGCAATTTCTCTTGTTTACGAAATTCACCAAAACATAATATGTCACGGGCAATAAAGAATATACATGGATGGATAACTCGTAATAAATTATTCATAAAGTATTTGGTCAATCGCCTTATGTGAAACTAATTAAACATCAGATTTGTTTTGAGATATTGTTTTACGATAATCTTAAAAATAAATAATGTGAACGAAGGGGATTTCAAACGTAAACCGTCAATCATTTTGAAATATTAAAATAAAATGGCATAGTTATCAAAAGGATCGACATTAAGAATAGCCTTTATTCTATAATAAATACATAATTTTTAGTGATCATATTACCGAAATGAAAAGCAACTAAATGTAATTAGGAAAGACGCTTTATTTTTGTTTTCGTAATTTGTTTTTCGTGTGTAATCTCATTAATATATTTTCAAATTTCAAGTAATTCAATAGAGATAAAATTTGTATTCCAATGTAAGACAACAAATTACATTAGCTATGTATGAAAAAAACGAAATTTATAATTTAAAATACGTACTTATGAAGTACCATATGAGGAATATAAAAATTTATAAACCTTAATACACCCTTTGTCACTAAATGTAAGTAACACATCTCTTATATATATTTTTTTAAAATTAAGTCATCATACTAAACTTTTCTTCTGTATAAAATGCACACACACACACACACACACACACACACACACACATATATATATATATATATATATATATATATATATATATATATATAAATCTCTTATTTTTATATAATAAAGGAAGTTGGCACAATTAAGTCATCCAATATACTTTATTATTAATATATGTATGCGATATTTACAATATTCGCTGAAAGGAATTTATATCTGAAAAGATAAACTACTTGTTGTTAATATATGTATGCGATAGTTACAATATTGGCTGAAAGGAACTTATGTATAAAAATATAAACAACTTGTTGGTATAGTTGGTAAATGAATTCCACGAAAAAGTGACAAAATGTGACAAATCGATTAAAACAAAAAATAAATATTTATTTGAACTTATATATATATATATACACAATAAATTATATTATAATGTAAATAATAACCTTATGATATGATATTATATGATAACCTCATAATATTGACATAGAATGATGTTAACGTATATCATAATGTTATCATATTATATTATAATCGATTCTACAGATATATTGTTATTATTATTATTATTATTATACAAAATGTTTATATATGTATATATATATACGTACAGTGGTGGCCAAAAGTGTGGACATTTCTTGAAAGTTTCATGTTTTTCAAATTTGTGTGCTTGTAGAATATATTAATGTTCACTTAAATACAAACGTTTATATATCAAATTGAAGGTAATTTAATGTAGAATTTAATAATAAAAACAGTATTACAATATCTGTATTACAAAACAAGTTATGCAACTAATAGTAAGATCTATCTTAGATTTGCACTTTTTTTAAGTGATACTTACACAATCAATACTTAGTAGGATAACCCTTATTTTTTAAGACAAGCTTCACAGCGTCTTTTCATCGAGTGAAAAAATGTTTGGAGTTCATCTTTCGTAATCACATGGTGCCAAGAATCAATTATATCTTCAATAAATTGTCTTTTATTGGATGGACGTTTTTTTCGTACAAGAATTTTCAAACGTCGCCACAAATTTTCAATTGAGATCAGGGCTATTTCCTGGCCATGGCAATATATCTATGCCCTTATTTTGAAACCATGCTTTGCATAATTTTGCTGTGTGGCATGGTGCTGAATCCTGCTGAAAAATAAATGGTGCGTTGTTGGGGAAGAGATCCCTGATGGAAGGTATCAATTTTGGTTCCAGGACAGTTTCGATGTATTTTTTGGCATTCTGTATACCATCAATCACCTTGAATTCGGACCACACCATCTGCAGACATACATGCCCAAATCATGACATTTGTTGTGTTTTTTGTAGTTGCTTCAATACAATCAGGATGAAGTGCTTCTCCTACTCTACGTCTCACGTATTTTCTACCATCATTACCAAAGAGCGATATTTTACTCTCATCGCTCCAGATTACTTGCTTCCATTAATTTTCTGACTATTTAATGTGTTCTTTTGCCCACTTAACTCGTTTCTCGCGTTGCTTTTGATTTAAATATGGTTTTTTCCTTGGAATTCTAGCTTGCAGTCCAAATCCTGATAACCTTCTTCTTATTGTTCTTGAACTTACTGCAATACCCGCTGCATTCATTTCACGTCTAATGGCATCTGATGAAATTTTTCTGTTTTGAAGGCATAGCCGTTTAATTTTTCTATCGGCAGTAGCACTTGTGCATTTTTTCGGCCTGATTTGGCCTTATTTTCCACTGATTTCGTTTTTTTCATAACGTAAACAGAACTTTCGTACACCAGAACAAGTCACTGAACCACCAACTTGTCTTTCAATTTCAGCATAAGAGAGGCCATTTTCTCTCAATATGACAATTCGGCTTCTTTTTGTAGATGACCAATTAGTTCTTCTTGTTGATGACATTGTTTAAAATTAGCTTATTAATAAAAGGACTTTAAATATTCAAAAACAGCAATATTCTATTTAATTGTACTAGTATGCATCATTCCGCAAAATATTTCCACAACAATAACTCGTTTACCATCCAAATAACCTAACTATAGTTACAGACATTTTATTGGTCCCCAGAACAGTGTTTGTGATTGGCTAGTACGCTTTTATTACAAAACACGTCCTTATTCAAAACGATTTGTGTTTGTTTGTTCTACTAAAATGAGCATAACAGATATTGTAATACTGTTTTTATTATTAAATTCTGCATTAAATTACCTTCAATTTGATATATAAACGTTTGTATTTAATTGAAAATTAATATATTCTACAAGCACACAAAGTTGAAAAACATGAAACTTTCAAAAAATGTCCAAACTTTTGGCCACCACTGTAAATATATATTTTAATTGATTTGTCACATTTTTGATACACAGTCATATTGTTTGTTTTTCTTTTACCGGCTGTAACACGTACGATTTTTTATTTCCTGTATCATAATGTAGCATTATTTGATGTATTATAAATACTATTTATTAAACAGCAGAAAAGTGCATTGAACTTAACGATGCTTTTTTATTGGTATATATAAAACTATTTATATATCCGAGATAATAAAAATATATTTTCACTAAACATTCAATAACGTGTTATTTTCCCTATTTCCTAATTACAAGCACAACCGTTTATTTATTAAATTTCATTTCAAGCGGAACGTCATCTTTGATATTTCTTGCTTTAATGGGCTAGTGATTTGTATTGATACGTCAGTGTGACTGACAACTTATATTAAGAAACTTGTGCAGCAGATATTAAGAATGGCGTGCAGTTTAATTTCAATTTTGCTGATGATTGACGTAAAGAAATAATTTAAGGCAGATCTGATATTTAATTAATTTCATCCAAGTGTTGATAGAAATGTCTCCCACTTTCAATTTTTATACAATCCTTTATTTTATGTATGTGTATATGCAAAATGAAAGCAAGAAATGTTACGAGAAATTTTGTCATCAAATCCTAAATTATATACAATAAATGTATAACTTACTAATAAGCTTTTGTGTGTTAAAATATTTCGTTTATCAAAAAACTCATTTTCTACGAATGTTAGGGTAAAACTTATAACATCTTTGTTTTTATTTCATTTAAATTATACGTTCGCAATATGAACATATGAGGGGGTGGGAATGACAGTGTAGTAAATCAAAATTGAGTAATTTGAGAATTGAAGGGTTTTGTGAAAGTATTCGCGTACCGTTGTATTGAGTGGTCCAACTAGTTCTGCCATCTAGCGACTGCATAAGTGAATTATGACTAACTTCACTGTCACACTAAGTAGAAATTATTATACGTTCAGTTGAAATATGGTTAGCTCGATTTTCCAAATTTTTAACTTATTCCACTGTCATTCTAACCCCCTCATATGTGTCTTAGAATTTCTTTGTAATTGTACCTGGACATGTAACTACACTGCTCAAAAAGATTACGGGAGCAAGCAAAGAAGAGATGAGAACCGTCCGAGACAGCCATGCATGGGTATAAAATGGGGGGTACACGTGTACCAATGCGCAATACAGATAAAAAGACGCAATAAAAAATGTAAGGGAGCTTTAATTCTTTGAAAGGGTGGAAAGAACATGAAAAGATGGTTTAGGGCAACAATTTGGTTACATGTAAATGACAAAAAAAGTATTGTTTAATAATGATGCAAGTTGTTCAATACGGCGTGGGGTCCACTCGAACAGCTAAGACTGCCACACACCTGTTTTCCATGGATGCGATGAGATTGCAAATAAGACTTTGAGAAATACTGTTCCACTCTTCAAGAATTGCAATCGCCTTGCCCCAGACAATAAAAGAAAGCCTTCGGCTAGCTGCAATGCGTAGTCCGAGTGTGTCACACACATGCTCGATAGGATTCAGGTTTGGAAAGCATGCTTTCCGTTCCATACGCTGTATTGTTTCAGCTTCAACCATATTCCCCACCAGATGAGCTGTATCCGGTCTGGCATTATCAGGCATGAAAACAATATAATCGCCATAGGTGAAGCCTAAGGTACGGCATGAGGTCTCAGTATCTTGTCTCCATACCTTTGGGTCGTCAAAGTGCCATTTCAAATAATATGCAGGTTCGTACGTCCATCTATGCTGATTCCAGCCCACACAATCAACCCACCTTGTCTGTAATGTGATCTTTCATGGACAAATGTTGGGTTATTTTGAGTGCCCCTTTCCTTCTATACCAAAACACGTCGAATGTCACACTTCAGACTGAATAGGGACTCGTCTGTAAACAGCATTTGACTCCAATCTGTTGCTTTCAATCTTGATGTTCAGCAGCGCATCTTCTTCAGGCCGCACAGTGGCTTGAGGTCAACGGAATACAGACCATTGGCCTACGTGCATAGAGACCACCCTGATGAAGCATATTTCGCACTGTTTGACTGGACACCCTTCGTCGTGTTGCCAAGAGCTACAGTCTTTGCAGCTGAGTAGCATTCAATTTTATGACTCGACGAGATGTTAACAGAATATATCGGTCATCAGTTGCTGTGGTGTACGTGCTCTACCTTGCCCTGGTCGACATCTAACATTTCCTGTTTCTTGGAATCGTATCCAAAGCCTTGCAAGGACATTTCTTGCAATTCCAACAGCGTCCGCTACACTTCGCTGTGTTTGCCCAGATTCAAGTCTCTCTCTAATACGCCAAGCCATGGATTCCGGTAAATCACGTTGTTGTGTCAATTTCAAATCACCTTTTCTTAAAACAAAAGCTGAGCAATTGAATTTCGCAACTGAGACAGTGAAACACACATTTCTGCGAAACCACAAATTCTGCACTTATTTCCTTTTTCTGTTTTTTAATGTCATGAACTTTGATTTACAAATGAAGTTTTATTCTTCTGTTTTCTGCTATGCTTTAAATTATGGATGTTTTAATTTAAGTTATATAATGGTGTAAGTATTTGGGTAATTTCGTTGAAACCATGTGCTCCCCTAATTGTTTTGATCAGTGTATATGGCATTGTGATGCAACACAAGGGAAAATCAGTCCTAATTCTCCTGTCGTGCAAGATGCAAATTACCCGATATGTACAACTCAGCTGATGGGAGTAGGAATTGTGAATGTGCACCGCATTACTCCTTGGATTTACGAGTGTGCGATTTCGATCGCATATCCATGATAATGGAGATCTACATACGAATTCGACCTAATGAAGGCATTGTCAACTCCATGCAAAAAACTTCTGAATCGAATCACATCAGGTGAAGCGAATGGTTTTAAATGGCTTACATGTCGTTGGCAGCATACAAAGGTTAGTCTTGGAGAATATCTTGAGGAATCATAAAATGACAATGTGCTTTCGGTTAAGATTGTTTTTGATTTTCTTCTTCCAATAAATTCGTGTAAAACAATGCTGGTATTGATACCGGTTTTAACATGCGCAAACATCATGCATAAAGTAACTCGCGGTATTCCCTAGCCATTAGTTCTGTGGTCTACGTCCTTCAAATTTGTATATTTCGAACTTTCGATACACATTCGCATTTTGGCAAAAATGTAGTTGCCATGTCATTGTTCTTATTCCCGTATTTTTCTAACAGCATATCATATCGTACTAAAACCGACATTTAACATATCTGTATTTTCTGGTCTTTAAAATTAATATAACATTTCTAGATTTTTGTTTCGATTTTCATGGAAATTTTGTCTTTATCTTATTTCGAAAAGAAATTACAGATGTTAAAAAATTGCAGCTGTGAATGAATCATATCAGTCACATATCAATCGTCCCGTGTGGAAAGCTTTCAATCCGGAAAACGAGTACTTTCTCACTCCCCTGCATCCACCATATTCGAGTTTGGCAGATTGCCGTCCAACCAACAATCTCCAGTGGAAGGGAAGACACGGCTAAATATGGCGGACGCGATACGGAGCAGCGGTAGGAAAAGTATAGTTTGACGTCATTTATGTTTTTTATTATTTTTCTCAACAGTGATTTTTTTTTCTAAAATTGTGTTGGAATAATTATCATAACTCAATAACTAATAGTTTAATTTCCACAAAATATTTAAAATATATTTTAAATATATATTCATAGACTATATGAGTAGCATATAAGAAGTCTATTCTTATGCTGATTTATTGAAAAGTTTATGAATATATACATATTCAAAAAACTATGTTAAACTATTACATAGTTTTAATTTATGAATTATTAACTTTTTTCATGATTTTTCAGCGTTGTTTGTTTCTTTGTACCTATAACCTTTAAACTATTCATATTATTGTCATAAAAATATTATCATAAAAGTAGTGCTTGAATAACATTATTACAGTGCGTTTCAAAAGAATATGGACAGGCGATTATTTTAAATAACAATTCAAACAATGAAGCAATAATCACGAAAACAATAATAGGCATATAGAATCATAACATAAGTTTACTACAACAAAGAAATACAGTACAAGTTTTCTGAATTTTTGTAAAAAAATAAAGATTAAAATGGACTGTCCTAAAAATATGTAGACTTTTCGAGTATTTTGTATTTAAATTCAAATTTTGTATCCATCCATTTGAATTATCTCGAAAATCCTATCAGTCATGCTTCGAACTAGTGTTTGGAGAATGTGGAACTCTAAAGAAAACCAATTCTGCTCTATTTGTTGCTTTAATTGAACAGTCCTGAAACAGTGTAAAACTGACGACCATGGGCATACACCTCTCGTGCAAGTACTCCCAAACGGTTTTTAACTAGATTCTGGTCTGAGCTGATGGCTTGCTAGCCAGTCTATAACAGTCACTGGATTCTGCGTCAACCACGCTGTTGTTGAACGGAACGTGTTAATCTACTCATTGTCCTGTTGGAATTTCCAGTTTTTCCCTCTTAAGATGTTTTCAATTGGAAATAGATTATATTTGAGGACATTTTGATAATCCTCAGAGCACTGTCGACCATTAAGAAAAGCAATATCCGTTGTTTAGTTGAAACAGAACGCGCTCCACACCATGGAAGAATCCCCTCCTTGTTCTGAAGAACTCGTATGGTTCTCGTCGTACACTGATGTCAAGAAATTAAGGGGCAGTGACCAATTCCAGATGTTTCGACGAATATCTACTGAAACTCGAGAGGAAATGTCCGAAATGCCCTTGAACTTTGAGGCTGTAAAGAACATGTTTGACTTCATGTTTTTCAGTGAAGATTTTGTCGCGAGGACAATTGGGGGGGGGGGAGAATAATTATTTTAAGAATTAAATAATATTTTCGATCACCCAAGTAACAGAAAATTCTGAAAATTGTCTGTCACTGTAGCAAATGACTATGTATGTCCTGTTCAACATTTGTGTATTTGTGTAAACATAGCACGTATATTCGTGAAGATGTGGACGTTTCTGCGAAAAATTCAAAAGTTTTTTTTTCTTTTTTTATAACATGCAGAGTTTTCAACTGAATTTAACACCACTTTCCAAAAACTTGACAAAAATTATAGAAATAGTATACTGTAATTAAAATATTAATATGTTGAATATTTCATGAGAAATGGGTATTTGTATGAAATAAATTTTAACTGCGCATGCGCGAAATACAGCAAATATTTTTTCATCTCATAGGACTATATAGGATTTCCTCCTCAATTTATCAATTATTATTTTTGAGTTTTCACGATATTTCACTGGTCTTTTTATATGAGTTGCCCTATAGTATTGAGTATCAAATCAAGACAAAAAAATTTTACTGTAGTTCGCGCATTCGCAGTTAAAATGTATTTCATACAAATACCCCTGTCTAATTAAATATTCAGTATATTAATATTTTAATTACTGTATACTATTTCTACGATTTTTTGTAAAGTTTTTGGAAAGTGGTGTTAAATTCGGCTGAAAACTCTGCATGCTATAATTTTTTTTTTGATTTTTTCACAAAAACGTTAACATCTTCATCACTATACGTGCTATGCCTACACAAATGCACACAAATGTTGAACAGGACCTACATAGTACAGTGATAGACCATTTTTAGCATTTTCTATTATTTGGGTGATCGACAATATTATTTTATTATTAAAATTATTATTGCCGCTCCCCCCTAATGGTCCTCGCGACAAAATTTTCACTGAAAAACATGAAATCAAACATGTTCTTTACATCCTCAAAGTTCAAGGGTATTTCCTCACATGTTTCAGTAGATATACGACGAAACGTCTGAAATTAGTCATTGCTCCTTAATTTCTGGACGCCAGTGTAGAGCATGCCAATAGTATGCCCAGACATCAGGGCCATCCATATTGATTGTTTTTTCGTCAACGAAGAAAACATTTACCCATTCATCCGTCCAATGCATGTGTTTTTTATCCCAAAGAATGCGTCCCTTTCTAAGGTGCAATTTTCGCATATGTGTCCGACACATTCGGCTATATTTATGAAATTTGCTTGCTTGTATGTGACGGTGAACAGTAGATCTCGAAATAGGAAACGTTAATTCCCTTGCAATTTTGCAAAAAGACTTCCTTTGGGTTGAAAATGCTCGCAGAATCTCTCTATCATGTCTCTGAGATGTTTTCCTCGGTCGATCTAAACGCTTTTTTTTTTTTGCAATCGCATTATCACTTTTCGATAAAATTTCCTAAATTTCAGATCTGCTACGCTTCATTTGTTTAGCAGTATCAGAACCTTTAACATTTTGAGCCTTTAAACGCAAAATTTTAACTATATCAGTTGCAGAAAATTGAACGTTGCGAGGTATTTTCCAACTATTCGAGAAATGAAGAATGGACAGTGATTTTACATTTCGAAGTGGTTACATTACATATACAGTACTCAGAGTAAGCAAAATTTTTTCATACGATGATAATAAAAGTAATTATCTTTATTGTCCATACATTTTTCGGACAGCTTATTTTGAATTTTATTTTTTTAGAAACAATCTGTAATATAAGCATGATATTTGTATGTTGCAATAAACTTATATTATGATTCCATATGCTAATCAATTTTTTCGTGATTGTTTCATTTTTTTAACTGTTATTTCAAAAAATTGCCTGTCCATATACTTTTGAGTCGCACAGTATATATACGTTACGGAATTCATAAAATGAATTTATATTTAATAGTTTTTAATTTAAATATTTTTGAGCAAATAGCAATTTTTCGGTAATTATTATTTTTTTCAATAAATAAAAAAAAAATACTTATTTGTATTTTTAAGTCACATTTCTATGACATTTTTCATCATAATTAGCAATTTTAAATTGAATATGTGCAAATATTTAAAAAAAAATGTTCCGACAGCATACTGTTATCTTAAATTGTTTATTTTATTCGCCATTGCACATATTCCTAAACTATCACGTGTATTTCTTTAAATACTATTATGAATGAAGGTGCTTTTGTTACTTGCTTCATCTTACGTATTGCAATATATTATAAGTCAACATTATGTAATCATCGAAAATCGCTTTCACAGATAAGCTAGTAGCAGTAGTGTTGGTAGGAGCATTTCTTTTTTTTTTTTGTCCCTATTCTATCCGCTTGATAATCCTCCTCGGTCAACAACATGTGTTTGCGCAGCATTTTTGACTTCAGACATTTTCAACAGCAATTCAGTCATATTCAGGAACCTTCAGGCACCATTGATGACTGGAAATAACAAACTTCGTCTACTGCTGTGATAACTTGATTGACACTTTGCCTTGCTGTACGACGTAGGTCTACGCGACTACGATCGTATGTACTCAGATGATGTCTTACAAACAACCAATAAGAAAAGTTTGTCTATTTAAGATAGATTATTTTAACATAGCGATATCGTACAAAATCTGTATAAAATAAATAAATTGTAATAAACAATGTTCATAATATTTTAAAACTAATAAAAATATAATTACGGTTTAAAATTTTTAGTATGCAAAATATGTGTTAATTTCAATAGTTTTTTTCGAAAACAATGTTCTGTGTGCAGAAATTTAACCATTATTTAAAAGTACAATACGTAAATAATCCTTAAATTAGTATGTTTACAAAGTTTAATTTTCATTATTTTTTATATTGTAAGAATGAAATTAATTTTTAATTTTTTAAAATTATGGTTAAAATATATTGTTTTATTTTTCAAATGAAAACAGTTAATCAAAACAAAATATTTGAAGAAAGTTCTGTTAAGAGGTTTTCGAAATATTGTTTTCAGACTGATAAGACCTCAAAAGCTTGATTTAACAAAAAAACAAAAGAAATCAGAAATGAAAGTAATAACCTTAAAAGAAGATGATTACAAGAAACACAATAAACATAGTTTAAAGCTGAAGTTTCAAAACTTTTCATTCACAATAAACGTGACTTTTTGAAATTTTTATACAATTTATTTGGTATTCATTCATATATGTTTTTTTTTCTAATATTTTAAAAGTTGTAATATATAATAAATATATTTCTTTATATTTGTAATAAAAAAATACTTTACTTCAAAAATTTAAAAAAGAAGCATTTATTATAAAGTCATAAAAAAGTTTTTCAAAAACGAGTAGCAAAACTGAAAAAAACAATATGAACAATTGTTTTCGTTATAAGAATAAAAAAAGGTCTTATGCTACATTTAACTGAGTTTTGTATTCAATTTCCACAAATACGTTTTTTCATAAAATATATTTATTTATTCAATAAAAAATGCCTCATTTTCAAATTAAATTGTTAGGATATTTTAATTGTTATAATTGATTTGTTTGCTAATTTAATGATTTATACAATATAACTGCAACGTAACTAAAACAGGACGGAAATAAGGACGATTTAATGCAGAAGTTCACATGTAAAATTTTACACACAAAATCCGATACATGATAACTAGTCCATAAAATTTTCAGTTTATATCCCAAAATCATGTTTAAATAAAAGTATATGCGAACAAATGGACAAAACAACATGGACAATTGGAACAAATGGATAATTTAACAAAAGCATAAAATAATTGTTCGTGACAACCCTCTGTTGTTATCTTCTACATTACAGTTTCGCACGTGTCGGGTTACACACGACATGACACCGAAAGTTTAATTGAAGTTAACCCGATGTCCGAACCGAACTCGACGGTTAACAACCCAAAACCGACACGACATCCTAAAGAAAAGATAAATTAAATCATATTTTAAAGCATTTATGGAAGACACTATTTAGTTAAATTTCTAATATCATTTTTATGCAAAAAATTTAATATGCATATAATTATTTATATGCAAATATTACAGTATTTTTTATCTTGAGTAATATTGTGAATCTTTATTTTTTAACTCTTTCAAGGGCAAACTACATTTGCTGATAAAATATTGAAATGATTTAATGATACTAGTGATTTAATGATACTGAGAAAAATGACATTTTCAAATCTGAGTAAATCAATGTTTTCATTTTGTTATGAAACTTTTTGTTTCAAATAGGACGATCCAATGCTTCCAATTCTGTAATACCAGAAATACTCAGAATATCGAAACATGGACATACTCAAAACTGAGCACATAGATGTAAATTCATACTCATTTTTTAAACATGGCTATACTCAAAAATTATTAGAACCAACTCAAACTCATTTTTGAAACATGGAAATACTCAAAAATGAGCACATAGAAGTCAGTTCATACTCATATTTGAAACATGGACATACTCAAATAGGAGCACAGGATGTTTTATTCTTGAGTGTGTGCCTGTTTTCAGAAATGAGTATATACATGTTTCAAACTTGAGAAATTTTGATTCGGAGCCATTTTGACCATGCGACATACTCAGATTTGAGTATTTTTTGCTCAGTTTTGAAAATGTCGTTTTTAGAGTGTATTAACAAATAAATTTATTTGAAGATAAAGAAAAGCTTTTCTGCACGTATATTCGAAAAGTAAAGTTTTAATCCAAAAGTATGGTGCCTTTGTGGAATTTGGAGATTAAAATAATGTGGGATATATAGGGTGTCCACTCTCAACGGTGTCCAATGGTTAATTCCTAAACCGTTAGTCATAGACATGTAGTTCCAATTGCAAAAATGTTTTAAATGGGTTAAAGAAGTAATTTAAAAAAGCGATTTCGGTTAATAAAAACATTTCTAAAAAAGTTACGAAAATTAATTTTTTATACGGTCCTCCGGTCTTATTAGTGATATTTAGTAAACATTTCCTATTACAGTCACAAGTGAGACTAAAATTGACAGAGTTATGAAACTTTGAATTGGATGACTTGGTATCTGACTACGTTTAAAAATTGGTTTTCGAATTTGTTTAATTCGAATTTCGAATTTGTTAATTGTCAAAACGATTTTATTACATTTTATTAAAGCCCACCTTTTTAACTTTCCAAAACTGTATTTATTTTTATTGTACGATAAATAGAACCGGATTTGTAGCAGTTTTTAAACTACTCAACAGCTGTCACTCAAACCGGAAGTCTTATTTAAAGGACCGAAAGTACTATTTAAAGGTACTAAGTGGGTGAGGGGAAGCAAAAATATGGCATTCTAGAAATAAACAAGGGCTCAGTATTTGAAAAAAAAGAGTATGGATCATAAAAACAGCGATGTTTAGATGCATATTACTATGTAAATTCTTGTAGTAAAACATAAATCTAAACTTTAAATGCATTTTTTGGTTAAAATTCCATACGCAAAACATGATTTCTCAAAAAGTTATTAGAATATCACTATGAAATTTAAAATGCATGTTGTTTGTACTATTGTGAAGGCAATGAGCTAAAGATTTAATTTTAGAATTTTTTCTTTTGTGTTATGGATGTTTTAGTGGAATCACATCGATTAATTTTATGAAAATCAGTATGTAAAAAGGAGCGAGATGCTATAAGTTTTGAAACATTTAAAATATCTCTTAGATTTTAGTTCATTGCTTTTAACACTGTCATAAGTTTAAAGTGTAAAAAGGAAATTAAGCTACATACAATAGAATTTTCTGTAGGGTTTTTTGCATATTGGGCCAAATTTCACTAACTTTTACCACAAAATTCCACATTTACCAAATTTTCATCAATGAATGAAATATTTTCTGCTTTTTTTTCACAGTTTCTTGTCATAATCTTAATAAAAATAAGTTAAAAAAAATAATTAAAAAAGCTTTTTATAAAAAAATTGATCTGTACGTAGTCAGACACCTTATACAATTTTTTTGCATTTGAACAGAAATTAGTTGGGCCATGCTTCGAGGGATCGTACACAAAGTGCTAAAAGTATTAGTAGAATTTATTTCGCGTCAATCTGTACGTTAACTAAAAGTAGTCTCATCGTACAAGTATGACGATAGAGTTAATTATTTATTAATTAAGTCTCATATTGGTTAATATAATTGTATTTTAACATATGTTTTATTTCGTGAAGAATTCTATTGATTTTCATCATTTCATTTGACAAAAATTCAGTTATTTTTTCACTTATATTTTTAGTACAAGTTGTATAGTTTTCTTTAATGTCTCAGAATGAAAATGATTTCAAATTTACATTTTAATATTATATTTACTCTCAACTGTTATTTTTTTATATCTGACAGTTATTTATATTTTTAGTAAATTTGAGAATGACCCCTATTTCACAGCAAAAATGATGCTTCAACTGTAAAAAGATATTACTCGCTAAGTGTTAATCATAGAAGAATGGAACATTTTTTTTTGTCTTACTTGTTAGTGTAATAGGAAATTTTTACTAAATATCACTTATAGGAACGGGAGAGCATATAAAAAATAAAATTTTGTAACTTTTTAAGAAATGTTTTTATTGATCCAAATCACTTTTAAGATAATTCTTTACCTCATTTGAAACATTTTAGCAGTTGGAATTATATCTCTATGACTAACGGTTTAGGAATTGACCATTGAACACCGTTAATGAACACCCTGTACAGTATTCCACCTCTCTTCAAGAAGTTAAAAATTACTTACCAAACCCGATCTGCAAAAATTAAAAATCAGGGTGAAAAAAGATCCCAAACAGATGAAATAAACAGTCAGCCTGATTCCATGCCGATCCGCAACAAAAATTATTGCCTACCCGTCTCAAGACGAACCCCGTATCGGGTCGGGATTGAGTAAAATCGGAAACTTTATTTCATACAGGACTAGTCCACACTTATTTTAAATCTCATTGTTTGAAATATTGCTTATTGTAAAAAGCAGTACAGGATGATATAGAAATAATTTTAAATGTCCCTGTGAAAAAAAAACTGTACACAACATGACGACTATTTTTAAAACGTGAAGCAATACTGTTTGTCTTTACCCTATTCAAAATCAGAAAAGTACTCGGAAGCGTTTTCAAAAATCAATGGCAACAAAAGAATTTGTGTTTCAGGATACTATCAATTCACAATTAAGCATTTTTAGCTGCGTATGCTGAATTTATAAATGTTAGAATAACCACATAATATTAATTTTAATGTTTATGTTAAAGCTGTTAATTTATCATGTTTGTCTTTAAAGTTTATTTGAGGATTAATAGCTTGTGAAAAAACAATGTTTCGGTTTCAGGAAACTACTCTGAAACGTTTTCAAAAATCAATGGCAACAAAAGAATTTGTGTTTTTATAAATGCCTGTATAAATCTCTAAAATGTATTTATTTCTGAGGTTTCTAAATATAAAGAAAGCTTTTCAGAATCGTGGTTAGCTCAGAAGATGTTTTTGTAATTTTTTCGTTAAGGATTATATTATATTTTTGCAGATTCATAAGCTTTTGTCTTTTTTTACAGTGAAGCTTCGAGGTAGTTCAAAGAGCTGTTAAGAAATTTGATATGTAGGTATATTTGAAAATATACTTTTGAAAAAGTGAAAAATAAGAACAATCGAGATCTCACAATTACTGTTGCAGAGACAATAATAATAACATTTTAAACAGCAACACTAGCATTTTTCAATCTCAAAATGATCTACGATTCAAAAGAGAAAAATATGGACTAATAAAAATGTAAATGTACCACAGAAAACAGATATATAACATGTGCAAATAGTATTGAGTGATACAAGAGCACTAGTCAGACGTTGCCATATGACGCCATTGAAAGTTTCTGTCAGCGCCCCCTAAATACTAGGCCTGCGCGCTGTAAATATGGGGGCCGCGTTTTTTTTTCAGCTTTTGAATGATCCCTCGAACTTCAACATCAATAATTTCTGCAAGTTTTCTTCGCCTAGTAAGATCTCGATTGCTGCCCCCCCCTCATTCTGTAGCTGATACCTTAAAATACGTGCTGTTCAAATTGAGTTCCATTTTCTTGAACTAAACGGTCGCTAATATTTACTTAACCATCCTGATTTAATAATTACACATAAATTAGATTTTTACAAGGCGACATCATTAAATTGCAAATTTTATTCTCTCGTTCATGCACGCAAATTATAAAAACATACCAATGTGTGACGTATAAATTAAATTATACTTTATCTGTGTTAATACTTCTAAAATGAAGCATTTGCGACTGTTTGTATACAATAATGTCATATTAAAGTTATTATGTCATCAAATAAATTTAAATAAAGAAGTGTTTAACTAAATTCCCGATCTGAGATATCGTGTTATATTAGTCTCACAATATAAATTACAAATCTTTCATGTAAAAAATCACTTAAAGTTCGGTAATCAAGTAGAGTAATATACAGGGTGATTTTTTTTAAAGTTCTGAAAGTAAAACTCTATAACAAAAGAACCATTCATCCAAATGACCTAAAATTTCACAAATATGCACCCAAAGCAATGAGACTTTTTTAGGGGTAGTTAAAAAAAATAATAAAAAAAAACTTAAAAGTGCACCGACAGATGGCGCTGTAGGTAAACATCAACTGGTTTCCTTTCTCTACTGGGTTACGGAATCAACGTCAATGGCACAGTTATTGCGAGGATATCCGTAGAATAATGAACACGAGGTGAGCGTGATTCACGTTCGACACTCTATGTGTGTCGTGCACAAGCTCGTCTCCCGACTTTAATCCATATACAGCGCCATCTGTTGGTGCGATTTTAAGGGTTTTTTTAAACACGTCTAAAAATTTCCCATTGGTTTGGGAGCACACTAGTGAAATTTCAGTGGATTCAGTGATTCTTTTGTTATAGGGTTTTACTTTCACGACTTTAAAAAAAATCACCCTGTACATATGAAAAATAAATAAATAAATAAAATAAATCTTGCAAATATTTGTGTACTCCTTATAATTACTAAAACTATTAATTATTTATATCTTCGTAATCACATAAACAGTAAAAATATCCTTACTTATTAACACGAAAGAAAAACTGCTTTTTGATAGAAAACCAAAAATCATTAAATCAGTGTCATCATTTTTTGTCTTTAAAGGTTTTTTTCTTTAAAGTAATTTCATTCAGAAAGGATTTTTTTTTTTTTTTTCACTATTCAAACAATGAAAATAAAATGTGTTTCACCTTAGAATAAAAAAAAAAAGAAAAAAGAAGAACAAAATAATAGATAATTTTTATATAGTAAACAATGATAAAAAATTTACACATTATCATTTTTTTACTGAATTAGATATCGTTTTTTTATACCGAATTAAATATCACTTATTAGCAAAAAATGCTATTTTTTAATATTGAAATCTTTCATTTAATGGAGCAAATTTAATTTTAAATCACGTGTTGTCCTTTTTCATTGCGGTATTCAGCATGTTGATACATTTTGAACAAACATTATTTTTTCTAAATGCTTCAGAAGTACTAAAACAGTTAAATCTTATATCTTTGTAATCAAATAAATAACAAAAAACTCATTTCTTATTAACGAAGAAGATTACTTTATTTTTGCGGGATAATAAAAAGTCATTGTTATTAAGTGATTTTCATATTTTTTCACTATCGCACGAATACCTATTAAGAAGCATTTTCTTTAAGAAATAAATGATGTTTATTTTTTTAAATATTCAACCAAGAAAAATAAAATGTATTTTATACAATACATTCGTTTTTACGAAATTGGAACTAGTATATTAGTTAAGCGCAACAAATTACGATTTTTTAAATAAATAAAAAATTCTTTAATGGAATAATGTTATTTTTAAAGAGAGCATCTATTTCATATATGGAAGGAACAAGGTTTATTATTTTATTTTTAGAAACATGATATAGACGTTTGGATTGAATATAAACGAAAAACAATCTATTTAACCATGTGTTAATTGCTTTCGTTTAAAAAAAAATTAATGGATATAAAAAAAAAACACTTATCAAAACTTGCTTATAGCAATAAAGCTAAACGTTTATACCCATGTGTGTGTTTTTTTCTGCTGTGGTCGGAATAGGTAACTGAACGTAGAGATACAGAGTTAGACGTTTTCGCTGGCAAATACATGTATGTCTGAAGTTATGCACCTGGAAAACAATTTTCTTTTAATATACCGATGAATATAATGAGTATCGCAAAATATAGTAAGCTATCTTTCCTCAAGGGGATTGTGCCTGCATGGGACGTTCCGTGGTCTTTCATGGAGTCGAAAGCGAAGTATTTTTACCTTCCTGTAAATGCAAATAAGATTGTATATGCAAATATGATGACCACATTCCGTGGTCTTTGTGTATGTCTGTAAATGCAAATGCGGTATGCAACCGTTATGCTGGTATTTTCAAAATATGCAAAAACTGTTGCAATGGTATGTTTTTTTCTTTTAAATAACATTTACTATTTCAAAAAATATTTTTTAAATAGAAGCCGAAGTTCCTTTCGTTCGATTTATCTTCGTTGATTCCTTTTCATTTTTTCTGATTGTTCAAATTTTAAAACTGCCACATCTACGTTCCAGGAAATAATGTAACAAAAAGAAAAGAAACTCCACACACACAAAAAAAAACTTTATGTAGTTAGCGTACTTTTCCGATTCTGTATGATACATTTGAGTATAACTGCTCATGTCATGTGGAGTTGCAACGCTTTTATTATCAACATACATATGTTTAAAGAATACTGATGCAAAAACCAAATATATTCCAGACTGTTCCAAGTAGAAAAAATAACGTATTTTGAACCATAAAATGTATTGATTAAAATGTGTTTCGTTTCTGAGTTGTATGTATTTGATATCATTTATTAATCAACATTTTTAATAAAAAAAAAATTATTTTGAGCTATGAAACGTCGTGTAACATTTCTGTTGCATCAGAAAAACGGAGGCCGAGATACCATTTTAAAAATTTTATCAAATTTAATTCTCAAGCACTGCCATTTGAAGGAGTGATGTTTTGAGACCTATAGCTACAAAGGTTGTTGTCTCGAATGATCCATATATATTTTATTCACAGACACACATACCTGACTTCGACAATTACATAAAACTTGACGAAATAGCACAAGGAAATTTACAACATTAGAGAGTTACAACCAGAAACTCCACAAAGTGCATTCAATGGAGCTGGCGGGAGTCGAACCCACCGGCCTGATTCCTACGCTCTCAAGCGATTAGCGAAATGGTGTCTTAACCACTCGGCCACGGAGGCCTCAAGCATTGCAAGTGCAGTCTTAATTATGTTTTGGAATCTTCCCTTTTGGTAAATGTTCTTTAAATTCATTCTAGTTTCTCTTTTTATGTTGCATTTTCATGAGTTGTTTCTTTTTCTGTTTTGTTTCCGTTGGCTGATGGATTTTTGTATATGTTGTAGGGTAGCAGCCCCTTAGTCTCAGGTTCAACAGATTTTATACAACGTCCCTTAGTTCTCGATAAATGGGGGTGGGTGTCTATTATTATAACGCATCTTAAATACTAACTTTGTAAGGAAATTACTATGTTGGTCGTAGATTAGTTGTTATGGCGTCTGTTCTTTGGGTTCGAGATCCGGGTTCGAGACCGGAACGCGCCACGTTTGTCTCTCTCTCTCTCTCTCTCTCTCTTTTTTTTTTGTTTTATACACTGCTCAAAACAATTAAAGGATATTGCAGTTTTAGGTGGATTTTGTATCTGGGAAACTTTTTAGCTGATTGATACATGGTCGACAGACATAGTAGGTTGTATGAGAATAAATTACACATGTTTGGCAGAAAAAAATGCATTTTATTGCGCATTTGTGTACAAAAGGGAAAAAAACACAATTTGTGCATATGAGAAAAAAATAATAAGAAAAGGTTTTTTCTTCAAAGAAAATCATTTTCAGTAGGGGGTATGGTTTCCACGTGCGGCCAGCAACGTTGAACACCTTTGAGGCATGGACTCAATGAGGACTCATGGACTCAACTTTTTTATTGGTGCGGTTAGCCCATTTATTTTTCTTTATACTCTCAACCCGGCCCATTAAACAAATCATTTATTCTGCCAACCATTGAAAGTTTGTCTACATTTTTCCGGCCCGCCCAGATCAAATCTCAATCCCATGGAGGATCGAAAACTGAATCAATACGTATGAATGAATTTCACCAATGAAAAAATATTTTTATTCTGGGTTGGGTTGGGTTGATTATTGACGGCCAATTATCTACACTAGGGATATATGCCCGGGAGGCGTGCCCTTCGTGGGGGTCTTTCAAAGGGAACCTAATCCGTATTTACGCATGGATAAATCCACGGCTCCAAGAAAACCACGAAAACTCCGAACGATTAGGCAGACGGGCGCGATTGGGATCGAACCTAGCACCTCCCGTCTACCAGCTTCGAGAGCACAACCTCTCAGCCACTGGTGGGGCTATTTTTATTCTGACAAAATGACTTCATCTAGAGTTGTGGTATAATTTCAATCAAGCAGTATTTATAATATGTCCAATAAATAAAATAAAAATAAATTGAATTTTCGATAATTAATTCGGAAATTCAACGCCATATCATGAGCACCTGATAAACAAGAACAATATTCGTACAAGATTAACAAAATATAGAATGTTTAATAACATTTATCTTTCTCAGAATTTTGCACTTTGATTGTGCGAAAAATAAAACTGATGAGACATGAAATATGTATTGAAATCGTTTTCACTGTAATTATATTCTACAAATGCATGTTATCATTATAATTAAAATATGTACATATTTACAACATACTTATATACCAGGGTGGACAAGAAATAAATGCTTCAATTTGAAAATTCAGTAATTTATTAACTAAATAAATAATGATTGTAAATAAATAAATAACTAAATATGAAGATGAAATAAGTAACATTTATATCTGGTAGCTGTTAACTTTTATAAGTTGTGATTTTAAAAACAACTTGAATTTTCGTCAACAGATGGCTCTGCAGCCTCTGATACATTCAAATGATATGAATTTCAAAATTCAAGCCTTTTTCCGTGTTTTAATCGCTAAATAGAGTAAAGAATAAAACTTAAGAGTTTTTTAATGTAATTTTACTTGTTAGTTTGAGCCTTCTTACAATTTTTTGACAGCGCAGTGCTCTCTATTGACGAAAATTTGAACTAATTTTAAAATTACATCATATTAAATTTAAGAGTTACCCGATATAAATGTCAATTTTATTCATCTTCATCTTTATCATAATTAATGAAATAATGAATTTTCAAATTTAGACGCTTATTATTGTCACCCTGTATGTTGAACATACAAAAGATAGAAATCTATGATAAATATATTTTATATGTATTCTATAACTTTAAATAAACACAAAACAAGTGGGTAAGTGTGATCGAAGATCGCACAAAACGTTTCGTTTAATATTCCTTTTAAAACACTTTATCCTCCCTTTAATAAATTTTAAAAAGTTCATTCCCCCCCCCCCCAAAAAAAAAGTCATGTTTTTTATAAAGTAAAAATTAAACGGTCTATTTCTCTTGATTTTTCGAAAATCTGAACCAGTCCGATAGTGGGCGAATCCCGCTATTATACTCTGTCATAATAATATCTCTCATGTGGACTAAATGCGATATTAAAAAAAAATAATTTCAAAATTAAACATGTTGTATACCTTCAAAATGTTAGACGTCAGATTAGTTTTCTTTTTAATTCTCTAATGACGTCATATTAAGCTGCTTTCTGTATTTACTCATACTCATATTCCTTGTATTATTGAGAAATGTTTGAAAATTTCCGTTTTATTACCTATATGACGTCATATTGACCTTTTTTTTTTCAATTGGCGAAACTTTTTATTTCATTATCATTTTTCACGTGGGAATACTTCAATAGAAATTTAATTATTGTAGAAAGAATTTTATTGTGGATTTTTAATTGGTGACAACTGCTATAATGAAAAATGTTTAAATTTAATAGGAAAAGGCTGTTAGATTTTTGGTTTTTTTATCTCTATATATTAAACTAATAGGATTTTATCAAATTTTATGATTTTGAGTTTCATAATAGGTATTTAGCTATAAGTACACAAAATTTCATGACTGTAAGTTACATAGTTTCTGAGAACAGGCTCTGTGACGGACGGACAACGAAGCGGGAGTAATAGGGTTTCGTGAGATGAACGAAACCCTGATAAAAAAAAAGGATCGAATGCGAAAATACGCTTCGGTTTACTATATTATACAATTACAAGTTCCGAAATTTTGTATCTAAACAAGAAACAAAATAATAAACAAAAAGGCTACTAATGGAACAATATACTAATTTGTTATTGGAATTTGTTACCATAGGTTTTTTTGTGAAAACAAATCGGATTGATTTTCTTCTAAAAAAAGTAGTTAATTTAGCTAACAAAAACTCTAAATTATTTTTAACTATATGAATTCCAGAAATGCTGTAATAAATTTCACCAAATTTAGGCAAATGTTCCAGATAATTAAAGAAATTAATGATGTAATTTTGAATACAAATCACATCTTCTCAACAAAAATATTCATCAAAAATATTGCAATTATTTCTACACTATTTTCAGCTAAACAAATACACTTAATATTCAAGTTGTGGAATTATATACTCTTAAGTTATTACATATTCAGACAAGATTTTCATGATTTATTCGGAAACTGGAATTATGTACAATTAGTAAGCTACCTACCATTGCAAAGTAACACCAAAATTAATCAGAAAAGGAAGTATAATATATTGTACCTATCACATAATTTTCAGAAAAAGAAATTAGCTTTATTTTGCACCAATTATGGTATATACTGCAATAATAAATCATTGGAAAGCGATTAACATAAAAAAAAACTTTTATATACTCTGAATATCAAATATGTTTGCTGCATGTTCATGCTAAGTTTTTTGTGTTTTATAAATGAAGAACGCTATTTTTGGAATATTCTAGTAATAATTATCATTGTAGTTTTGGATATGTTTAACGTATATATATGTACATGGATTTTTTGTGAAAAGAAAACACATACTTATTTTCTTAATACAATATTTGATCATCTTTGAAATCAACAGGTAGTACTAAAAAATATTATCGACATTTGTTTTTACACTGTTTTATTTAACTATATTTGTTTTTTTATCTAAAGATGGCATATTCTACTCTATTTTTAACTATCTTCCTGTTATGTTAGAATTATAAAAAAAATGTGTACAAAGGTGTATTTACGGTGATAAAACAACATTTTAATATTTTTAGTACATAATTTTGAGGCATTTTCCCCTTAGCACAGTATAGGTGATAAATCGCCAAATAGTGTTTATGGTTACAATTGTATGCGAGTTAAAATAACAATGGATTTAAGGATGTGCAAAACCACGGTCGCCAAGAATGGCCAACTAACTGTAAAGCTCCAACAACGAAATATTTTAAAAAGTAGAAAATTAAACTAGAATATAAGGAGTGTAATCATTTAAAAAATATGTACTGTTTTATTATTTAATTGTTTAATATTTATTATATTATTATTAAAAGCTAAGAAAACAATTTAGAAATCCTGAATGCATGTTTTAAATAATGCCTTTTTCTGTTGCCATATCTTTAAAAAAAGAGAGAGAATTTTTTTTTATTTTTATTAGTAGATTCATCAGTTTGCTCTTTCTACAAAGCATAAAAACAAATGGGAATTTTCGTTAACCAAGTTCGTTAACCAAGGCAGATTATCTCATTGCAGCTGAATTGTTTTGTAAAAATCATTAATTGCAGCCATGGATATTAGGCATAATTTTCAAGATAAATGTCGAATGCTCATAAAAGAGTGTATTTAAAAAAAAAAACCATTATTTTTACTTTTATACTTATTATTAATTTAATGACAATGCATCTTATTAAACACAACTTTTGAATGCTATGTGCTGCTCATTCATTTTAATGCATTTCATTGAAAATTAAAATCACTTATACAAAAATTACCGTTGGGTTCATCATCATCGTCATAGTAATAAAAATAAATTGCATGAATGTAAGTGCGGTAGACAAATTAAATTAATAAAACAATAAATATACATATGGATTCGAACGATAATCATAACTACAATTCTAATTGTCGGAGAATAATTTTGCACCAAATTTTCATATCTTTGAATTTCTGACTCTATATATAATTAAATTTGGTTCTTTTCCATTATCCCGTCGACCACTTTCCATAACAAAAACTATCGCCAAAGTGTAACGGCAAATAAACAAATGGAAGAATGTTGTCATTGAATCTAAAAAAATAAATTTAAAAAAAAATAATAATAAATAACAAAAACAAGAAATTCCGAAAAGCTCCACTGAACAATGTGTCAACACAGTAAACTTAAACAATAAAATTTAGAATATATTAATGAAAACAGAAAAAAAAATATTGGATATTTATTTATTTACATTATTTTTCTTAATTATCCCTCTCGGCTGGGAATAAATGTTTGTGACGTCAATTGAATCTCATCTATTGTACGTAACTAAGCATCGCAACAGTTTTCCAATGCTTTTTCTCTTTTAATATCATGGAACTGTCATTTAAGGACGCAATTGTTATTTTAATTAACGAAATAACTAATAAATAAGTAAAACATAATGAAAAGTACAAATAAATGTCGAATTAAATACCACTTGATGGCATAACAAACACATGTAATACTTCTGACATCAAGTGAATGTGACACCATGATCATTCATTTTTGGCCTTAAATCCTATAGTTTGGCGATAGTTTTTTTATATGAAAAGTGGTCGACGGGATAATGGAGAAGTACCTTAAATTTTCTTCAGGGATTGTATACTTTTTATTTTTATACGTCTGTCGAAAATCACAACACCTTTTTCATCAGACATAGTATATCCCATGCACATTATATTAAAATGATAAATACGTGTTAACCGCTTGCCTGATTATCCCGAGTAATCTCGAGTTCGTATATATTGCAGTTAATGATTATCCCGAGAAAACTCGGGCGAAGCAGAATTTGTCAGTACGATTTGTTTTATCACGGTTTTATTCGGCCTGGAGAAAATGAAATGAAATGTTCAGCTTTGATTGGAAGTTTGCCAAGTTTTGTTTGTTTCGCGGTTCTTTTGGTGGGACTGGTCACGTGTTTTCCCTTTTGTATACTATACGTCGGCTTGAGGATTAGTAAAATGTATAAAGAAGGATAGTTGCGTTGAAAGAAAAATAATGGCAAAGATGCAAGATAGCGAAAGCGCTGATTTTTCAGATAGTGATTATGAAGAGGTAGACTTTGAAAATAGTGGAAGTGATTCTTCTGTATGTAGCCTTAATGAAGACGAGAGAAAAGAGATAAAAACTCCCATAAAAGAGATTCTAGAGGTAAGCCAGTAAGAAAAGAGACCAGATACCAGTGTACAGAATGTCAGGTATGACTTTGTCTCTCCTTTGTTTCAAAAACTATCATACAAAGGCTAATATTTAACTTTATCAATTTGTCCGAGATAGCTCGGGATAGTAAACTAATGTTAAAATTAAATGCTTTTACATCTGTAAAAAATTAAAAATTCAACTTAAAACCTACATATTTTGTTTTGTATCGTTTCCTTGTATTTAATAATAAAATTAAACTAGTCGGATGTGTCAATCCCAAAACTTTCTTCTATCTCACACACGTTTCGCATAGACTAAAAAAAATAAGCACCAAGTTATATCAATGTCTAACTGAAGCTCAAGTTTTATTAAATTCCGTGTAGTATTTCTTGAGATATGACTATCGCCAAAATCGTGTAAATCCTTCAAAATGCTGCATAGCAGCGCCACCTGCTGGGTGATTTTTACCAAAAACTAATCAGCACCAATTTATATCAGAGACTAACTGAATATAATGTTTTATTTAATTCCGAGCATTAGTTCTTGAGATAGAGCTATTGCGGAAATCGCAAAAATTGCTGCATAGCAGCGCCACCTGCCGGGCAATTTTTACCAAAAACTAATCAGCACCAATTTATATCAGGGACTAACTGAATCTAAAGTTTTATTAAATTCCGAGCATTAGTTCTTGAGATAGAGCTATTGCGGAAATCGCGAAAAATGCTGCATAGCAGCGCCACCTGCTGGGCGATTTTTACCAAAAACTAATCAGCACCAATTTATATTATGGACTAACTGAATCTAAAGTTTTATTAAATTCCGAGCATTAGTTCTTGAGATAGAGCGCCCACAAAGTTTTTGTCACATACAGACAGACAGACAGACAGACAGAGTCACAGACAGACATTTTCTAAAAATAGTCAAATCGTGTTCAGGACCTTCTAAAACGTATAAATCCGTCGAAAACCGGAAGTCGAAAATTTTCATGAATCCAATACTTTCTTCTTGTAAAGATAGAAGAAAGAAAAATGTGATGATTTTTTGCAATTTTTTTCACAAAAATTGTAAGGGAAACGATTAAATTGTATCCTGAGACAGTGTCAGTATTGAGAAACGCATTTTGAAGATTGAGAGACATTGTGATAAAACTATTAAAATGATGGTATGAGAAATGTATTTTTGACTATAGTAGAGAATAAAGAGGAAAATCAATCATATAATTATTTCTGTCGTCTACACCCTTTTTCTATGCATTTACGAAACGCACAACTATTAATGAGGTATCATTCGTTAGGTTTTTGAACCGGTTTCTGGCATAGTCACACACATTTCGTTAAAACATGTTTTTTGATTAAAAAATTCTAGTTAATTAAAAATTAAATCAGCATTGTTTTCATAAATGAAATGAAAGTTTTTTTCTTAAATCAATGTTACCACAAATATAATGAAATATCCCAATATATCGTACTCAACAACGGTTATAAACGAAATAAATAGCACGAAGATATAAAGTGGAGAGTCTCCGCACGAGTTTATAATATAATAATTATTTAAAAGAAAAATTCAAATTCAAATGTTCAGAAGAAAAAGACACCATTGATCGACCGAAGCAGTGGTATTTTACGAGTAGCCGAAAATGCAGTGCTTTTGTTATATTAAAATAAATTGTATTTTCTATGAATTCAATTTATTTTTCTTTGTCCCGTGTGTTTTTTCCCGAAGCGGATGACGTCATCCTCTGATGCAGTTAAAATACTGTTTTTATATATTTTTTTCTCGCGCGTTCCTTTAGCTATCTTCAATCAATTTTTACTTTCATGGAATAACTTAGATGATAATTTGGCCTTCTAATTTGACTAATGTTGTTGAAAGATATTTTGATCCTTAATTTCTCTGTAGAATTTTAACCTGCATCCAAAAGTTATTAGACTTCAGTGCAAAATCCTCGCATGGTTCCACTGGTTGGATAATATTTTTGTAGATTTTAGAAATATCAGACGTAATTAACCATTTTGCTGACCTGGACATCGTATGAGACTCTTAATATAAGTGATGAGCACAGTTTATTAGAAGCTTCTGCCGTCTAACTTTTAGTTTCAGTTCTCTTAAACTTTCCGATTTCATATGTGGCTTTAAATTTGTATTAAATGTTGACAACAAATGACAGCACAAGACGGAAAATTTCATGCTTTGTAGATTTTTGGAAGAAGCTAATACCGAGAAGAAAAAAAAAGGAATTAGTATATACCAGCAATTTATTAAGTTTATTAAGGTTATGTACATGGTGATTATAATTATGAAATGAGAACAATATTCCACATATCAGTAAGCCACATGACATATCATCAACAGGTACTTTTACGAAAATATATATATATATATAAATTTCATAATACAACATGTTGTTTTAAGGAATGCCAGATATTGTATTAAAAAAATAAACTATGTTTTTCAAAAGACTAATGTAATTTTAATATACAGGGTGATTATAATTAAAGTCCCACTTTCAAAATGCTGTGAAAAAGGAACCAATAGTCTGAAAAGTGACTTCAAATTTGAACTGAATATACTAGAAGAAAGGGGAGACGGTATGGCATAAGAAAAAGAAAAGTTCCAAAGTGTATCAATAGGTGGCGCTGTAAGCGGCATAACGAAAGTGGAATCGGCTATAAATGACATTTTTAATCGAAATACGACGGCTTTGGCATGAGTTGCACAGTAAACCAACCGTACTCTTCAATGTGCATGAGTGTTTCGGTTGTTTGACGGAAAAAAATGATTCTCAACTCAGTCAACAGTTGTAGTACTGTTAGTAGAAAACCCATTCACCACGGCAAGGTTGTACCACATGGTATGGGAATAACGGTTTTTATTTGTCCTTGAGCTAAAAAGCACATAATAATTCGGTTTTTAACTGTGCATGTCTTTTAATTTGCAAAATATGCCGTTTACAGAGCCATCTATTGGCACACTTTGGAACTTTTTCTTTCTTATGCCGTACTTTTCCCTCTTCTTTCAGTCTATTCAGTTCAAATTTGAAGTCATTCTGACCAGTGGTTTACGTTTTAAAGAACTATATTCAATAGTATATATAATTGAATAAATGTTAATTCATTATGACGGAGCAAAAATGATTACGAAATCAATAATAACCATTATCACAGATATTGTTAATGGTGCATTTTATGTATTTGGTACTACGTAGGTTAAGCTAAAAGGATTGTCCACAAGAAAGCAGCTTATTTTAGACAAATAAAATTTTTAAACACCGAAGAAATTGGCATTGAGTAAATAAGTATCCCTAAAGAGGAAAATACGCTTTCATGAGTTAGGGAACAAAGACTCAGAAAATTATTCCTGAATATTATTCAATAACGTGTACGACGAAGATGTGTTTGTGCAAATCAGCCATCTACTTTGTAATCCATAATACCACAACAGCCTACTTTGCTATATGCATTTATGCATATTTATTATTACTATTTGTATAGATATAAATATTAAAAGTATATATCACCACATTAGCATAAAAATATTTTTTGCATGTATTAAAAATTAGTCAAAACGTCTGCTTGCTCAGTCATTGGCATATTGTATTGATTCATCTTCGGAAGGACTGAATGTAGTGTCCTCTAAGTACTTCCAGAAAGCTACGTTTTGACAAAATGTTAGAATAAAATTATCTGATATTGACGGAGAGAAAATGATTACAAAATCAATAATAACCGTTAACACAGATATCATTAACGATGCATATTTTATGTATTTGGTACTACGTAGGTTAAGATAAAAAGGTTGTACACAAGAATCCCGCTTACTTAAGACAGAGAAAATTGTTAAACAGCATATAAATTGGTACTGAATGAAAAAGTGTGCCTAAACAAGAAAATATGCTTTCTTGAGTTAGGGAACAAAGACTCAGAAAAATGAGTCCCGAGAACTGTTCAAAGACGTGTACCACGAAGATGTGCTTGTCCAAATTAGTCAATCTACTTTGTAATCCAAAATGCCTAAACAGTCAACTTTGCGGTAACAAGTGAGTGACGAATGACATGACGAATGATATGATATGACGAAATTTGAGAAAATGGATAAATATTTTGTTTATTCCATTAACATTTTCTTTTAATAAATTAATTAAACGTTTTAAAATATCAAAAGTTAAATTTTATGTTAATCTAAAATTTGTTCAAAAATTTGATAGGAAAGCAAAATTGTTGTTGTTTTAAGAAAACACTGAATGTAATCTGAAATAAAGTTCTTTTAATTAACTATTCAACTCACAAAGTCTTTAATTGAAGAAAAATAGTTAAATCTGTAGTGAAATATACTAGATGCCTGCGTAAAGAAGTGCAATATCATATCCACACATTTCCAGAACAATGACTTATAATTTATTTCAGACTTTTACCAAAAACTTTCAGTAAATCCAAACAGTTATGGAAATTTTTTGTTAAAAGCCCGAAATGAACGTGTTTAGAAGCATATTTCGGGCTTATACCAACTCACAAGGAGAGATTCCGAGGTCGGTGACACAGAATGCGGTGAAAGTTTGTGTATTGATAGAGTATAGTTAGTATAAAAATATATGAAAGCCATAAAGTGCAATAACCAGGGTAATATGATAAAAAACATCTATTTAATTAGATTTTTCGTAAATATCGATTGTTATACATATTTTTTTCATTTGTAGTTCAAAAGTAATTGATAAAATTTTCCACTGCGAAAAGTAAGTATATCTGCGGATTCAAACCCAAACACAAAAATCCAAAATCCAGCGAGCTACCGATCAGGATATAAAGCAGCTTGCCAAATGAAGAAATTTATTTGATTTAAAACTGTGATGTAAACTTTGAGACATTTCTTCTCAAGACCTCTGGATATTGCGCTTTACGGCTTTCATATATTCATATACTAAATGGACTTTACCGACAGACACCGCAATCGGTGACACCTACCGCGGAACCTTTCTTTGTGAGAACTTTTACCAGTTGCATAATGCAGCTACCTTAACTCTTTTTATAACCACGTTGCATATCTGCAACATACTCAAAAATCAATGTTTCTTATACCGCGGGATTTAAAAGACGATTTTATTTATTACTGCTCCCAACACAGTAGTTTATATAAATTTTTCATAGAATTCATAGAGTTCATTTTTCATATCCAAGTTTTATTTATCATTTGAGCAGTTTTGTGATCGTTATTGCTAAAATAAAATTAGTAAAAAATAAAACAAGTTGGAAATTGTACGTCAAACGTGACAAATGAGGTGCTATAGCTATTTATATAAATATTCAGATCTTGATGATTTTTAAATCTGTGAAATCAATTATATCGACTGCAAAATAATTTTTGTCATAAAATAAGCATTTCGGTCGCTTGACGGTTAAACCTCAGAAGCTCCTATACCAAGAAAGCACCGATTTTTATTTAAAAAATCAAATTTCTTTGTAAATGTGTTTATTAATATATTCTAAAGTTTTCATTCGATTTTCATAAAATTTGAAAGGCCTTGACAAAATTCTACAAAGATAATATACCTTAAATTTCAAACGATTCGATTCTGTAGTTTTTGCGTTGTTATATGTGGACAGACGGACGGCCGGAACAACCAGACGACGACACTAGTTGCTACGTATTTATATAATAGCGAAAGCACCTAAAAAGGGAGACGTTTTTTTTACAAAGGTAAGTTCGTCTACTTTACAATTTTATATTAGAAAATTGACAATATTTACGAGAAGTTTGTAAATTTCTGTTTATTGCAAAAGTGAAACAAGTACCTTTTAGTCAATGTTTTTTTTTATATTTAAGTTCTAAATTGTAAGAATAATTTTGTGCACACCTAAAATGGTGTACTCTGACATCTGAGTAAATCGGAGTTGTTGAGTCACAAAGAGTTAACCTGTCATAATAGTTTTGAACCTGGTGAGGTTAGTCTTTAAAAAGACGTAATAGGTTTGGTGTCACATCCAGACTTGTACAAAAGGTTTACGTAATTCAGGGCTCCGAAATGGTCCGCCAACGGAATACCACTATTTTTAACAGAAAATTTCATGGTGAGTTTCTTCAACTTTTCTGAAAAAGCTTACCTCCGAAGGTGATTTCTGCAAAATTTGTACGAAACCATGTAAAAATAATTTTTTTTTCTATAAAAATACCGGTATTCAAAAAGCCTATAATTGAGCCCTATAATTGCTGCAACCTTTCCTTTCTTTGTAATGTACAAGGAATTCACGGGCACGGGCAGTGGTGGAAGAGGCCAAAAATATTCAAATACCGTTTAAAAAATATACAATGCAAACAACGTTGAACTAGTTGCATCATTTACAGTTTATTTTTAGGGTTTCGTTCATCTCAAGAAACCCTATTACTCCCGCTTCATTGTCTGTCCGTCACAGAGCCATTCTTAGAACCTATACAACTTACAGAGTTGAAACTTTATCTACATATAATTGAATACTTGCTATGAAGCTTAAAATATTAAAATTTGAAAAAATCGTATCATTTTAATAAAAATAAATAAAAAACAAAAATTCTGACAGCCTTTTCCTATTAAATTTGAACGTTTTTCGTTATAGCAAGTGCCAACAATTAAAAATCCACAATAAAATTACTTCTACAATAATTAATTTTCTATTGAAAGATTTCCACGTGAAAAATTAAAATGAAATAAAAAGTTTCACCAATTGAAAAAAAAACAAACATTATGACGTCATATGGGTAATAAAACAGAAATTTTCAAAGATTTCTCAATAATACAAGGAGTATGAGTATGGGTATGTACAGAAAGCAGATTAATATTACGTCATTAGAGAATTAAAAAGAAAATTGAACAGACGTCATATCGGAAGTTTAACGGATTTCTCAAATGTTTGAGAATAATACAAAGCGAGTATCAATATGATTAATAGAGAATAGTAAACATATGAGTTTGAGGAACATATTGAATCATGATAAAAACTCGATTATGGAAATATTCGCATATGTAACATTTTGAAGGTGTTGAACATGTTTAATTTTGAAATTATTATTTTTTTTTAATATCGCATTTAGACTACCATGACAGATATTATTATGACAGAGTATAATAGCGGGCTGGTTTAGATATTCGAGAAAACGAAAAAGTAGAACGTTAATTTTTTTACTTTCTAAAAAACTTGACCTTCTTTTTTTTTGCTAAATGAAATAAATTTATTTGGATTTATTAAAGAAAGGATAAAGTGTTTTGAAGGTATATTAAAAGAAACCCTTTGTGCGATCTTCAATCACACTTACCAACTTGTGATTTTTATCAAATTCCTCATTTGAATATCCTGCTTTGTCTCATTTAGATACATTTTAAAAAGTTATGTTTCAATATTTTAATATTTTTTATATTAAAAAAAAATGTAAAATAGTTTGTATTAAGAATGCACTTTTTAAAGATAATGCCTTTCAACGAGATATATACATACGTAAAATATTCTTTTTTATTAGGTGAGTTCGTAATTATATAAATACGTAGCACCTATAGTAGTCATCTGATCCGTCCGTCCGTTCGCATATAACAGCGCAAAAACTACTCTACCAAATGGTTTGAAATTTAAGATATATTATCTTTCCAAAATTTTTTCGAGTCATTTCAAATTTTGTGAAAATCGAATCAAAACTTTAGAAGATATTAATCGAAATATTTATTAAAAAATTTGAGTTAAAAAAAAATCGGTGTTTTCTTGTTATAGTAACTTCCAATAAGTGAAAGTAATAACTTTAGTCTGAACTAATTTAATATACTAATCATAAATTCCATACATGTTTCTTGGAGGATAAAAAAATACTGCATAGTGAAAATAATAAATAAATAATAAAATCAATTTAAAAATCATTACTTTTATCGGAAAATAATTTAAAAATCAATTGAAAGAAGTTAAATTTCTTGAACAAGTTTTCTCAAAATATTTTATTCAATTATATCTTCTTTCATTTGCATGAAAATAAACAGAAAAGATTTGGATAACTTATTGTAAGCATAAAATCTTAAGACTCATTATAAAGATAAAAACTTATATTATATGATATTATAGAACAGATTATATATTATGCTGTAAGAAATGATTTATAAGAATATGAATTTTTCACATCGACATAGAAAAAGCATAAATTAATATAATTTTTTTTCCATATTACAAACATGTAAATTTTAGAATTTATTGGTTGTTATTAAAGCTACTAAATATTACAAAATACATAATAAATTTTATTTGATCAGACGTATATCGTAAATTTGATATTTGAAACTAAATTTTCGATTATTACACACATTTAATATGAAGGAAGTATTTTAATTTAAATTAAATCGATAAATTGCCATACACTTTTACCTTTACTGAAATTTTCGAAAACAAAGCATTTTTAAAAGAAATGCTTGTGTAACGCAAATTGTATGTTTCTTGTATTTAATTATATATTACATATAATATACGAGGGTGGGATTATAATTTCGATGTTTGACAGTGGAAGCACAAGATTTTTTACAAAATTTCATATTATTTTTCAATGTAGTCCCCTTGAAACTTAATACGTTTAAGACACACTCTTGTGTGCGAATTCTTTAGTGCAACCCTGTACGAGGGTGGTTCAAAAAGTTCTAGGTCTAACAAAGGAAATATAAAATTTTTCACAATTTTTCATTTTTTTTTCAACTTGCAACACAATACATTTCAGAAAACTCCTGAGAAACGTTCATTCTTTAGAGTTTTTGGTCGACGTTCAACAAACGCGGCACGCAACGAGTGGAAAGCTTTTCATACCCAAAACATCGAGTAAAATATAGTGGATACGGTCTATCGAGATGTTTGCAATGACGGCATGTTTGCGTCGATCAATAGACGATCATTCAATACGGCATTGTTAATTTTTCAGACGATTTCGTCAGTCATAGTGGTTTTTGGACGTCCTGAGAGTTCATCATCGTGAATTGATTTCCTACCATGTTTAAATTCAACAGCACACTTTTTTTATCGTCAAATATGAAGGACAATATTTTTTTTAAGTTGGAATGCAACTCTTTTTGTATGTACGTGGGGTTAACCTGTTTTACAAAGTATTTTATGACAGCTCGAACTTCAGTTTTTCTCCATTTTTAGAAAATGTCAAAACTTGTTTACTTTACTTTATCGCCAAGCAATAACCATTAAACCCACGCGTCTGAAACTCGTTAGCGTGTTATCTAAAGTATCATACTTTACAAACATTATTGTCATTTGGTAATATTTGTTAAATCTCTGTGTCAGGCCTCGAACTTATTAGACCATCCTCGTATAATTTATGACAATGGTAATGGTACATAATGGAAAGAAAATGTTAATGGAATAAACAAAATTTGTATCCATTTTCACAAACATTCTCATCCAGAAATATATGATTTTACTTTGATTGGTACCAGTGTCTTGTTTTTAAGTAGTTCTTACTTCATTTCATTTATTATATAAATTTTGGTTCAAAGTATGTTTATTTCACTTTAAAAAACTGAAAGGTTGCAGAGTATGGCCTTTAAATGTACGATTCTACACTGCTCAAAAAATTAGGGGAGCACGCTAAGAAGAGAAGAGAGGTACGACATGTGGTCTCAGTATCTCGTCTACATGCGTTTGTACTGTCAAAGTGCCATTCCAAATGATATGCAGAACCGTACGTCCACCTAAGCGGATTCCAGCCCATACCATCAGCCCACCTTGTCTGTAATGTGATCTTTCACGAGCGAATGTGGGGTTATTCGAGTGCCCCTTTCCCGCCACACCGAAACACATCGAGTGTCACACTTCAGATTGAATAAGGACCCGTCTGTAAACAGCATTTGACTCCATTCCGTTGCCTTCAATCTTGATGTTCAGCAGCACACCTTATTTGGGACGAACGGTTTTTTTTTAGGTCAACGGAATACAGACTATTGGCCCACGTGCATAGAGACCACGCTAATAGAGCAGATTTCGCAATATTTGGCTGGACACCTTCGTCGTGTTGCCAAGAGCTACTGTCTTTGCAGCTGAGTAGCATTCCTTTTTCTGTCTCAACGTGCTATTAACAGGATATATCGGTCATCAGTGGCTGTGGTAGCACGTGATCGACCTTGCCCTAATCGACATCTAACATTTCCTATTTCTTGGAATCGATTCCACAGCCTTGCAAGGACATTTCTTGCAACTCCAACAACGTCTACTACACTTCGTTGTATTGGCCCGGATTCAAGTCTCTCGTTAATACGCCAAGCCACGGATTCCAGTAAATCACATTGTTGTGAAATTTTCAAATCCCCCTTTTTCAAAACAAAAGTTGAGTAATTGAATTTCAGAACTGAGACAGTGAAACAGACATTTCTGCGAAATCGCGATTTCTGCACTTATCACTTTTTTATGGTTTTTGACGTCATGAAGTTTGATTTGCATATGAAGTTTTATTTTTCGGATTTCTGCTATGCTTTAAATTATGAATGTTTTAATTTAAGTTATTTATTGGTGTAAGTATTTGTGTAATTTCGTTAAAATCATGCGCCGTCCTAATTGTTTTGAGCAGTGTATGTCCTTAAATGCATAACTGGATTAAGATATGAGAACATAGCGTTTACAGTCGCGTAAGTGCCATAGTCATCACAGCTGGAATAATGATATTTATCAAAGAATAAACAAGAATAATCGTGTGAATAGTATATGTGAGATGTATGTTATGTGAGAGTAGTTTATGTGAGTGTATGTAGATATTATGAATGTTGTACTTACACCACATACAGGGGGCACCATAAGTTTGTTAAAACTTTAAAAAATCTTTAATAAGAAACAAACGTCACTAAAAAATTGCGGTTTGTAGGAATGGGATTAGAAGGAGATAAAATATTGTTACCGATAGATGACGCTGTATGCATAATATAAAGCAGATTTATGGAAATCTAGATATCAATAAAACCCCTCAATGGACACAGATTCTTAATTCGATGCTAGCAGTATACTATTGTTAACAGATCAGGAGCAGATTGTTAACTCTTTAATAAGAATGCGGAATCAGCAACTGGCTCATTGCGAAATTTCTGCACGGTAAATTGACTGCAAACGAGAAAAAAGCCTGTTTCATGTGCTGAGATACTGAAGCTTGTCACACGCTTCGAAGAAATGGGTCTTTTACTAGAAGCCTAACTTGCATACATATACTCATATAAGGGAAGCTAGTGCCATCTATCGGTAGTTTTGTAACAACTTTTTTGTTACTAAAACAAATCCGATCTCTTTCTTCCTATTCTTGAAAACGACAATTTTTTAACATCATTTGTTCCTTTTTAAGAATTTTTTACTGTTTTTACGAACTTTTGGCGCACGCAGTATATTATTTATTGGTTTAAAAAACATATATTTAGTCTCCATTTTCAGTAGAAAATTAAACTTAAGTTAGCTTTAAATCGATTTAAAGAAAAGAGGCTGTACAAAATTTCTTTAATGTATGTTCAGTTAAGATATAATTTTCAAACAAATCCTCTGATTTTATTACTCCGTTTTTCACTTGAAAGTGGTAATTTTCATGGACGTACTGTGCAAATTTTATTAGAATGGCAAAAATGATATGTTTGTCATTTTATTTGCTCGTTTTCGTACACATACGCTAAACTGTAAACATAAAGACTGATGTTTCTTATTCTTAGAAAATTTAACTACAAACGAAAATATACAATAACCTCTTTCTACTAACCCAAAATTATTAACGAATATTACGAAAATTACGAAAATTACGAGGATTACGAAATGCGTTCTTTATCTTTTGAAACCCCAGAAACCAATATATTATTGAGAATTGAAGGAAGATTTACAGAAAAATGTGTCTTTTATAGCCACTGGTTCTCGTAAACGTTTCCGAGTAATATTTATTGTGTATTAATTAGTATTCTCTACATAGAATATAGATTTTTCAGATGCTACCCATTCTCAAGTAAACATTTTCATGTTCAGCAAATATATTTTACAGATAAACGTGATACATTAACAGCATTAACATTAACATTACAATTGATCTTTCTTTGTTATACTTTTGTGTGTGTTTATAATTACGCAGCTGAAAATGCGTCATTTAAAATAGAACAACCTAAAAACATACATTCCAGTTTCAGAAAACTGATTGATACACTATAAAAAATAAAAAGAAAAGTGCCCAATTAAATTGATGGCATTGAGCTCACAGGCTATTTACACTAATTGTGTAATATACTCTTATTTCAAAGAATAATGTCCCTCGAAAAATAAAGATATCAACAATAAATTAAGGGGGCGAATTAGCCCCCCTTCCCCCCTTTATACTTAGCCAATGAGCTCTCAAACCTAAACATGGAAGCGCTTTATCGCAAGGAATCTATATACAGACTTTGAAGCAAATCGGATAATTCTGCATGAAAAACCCATTTATCTAAATTAAGGGGATATTAGCCCCTACCCCTCACTGTTTATACTTAACCACTGAACCCCAAAACTAATCAGGGAAGCGCCTTATTACAATGAACTTATAAACAAAATATGAAGCTAAACAGATATTTTTATCAAGAGTTTTCGCGTTACGTACATACATACATACATACATACAGGGTGGTGCAAAATTTTAATTAGATTAACTATTGAAAACTAACGATTAAAAGTTTAATCATGACTAAAGATTGACGATTAAACTTTATCGACAATCTTTAGTCATGATTAAACTTTTAATCGTTAGTTTTCAATAGTTAATCTAATTAAAATTTTGCACCACCCTGCATATATACGTACATACAGAATCGGCGGGCACATTAGATCTCAGGATTTGATAGCCTGTGAGCTAAAAACTACTCGGATTTTTTTTTTCGAAAATCAGTGGCAGCAAAAAGAAACTTGTTTTTCTAAATGTTCCTTTAAATCTTGAAGTTATATTGATTTCTAAGGTTTGTAAATATAAAGAACGCTTTTCGGAATCATGGGTCATTTGAAAGAGGCTATTGTATATTTTCTTTCGTGCGTGCATATATTGTATTTTCGCAATTAAAAAGAAAATATTTATCTATGTATATTTGCATTGTAATCGGCAAATGACTTAAATAAATAATTTTCACGTTTGGCATAAATCATATATATGTACAAGTGATCTCAAAAATAAACATTTAAACATGCAACTTGAGTAAATATTTGTCTAGAAACCTTATTATCTGTGTCTCCAAGTGCATGACTGGATTAAGATATGCCCCCATAACTTATCGAGTCACGTAAGTGTCACAGTCACGAAATCTGGAATAATGATGTTTACATCTGAATATCAAAGAATAATTACGGGAATATTTCTTGTGAGATTTGCTTGCCTGAAAGACGTCATTTATAAGCGACAGGAATGTGTTTTAATTGAAAATCAAATGTAGTCATAATGAATGGGGTCCTTTTTTACAAAACTTATTAAATTTATGACTATTCCCGTAAGGCATGGTGACGTCACGGCGACGTCACTGTGAAGTCACACTGTGACTTTGTGACCGTCGTCGTGACGTCAAGTGACGTCGATGTGAAGTCACTGTGACCTAAATGTGAAGTCGTTATGGCCGTAAATTGTGTTACGACACAATTTCTGATGTTGGCTTAGATCTAGAGTCACGCACGAATCCGGTTATATACTTCTTGAACATGGTTGAAAGTCTACTTGAGCATGAATGATGATTGACTGAAATTATATTTTGATTCAACCCATATTCTTACCCTAACCCAACAACAACGACAAAATCTGTAGGCCCACAACCCGACCGAACCTGACAAATGATTTCGTATAGATTCGTATAACAAGATTTTACCAAATCCGGATAAAATCGACGATAAGGATTGGATCGGCAATATTTTTTTTTTTTTCGTATTCAAATTAAAACTTTGCATCTGATTGGGAAACCGGCTAATGTAGCCGTTAAGCAAGACAATTATAAATGTAAAAAACGCATACTAATATAAAAATAATAGATAAATCCATTAAAAATTATAATAAAAGTAAATATTTGAATAATATGAAATTCTATTGTGCAAATAACAACTTTTTAAATTAACTTCAACTTCTATTTGTTTTATGTAACCACGAAAAATATTGACAATAATTAAAACTATGCTATTGTGCTGTTAAGTATTGAAGTCTTTAAATGTGTATACTTGTGCCATATTTCCCTTCTCTCAGTATCACGAAACTTTCTGACACATTTATGAAAAAATTTTTAAACGCATAATAATCACTTTAATAATCAGGCACTTGCATGCCTTTTAACCCTTTGTGGCTCAACAACATCGATTTGAAAAATATATACTCACATGATAGAATACATCATTTTAAGCAAGTAAAAAATAATTAAAAAAAATAAATCATAAAAATAAAAATTATTGGCTAAAAGAGTCTTTTTCATATTTGTAATAACCAGAAAATTACATAGCTACTTCTCATAAATATTGTCATTTTTTAATACAAAATTCTAAAGTGTACGAACTTACCTTTGTAAAAAATCTATTATTGAACGTCTCTGGACTTTTAAATGCAACAAAATTTAGTTTACAATAACGAGGTGAAACTGTTCAAATAATAAATAAGACTTTTATATGAAAAATTAATTTAGCATTGTCGTATGTTGAGAATTCTGTGAACAATTTATATTAACTTCTGAGTTGAAAGATAACAGTAATAAATAAAATCGCCTTTTTAAGCTCACTGTAAAAAACTTTGACTTTTGGGTATGTTTACAGATATGCAACACGGCGATACAAAGGGTTAATTCATTTTGCAACAGGGTTTGAATGCAGTAAAATATATTATTTAAAAACAATATTTTGGTTATTAAAAATATAATTTTATTAATTGATTGTCAAATTTATAATTTTATTTATGAAATTATATATTTATATAAGTAATAGATCTTACTAGGGATTATTTTTTTAAAACACAGATCATTAATTGTTTATAATGACACAGCACCGCACCTACTCTGTTTGGCGTCTAATGTGAGTCATTTTTTAACGTTTTACTGCAGATTTTAGATGCATCGATAGTGATACATATATGTATCATATGACGCCGATGAAGGATCTATCTGGTTTGATATTTGGTGACGGGACAATAACCACAATAACCTTCTGTAATTCTGATATCACCATCAACAGAACAAGTAGATTTGACAGAATCTGAATAGACAGAATATGACAGAATAAGATAATTAAAAATAACATGCCCCTGTTAATAATAAATGTTTAATAATAGTGCATAGATATTTTGAAATTTATAACTATAAAATGATTCAGGAAATGAAACAGTAACATTAATCATCTGATTAAAATCGTTGACATACTGCTATTTATTTTAAAAAAAATAAACATTCTAAATTTAATAAACTTTATTTTTATAAAAATTAAATTAATGAAATATATAGCTTTTGTAAAAAACTCATATGGAATTAACTGAAAACGTCATAATTTAATAAAAATATAACAAGTAAAATAATATTTCTTCATACCAATTTTCCTTTGTCATCATTTTCAATATTCTGTTTTGATGTAATCCAAATAACGAAAAGTTCTTTCGGCGAAAATAATTCGTCCAAATCTGGTACAGTATCATTGACCGGACTCAAATTTAACCGCGCCAATAAAAACTGTACCTTTCTCGAACGTAATTTTCTATCAAATATGTATATGCGAAGTTCTGTGCAGGTTTTTGTTAAATTTTAATTCCACATCCATTGTACACGTCTATTGTCCTCCCACTTCCATCCCTACACTGTTATTTTTTATTTATTAAGAATTTCGCACTCTGACGTCGATCTGCAGACGATATTTTCAAAACATCTGCCTGCTTAGAAGGGCAGATGATTTTTGTTTCTTATTATAAAGTTTAGGTTAGAGTAGAAAGTTAAATACGGAATATTTTTTGAGACTCTCTCCAATTAAAATTTATTATTTGAAGAAGTATTTTTTATGCATTTGATCTTATTTTTTTTCGATTAGTTTCAAAATAATTTCAATTTAAATGATTTGTAAGTTCCTTTTTTGTAAACTGAAACAATGCTATTATAATATTTATGGCATATCAAATAAAATATTGTTTAAATTTTGGAGTATATAATAAATATTTTAATGGTCAATAATGCAAGATCGTTTAACAAAAACAGTAACATTTGTATCACGCATAATAAATGCAAAATATGATCATAAAAAATAGAAAAGGTTATCGCGGGAGAGGGAAGGAGGCATTTTTTCTTTTTCAACCTTTCTTTTTTTATTTATTAATATCCTGTAGAATAAAACAGCTTGTAAAATAGCAATATTTTTTAAAAATAAATTTCTGATAAATGAAAAGGGAAAAGATAAATAATTATTTATGTCATGCGTTTTGCATATGTTTCGTATATTTCATTTTATCTTCGGAAAATGTTAAATTTATTTAAGAAGTATGAAACAAGTACCAATATATATATTGGCAGAGGTACTTAATCTACTTAAACACTAACAGAAAAACAATTATTATTGGAAATATACAAGGGTTTTTATTATAATAAATGTTTGTTTATCACAACCTACCTGCCTTCACAAAAACAAATCTTTAATTACCCCATCTGTATATTATTTTCTGCCGTAATTTACAATGGACACAAATAGGGGATCCAACCCGGGTTCCTCGGGTTATAGAATATAGCATATATATATATATATATATTCTTAAATTGAAAATTCTAATTTTGCATTTAATACTTTTTTTTTTATTTTACATTTAATACATTATTTTAGATTGTCCACATATATATATATATATATATAATTTTGTTTGTTTGTTTGTTTATTCTAATAGTTTTAGTGGTTTAAGCGAATAGTTTGATTTTATGTCTATTAAATTTGTGTTTTAAAAGAATATGAATTCCTATTTTTTATGAAGTTTTTAATTTCGATGTTGAATATTAGTCGGAAATAAACGCTGAATTATGGGAAATTTATTATTGTAACATTTTGTATTTAAATGGAAACGTTTTAATCTGTTTTTACTGGAATGCCCTCAATAGAGAGATTTAAAAATAAAAACATGCTTGAAAATTATTTTTTAAACCATAAAGAATAGTAAATTGAAATACAGTTTCAAGCATATTTCATTTGAAAGAATTTTTTTTTCCGACGATTAAATATCGAAATTGTGCAATGTTTCGTAGTTAAAAAAATCACAGTAAAAGCGTTATTTAATGTTCACCTGTTGCCACCGTCAACATACCGTCATTGTTACTCTAATAAATGATTTCGCTCTATAATATAGATTGCTGTTCTAATTTTAAAAAAGCTGTAGTTTTTCACATAATATGAAAAGCAAATGAAAATGTGTCATAATTTTAAAAAATTGTTCATGGAGTACATGCAGAATTATGTTTGTATTATAATTTATAATTTCATATTGACTGAAATTTATCTATTTACGAAGAATTTTCCTGTAGGTCGATAAATAAATAAATAAATAAATAATTTTTAGGGGTCATAAAATCACTCAGAATCAGATCTTTTAAGTGCATTGAGGCATTCCTGATTAATATATTTCTCCTCTTTTTCATATATATATCTCAAATTCCCATTTTGGTCAAACTGTGACTTCAAAACATAGAAGTCTTTTGACCACACAGGTGACGTAACGTTTGTGACTTGCAGTAACGTCACAGTGACGTCACAAAAATAAAAGAAAATGTCAGAAACATGTTTTTTACATTGAATATTTATTTTGTACTGTTTTTGTAATTCTTTTAAAGTTTCTAAGCAATTCACATTTTAGTCACAATGTGACTTCACTGAATGGTGGTATTTCAGTCACATATGTGACGTGACGTACGTGACTCACAGTGACGTCACTGTGACGTCCCTGTGAACATACAGGCTATACGGGTTATAAAGCATGTTCACACATAACCTTTCAATGGGCGTTATTTTATGGCATATGCAAAGCTGAAAAATTGCAGAACGATATATAATATTTGTGCGAAATTATGAAAAAACGGAAAAATAAATAAATTTCGCAGTCGGTATGCATCATAAATATGCATAAGTGATTTGAAAATTAAACATTTATCATGCGATTCGAATAAATATTTCTCTAGCAGCACTTGAATAAACAATCCCAAATTAACTGTGTCCCCAAATGTATGATATGGTCACATAGCGTATATAAGTCACGGAAGGACTACAATCACCAAATCTGGAATAATGATGTTTACTTCTGAATATCCAAACATAATAATTACGGGAATATTTTATGTGAGATTTACTTGCCTGAAAGACGTTATTTATAATCGACAGGAATGTGTTTTAATGGAAAATTAAATGTAGTGAAGTCATAATTAATGAAGTTCGTTTTTAATAAACTTCAAAGAAATTGGATTATTTTAAAGCATGTTCATACATAACCTTTGAAAGGGTGTTATTTATGGCATACGCAAAGATGAAAAATTGCAGTATGATATATAATACTCGTGTAAAATTATGGAAAAACGGAAAAATAAATAAATTTCGCAGTCGGCATGCATCATAAATATGTAAAAGCGATCTTACAAGTCAAAATTTATCATGTAATTTAAATAAATAATTATTCAGCAACACTTTAATAAACATTCCAAAATTAACTGTGTTCCCAAATGTATGATATGGTCTCATTGCTTATATAGGGTGTCGCGTCAATTCGTCGGGCACAATTCATCGCGGAACAATTCATCGCGCACAATTCATCGCAGCGTCAATTTGTCGCGGCGACAACGCATCGCAGCGTCAACTCGTTGCAGGTCAATTTCTTCGTGATGTCAATTCGTCGCAACGGAAATGTTTTTGAAGGCTACGATATTAAAATTAAAGATAATGTAGTAAAATTATTTAATGATAATTTGTTTTTTAGATATAGATAATTATTACTAACAATTTACATCATTAAATGATTTTACTAAATTATCTTTACATTTATCATCATAGCCTTCAAATATATTTTCGTTGCGACGAATTGACACCACGATGAATTGATGCCGGGATGAATTGACGCTGCTATGCGTTGTCGCAGCGACAAAATTGACGCTGCGATGAATTGTGTACGATGAATTGTTCCGCGATGAATTGTGCGCACCGAATTGACGCAGAACCCTTATATAGTCACGTAAGTGACATCTTAAATAATGATGTTTACAACTGAAAATCCAAAAATAATTACGAGAATGCTTTATGTAAGATTTATTCGTCTGTAAGACGTTATTTGTAGGTTGCAGAAATGTCTTTTAATTGAAATTTAAGTATAATGAAGTGGCAATGAATGAAGTTCATTTTCAATAAACTTCATAGAAAGGGAATTATTTTAAAGCATGTTTATACATAATCATCAGTTGGATGTAATTTATGGCATATACAAAGCTCAAACATTTTGTACGTTAAATAATGAAAACGGAAAAATAAATAAATTTCGAAGTCGGTATGCATCATAAATATGTAAAAGCGATGTTACAAGTCAAAATGTATCATGCAATCTGAAAAAATATTTATCTAGCAACTGTGGAATAAACAATCTCAAATTAACCGAGTTCCCAAATGTATGATATGGTCATGTAGTTTATACAGTCGCGTAAGGTCCACAAACACGAAATCTTGAATAAATATGCATACCACAAAATAACCAAGAATAATTACGAGAATGTTTTATGTGAGATGTGCAAACTTTAAAGACGATATTTATAAGCCACAGAAACGTCTTTTAATTGAAAATTAAATGTAGTGAAATCATAATAAATGGAATCGCTTTTTAACCGACTTGAAATAAATAGAAACTATTTTAAAGTATGTTCTCACGTAACCGTTGGATGGGTGCAATTTAAGGCATATGCATAGACCAAGATATACTGAAAAATATATTCACATTCAAACATTTCTGTGCAGTTACAGGCGGCTGAAAAAAATAAATAACGTTCAAAGTCGTTATACATCATAAATATGTATAATTGATCTCAAAAGTAAACATAATCCATTTGGAATAAATATTTCTCAAGCAACACTTAAATAAACATTTCCAAATTAACTGTGTTTCCCCATGTACGATATGGTCACATAGCCTACTCAGTCACGTAAGTGCCATAATCACAAAATCTTGAATAATGATGTTTACCACGCATTAACACGAACTTTTTTAATTGAAAATTAAATTTTGTGAAAGCGTAATAAATGAAATCGCCCTTTAATAGACTTTAAATAAAAGGAAACTATTTTAATATATGTTCTCACGTAATCGTTGAATGGATGCAATTTATGCATAGATCAAGATATACTGAAAAATTTTTACATTTATATGCAGTTATCAGGAGTCGAAAAAAATAAATAATTTTCAAAGTCGTTATGCATTATAAATATATATAATTGATCTTAAAAGTAAACATGATCCATTTTGAATAAATATTTCTCAAGCAACACTTGAATAAACATTTCCAAATTAACTGTGTTTCCACATGTACGATATGGTCACATAGCCTATTCAATCACGTAAGTGCCACAATCACAAAATCTTGAATAATGATGTTTACCACACATTAACACGAACTTTTTTTAATTGAAAATTAAATGTTGTGAAAGCGTAATAAATGAAATCGCTCTTTAATAGACTTTAAGTAAAAGGAAACTATTTTAATATATGTTCTCACGTGATCGTTGAATGGGTGCAATTTATGCCTAGATCAAGATATGCTGGCAAATATTTAACATTTATGTGCAGTTATCAGGAGTCGGAAAAAATAAGTAAATTTCAAAGTCGTTATGCATCATAAGTACGTATAAGTGATCTCAAAATTAAAAATTTATGATCCATTTTGAATTATTATTTTTCTCAAGCAACACTTAAATAAACATTCCCAAATTAACTGTGCCCCACATGTACAGTATGGTCACATAGTTTATGCAATCACGTAACCACCAAAGTCACAAAATCAAGAATAATGATGTTTACAAATGATGTGTACCCAAACAGGAATAATAACAGGAATGCATTATGTGAGATCTATCTGCCTATAAACGTTATTTATAAGTGGCACGATATTTCCTTATTGAGAATTAAATATAGCGAAGTTGTAATACACGAAATCCGTTTTAAATGGACATAAAAAAGAAAACTTTTTAAAACTATACTAGAACAATTTATCGCTTATGCAGAGCTCAGAAATTACAGTATGAAATATTATAGTACTTCTGTGATATTATTAGGAGAAGGAAAAAATAAATAATTTTCAAAGTCGTTATGTATCATAAATATGTATAAGTGATCTCAAAATTAAACTTTTAGGATCAATTTTGTATAAATATTTTTCAAGCAACACTTAAATAGACATTCCCAAATTAACTTTGCCCCCACATGTACGGTATGGGCACATAGTTTATGCATTCACGTAAGTACTGCAGTCATGAAATCAAGAATAATGATGTTCACAAAAGATTACCTAAGAATAATATCAGGAATGTATTATACAAGATCTTCCTGCCTGTAAAGACGTTATTTATAAACGACACGATATTTGTTTATTGATAATTAAATATAGCGAAGTTGTAATACACGAAATCCGTTTTAAATGGACATAAAAAAGGGAAACTATTTTAAACTATACTAGATCAATTTATCGCCAATGCAGGTCTCAAAAATTAGAGTCCTAAATATTATAGTACTTCTGTGACATTATTAGTAAACGGAAAAATAAATAAGCTTTACAGACGGCATCCATCATAATTAAGTGTAAGTTATTTAAAAAGTAAACATTTATCATGTGATATGAATAAATATTTATCTAGTAACACTTGAATAAACATTCCCAAATTAACTGTGTTCCCAAGTGTATGATATGGTCACATAGCTTATACAGTCACGTAAGTACAACATCACGAAATCTGTAATAATGATGTTTACCACAGAAAAACTAAGAATAATTACGGAATATGTTCTGTGCGAGATTTGCTTACATGAAATATATTGTATTAAACGGGTTGTTATATTGTAAGAACCGGAGAAGGGCAGGAAAAAAATTTAGCGGAAAATTAAGTTAAATAAGATTGTAGCAAATAAGGTCCGTTTTAAATCGGTTTGAAAAAAAAGAAAAACAATACAATATTTTTAATGTGTGTTCGCGCTTAAATTTAGAACGGACTCTCTGATTTCAAAATTTTCTTTTTTAATATAAAATCATGATTTTCATAGTACTACCATATAGATTTCTTGCGAGGGCAAAAATGACAGGTTTATAACTTTTCCTTTTCTTTTTTCTCATCCTCTTGGACTTTTGTACACATAAGACAAATTCCAAAATATTTAGATACTTTTCATATACACAGTACTAATTAACTTGTTAAAAATAACTTTCTTTCAATATAGTTTTTTCTACGCCACTGTAATACATTCTATATAAGGTAAAGAAACAAATTATTCGCTCCCGAAAATATAATTTCCCTAATTTTTTAATCCAAAGATAAACTATATATTTTATTGCAATTTCGAAATCAATAGTTAGATAATTCTAAGTCTGCATATACAGTTTAAGTGTAAACAATTAACAATATTAGAAATTTTCAACTAACATGATAATTAAGATATGGTCACATGGCTTATACAGTCATGTAAGTGCCACAGTTATTGAATTGGGTATTCTGTATGTAACTTTTTTAATTGTTTCTACAAAAAGTGACCTTATTAAAGGATACACCTACACTGTAGGTTGTATCCACTAAACCAGTCTTTTTTAATTTTTTTCTCAAGCAAAATAATTTTAGAGGACTTCTTACCTCCTAATATAATTATTGTTTTTAAACATCCAATTATCTGGATGCCTTTGTATGGGGTTTTTAGTGCAACGTTTACAAACTCTAAGTGGTGACATTACATCAAACATTCTTTGTATAGGAAAAAAATGTCGCAATGAATGAAACCAGCCAAAATTACGGGGTCTTCATTTGAATCTGAGTCTAGAGTTTTCTGACCAATTTTAACTATAATAACCATTCTTAAACTTTGCAAATGTCATGCTGAAACACCTTGTATATAGTGTATGTCCAGAACACATTTCTACGGATAACTGAAATTTCACAGGATTCTGTATTTATGTTTACGAAATGGCTCCAATTTTATAAAAAATAATAATATAATAATAATTTGTATTATTAAAATAATTGTCCTGTTTATACTTTTTTTTGCTGAAACAGAAAATAATTATTGAATAAATATAAAATAAATTTTAATACATTAAACCAGTCAACGTTTTTCGTGCAACGTCCGCAAATTTTAAGAGGCAATATAGTGCATACATCAAACAAATTTTGTATAAGAAATTTTTGCATTCTGCCAAAATTACAAGGACTTCACTTCAATATCAGCCAAGAGTTTTGCTTATAATTTTAACTATAATAACCATTATTAAAGTTTGTAAACATCATACTGAAACACCTTATGTATATTATAGTTTACGTCCGGAACACATTTCTTTGGATAACTGAAATTTCACAGAATTCTACATTTTATGTTCATAAAATGGCTCCAATTACATAAATCATAATTAATTTTCATTTTAAAACGATTGTCCTGTTTATATATTTTTTTCTGATACTTATAGTAATTATTTAGGGTGGTCAGCGTTGGTATAATTCGTATAATACTTGATAGTAAACAAAGTACAGTCGCTCCCCCCCCCCCCCAAAAAAAAAAAAAGGAAAATATCATTTAAGATCAAATAAATTGTCACAGAGAAAAACTCATAAGACTGTAAATTATGGCTTTTTTCAACGTATTTTTAAAAGAAAAGCTTAGCGGATCGTCTTTATACTGAAATTGTACAAAAATCTAAAGTTGTCAATAGAAACGCCTAATTTTGACAAGATATTTAGCTTTTTCGATAAAGTTTACCTTCGGATACCACACGGAAAGTCATTCAGTGAGGCAGTTTAGAAATTGTGAAAGTTTAAAGTTTGGAATCTTAGTAAAGCATGTTGTAATGCGCGTAGTATTGTATTCATAACTCAAGAACTACTTGACAGAACGAACTGTAATTTTGGATTCGCATATTTGAAAATTCTAGAAATCGATTTCTCTTAAGCAATTTATCGATTACAATTCTTAATCTAGGTATAATTCACTGATAGTAGAAAGATTTAAGGAATCTCGCATTTACATTATGATTTCAATATTAGTAAATTTCTTATTTCATAAAAGTACTGTAAGCGTGTATATTGCAGATTTACGGATGCTTCAACGCGTAAAAAATAGTTCATAGCTACGTACAATTAGTAACAAATAAGTGGATTTTTTTCCATTGCTAAACTGAGCGTAAAGCCAACCGAGTGAAAAATGTCCCAAGCCGGGACTCGAACCCGGGCTCTCAAATTTGTGTGCTGCGGATGACCGTTTCCATCTTGTGCTGCGGTTGAAGCCTGTCCGGCAAATATAAAAGTGAGTGATGCTAAATTGGGATATAGTTCCTCTAGCTCAGTAGTAGAGCCTCAGAGCGCTATTTTGAGAGCCCGGGTTCGATTCACGACTTGGGACATTTTTCACTCTGTCGACTTTACGCTCAGCTTAACAATGAAAAAAAAATAATCTTGTTTGTTACTCATTACTTTTGGGTGAATTTCATTCCTGAAAAATTAATTGAAATTTACTTGTACGTACAATTACTGGTAACCACAAATGGTAACTCTCATTATTTGTTTACTATGCAGTTAAAATAATCAATCTTTTCTAAAACCTCTTGTATATTAACCTAATTACAATATGAAGTGTTCAGGAGTAAATCTTCGTGAGGTAATCAAATGTTGGAAGTAAGAAATTTGACTTTTAAAATTGCCAGTTGAAAAAAAAAATACCAGCGTAATTTTAATTAGACAAATGTTGTATTTATTAATATAAACGATTACAGAAGACATCTACATGAAAATAAATAATCTCCATATCAACAGGGTTTTGATGAAACATGAGTTAAATATAAATAAAATGATTTAAATATGTCCAATAAAACTTTCCCCTATAATTATAATTTAATAATATATATAATTATAATTTTTTTAATAAATGTGACTGATACTTATCGGCTTCTCAGTGCTTTATATACGAATGAAATCACATGGATTGTGGTAATGAAAAATAGTGTTTCTTTTGTAGGAGTAAAACATAAGAAATTTAGCGAAAAACAAAATTATATGTATGCCATTGAAATAAGAAACCCTATTCTTATATTTACTTAACTTGTTTCCCTTTATTCATCAAACTTTTAGATATTTTTTTTCTTAATTTAATTTTCAAATATTCTTTAAGTATTCATGTTTCCTTTTATAACTGATCCAACTCAAAATAGCAATTCCTTCTTTCTTAAAAAAGTCTTACAAAAAAGCTTTTGTTATGGCCAGAATGGGATAATTTCTAAAAACAAAATGAAAACAAAATACAGCAATTGTGAAACTAATTTAACCATAACAATAGTATCCTCTCAAATAGATGTAATTGCTTTTTTTCCTGAGTCTGAAATTGTTTCAGCATTTTTTGATTTCCTTAAAAATAATAGTACAAAAAAGCTTAACTTTAAGCGTTTGTGTTTACATTTATTTATTCCTGCAAAAATAAATATTTTGGTAATATTTTCTTGGGTGTGTTGCTGAGTTTTAAACTCAATGACTTTATATAGAAATATATGAAATGTTCTGTGATTACAAAAAAAAAAAAATCTACTTTCTTAAAAATCAGTAATGCAGTTGTGACAATAAATATTACAAGAAAGAAATTGCTCTCGAACTAAGATTTAATGAAGATACATTTTTTTGGTGTGTGTTGTCCATGTAAATTATTAAAATCCTGGATGAATGTTAAAAATATATCAATTAATAATAACAATCATTTTTTTTTTAATTTTCAAATTAAATTAAAAATACAATTGTGATGGATTGGCTACTCTGATCATGTGAGTAGGCGATGTTTTGAATGAGATCGTAAGCTTTTGTCCACTAATTGTCCATGTGCGTAAAAGTTGATCAAGGCTCTCTTTCTTTAACTTTCGACGGATGACTGTGAAAATCTCGGAACTTGTGAGTTTCTGTCTTTTATCGATGTTCATGCAAATTATTGCTGCTGGTCAATCGATATTTGGGATATATAAGCTTCGGAAATACATTTAGAAGTCGGAACTTGGGTCGTGTTCTCTCTCGATACGAGTAAATCTAGATCTTGCGATTGAAAAACTAATCTGAAGCTGAAGAAACGTATAAGAACTTGCTTTGGCCTGGACGGACGTCGAGCGCCCGCCGAGCCTACAGCGTGTTGAATTATTACTGAAGGCAATCCTGACTTGTGGTTATCTTCCAAGATGTGAGTTCGTTTTGAATCTTTATATTTAATATATTTCAAGGTTTATTTTTAGGGCGTACAGCTTCGGGAAAAGTTTAATTGTTTTTTTGGAGTAAGGAAAATTTATAGCGGCCTTCTCAAATCTCAACCCAATTAAGTTTCAATAAACATTATTTTTTAAACCTTAACTCTGGTGCTCTCTTCTTATAACTGAACGGCCTAGTTCAATCATACTGAAAGCAATGGCCGTCACATAATTATAGGAACAGTAAAAAGGACAGTAAATTCTAGTATATATACCGAGTGCGCCAAAAGTACGTTAAATTTTAAAGATTCATTGTAAAAAAAAAACAAATGATGCTAAAAAATTGTGGCTTGCAGGAATGAAATTACAGGGATATCGAATTTTTTTAATTAACAAAACAAACTGTTGTTCAAAAACATATTGATAGATGGCACTGGCATGCGTAATATGCAGCAGATTTGTGCAAATCAGGCTGTGCATAAATCACCTGAATGCACATAGATTCTTCATTCGATGCCAGCAGTATTCTACCGTTACCAGATCAAGTGTTGTTGGTTAATCTCTTTTAGAAAAACGGGTAATCAGCAACCGGCGCATTGAGAAAATTCTGCATGGCAAAAGAACTCAAGACGAGAAAAGGCCCCGTTCAATGTGCTGGGATACTGAAGCTTGTCACACGCTTCGCAGAAATGGGTCTTTAAATATAAGCCTAACTTGCATACATCTGCTTCATAAAATGGATGCCAGCGCCATCTATCAGAAATATTTTTTAACAACAACCTTTTTTGGGATTAAAACAAATCCGATCTCTTTAATCCCAGTCTTGCAAACGGCAATTTTTTAACATCATTTGTTCATTTTTAAGTAGTTTTTACAGTTTGGAGGGTCGTCCCGAAGTTTAATGCCGTTCTTAACATCTGCTTCATATTCTGCATGCCAGCGCCATCTATCGGTATTTTTTTAACAACTTTTTTTTTGTTATTAAAAAAAATCCGATCTCTCTATCATTCCATCTCTGCAAACCGGAATTTTTTAGCATCATTTATTACTTTTTAATGATTCTTTTTTAATTTTAACGAACTCATTGCGCAACCGCGGTATATAATCTGTAATATTTTAGTTATATTCATACATTTAAGTAATGATAAAGAAAGGGATTAGTGTGTGAAGTTTCAACATTTTAGCTATAGATTCTATAAGCAAGTGTATCTAATATTATTAAAATTGAATTTTGAGAAAAATTTAAAAAAGAAATAACACATATACGTGACATGTTCGTTGACAATAAATAACAAGTATGTCTCCAGGCACCAATAATAGTTGACAAAGTAAATATTTCCGTGTTAAAAATGTAAAGAATATCAAAAAGTATTCTCGGACCAAATGGGTTATAGCTGAGTTTATACTCTTACAATGTTCAATCATATACCTGCTAAAAGACGCGAAATAAGAACTTTTTAAACAATAAAACAAGTTTTATTAGACTGCGACATGTTTCAACTACATCGGAGCCTTTATCCAAACAAATAAAAATATTTTCCAAATGCATGGTCTATGAAGTTATTATTTCAAACGCCAGCATTTAATTTTTCACGTACTTTTTCAAATTACGCACGTATTTCCGTTACAGTTACCCGAAAAGTTGGTGAAAAATTAATTATGGCGTTTCAAATAATAACTTCATAGACCGTGCATTTGTAGAATATTCTTATAGTATTTTGCCAATGGCTCCGATTGAGCCAAAACATGTCAAGAGTCTAATAAAAATTATTAGTTACCCATCATACCTAATATAGGGTAAGTCTTGCAATCGTTTTAAAAATCGAAAAAAAAACAATTTGACGGATTTACAAGTTTCAGACACTGGAGATTCCGGAAAAACCTATTTTTAGAAACAAAAATTGCCATCCGTCTATCTGTGTGTATTTCTGTTTGTCTGTAAACGATATAAAAAAAATTTAGAGATTGTTTATTTTAATGAATGAATATAAACGACAATAAAAAGACATAAATTTTGCATAAAGAATGAAGTTGATCGAATAATAAGTTGCCGAGATATTTGGAATCCTATTTTCCGCACTCTTCGATTTTTCGTGACCCTGTATTTCATTCAAATTGCAATTCAAAGATATATTTTAATTGCAAATTAAACGCTTAATCCGACGCAGCTGTAAACCGTTAGTTAATAAGATTATCAATATTGGAGTTATAAGGATGTTTCTTTTACGCAATTCAGTAATAGAGCATTTAAAGTTTATGACGTCATTCTGTAATTGATGTTTTCAAATGTTCAATCAGTTAACACCCAGCGTCCTGTAAGTAAGACAGTGTATTTTTGCTTTTATATAATGTAATGAGTTTTATTGATTATTTTCTATAATTGATGTTTTCAAACGTTCAATCACTTAACACCCAGCATCCTGTAACTAAGACAGTGTATTTTTGATTTTATATAAGGTAAAGCTAGGATAGTCTGCGCACAATTCAAAAGAATAGCAATAAATAATCTAAATATTAATTTTTTTCTAAACTATTCATGAATAATTTTTACTTCATTTGTTTTTTATGCATTTCCATTGCTATTTAGTTGTTATGTTGCAAATTAATAGAACAGTTGTAATAAAACCAAGAAAGTTATTTTGCGCAATCTGTCCTTACAGGGTTGGTGTGATTGCGCACATGGGTAGGAGAGATTGTTACTAATAATAACTACAATTAAATTGTTAACAAGAATAATTACACTTAAATGACATTGCTGTAAGGTTTTTGTGAGCAAATATTATTGTATTAGGAGTGAATATTTCAACCTAATCATTAAAGAATCAGAAAAAAGGAAATAATTTTAAAAACGATTAAAACATTTTAATTAAAGGGGAAAAATTAAAGAATCAGAAAAAGCAAGTCCAAATAAGATTACAAATAAAATTATGGTACTTAATAACACGTTTAACTTAAAATTAGTCCATTTTCATTTTTAATTTTTTTTTGGAAATTTACCAATAAGCTGCGTAATCTCTCCTAGCATAGAAACTAATGGGAACACAGCGCCATCTCTCCTAAGTAGCAGATGCGCAAACTCTCCAATTTCGGTAGGAGAGATTGCACGGTCTTTTATTTAAACGTGAACTCTTCTAAAACGAACCGTTGATGTTCACATTGTTAGTCTAGATTAGTAGCTTATGAGAAATCGTTTAAGTTTAAAATATTTTGTACTATTGACATTGTATAGAAATTCTGATGAATAGCTGTGAAAATTCAAGGACTTACTTTGGGAAAACAAAACAAAATAGCAGTACTTTATCTTAGACGCTCAAAGCAATCAACGTGCACTTTCAAGTATACACTCCACTACTGTTGTTGTACTACTACCTGGAGTCGCTGAGCACTCACTCTACTCCTTCTCCCCGAACCTCTATGTGCGCAATCTCTCCGACTGCGTCATCTCTCCTGGCTTTACCTTAATGTAATGAGTTTTATTGATTATTTTCTGTAAATGATGTATCGCAACATGCCTACACACTCTTCTTGAAACCGATATAGTCTATTTTGTGTTCGTACGCTCTGGTTGGAACATGGACAACGCTGTTTTTTCAGTTTCTAGGATAGATCATTAACCCTACAAAGTGCTACAATTCACAGTCTTCTAAATACAAGGCCTATGTTTTAACACAAAATTGGCGTAGATTTTTCTGCAATTAAATAAGGTAAAGTATATATTTAGAAAATGCTGGTATTATCTGGTAATATTAATAATGGTAAATACTGGAAAATCCGCCTACAACAACCTCCATTTTTGTGTCAACAATAGGTCTACTATTAGGAGGGCTATGTGCAATTGCTGAATAGCTCAGTTAAGTAGTTCTGAGTAGTTCAGCCTCTAGTGTTACCTACAACTAGGCGAGAAGATGGAAGCTATAGTAATAGGCCATCCTTTTTGTGTCTAATGGAAAAACATTGTTTATTTAGAAACATGTTGCATTCATTTATATTATATAATACTAGGGGATTTGCCCCTTACGAGCTACGCTCCCCAACCCCCATACTGACATCGCAAACTCTAAAAACACGCTAATATGATGTCCTCTCTAAAACGATTATGGAAGATTGAATTATAATTAAACGACCAGGAGGGATCTCTTGTAATCAAGTTTCTATTTATTTGGCTTTGACTGAGAAATTTGGAGACCAAGTTAACGGCTTTTGAAAGAGCTAAAAACTGTTTTCGTGATTGATTAAATAAGATCAATTTAACATTTGAAAATCAACTTGTATAAAACGGCTAAGTGAACAATGTCAATTTGCAAAAATGAATAAAAGATTTTGTCGAAATAAATGAATCTCCGTGTAAATAAAATTTTAAATTGAAACTCTTTGGAAATTTTTTGAAACTCTTTGAGCATTTTAAATATGGTGCGATGTTTCCATTTACTTTTTTTAGCAAGTAATAAAATAATTATTATTTCAAAGTTTTATTTCTATTTGTTAAAATGCACGTGCAGGTACATTTTTATGACATGATTTACTCCCATTTACTGGTTTAAACACGCGATCATTAAATTATTATTTTGAAGTTTTATTTCTGTTTTTAACAGTCACATGTAAATACATATTTTTATTGAAAGGGAATACTATTATATGCGCTATTTTACAAATTGACAACATTTAAAAAAATGGACTTTTCGAAGTATTAAATAAACCTCTATTGAAATAACGAAAATTTGAATACAAAATTTAAAATAAACCATCAAAAAATTTATCAAATTAAAAAAGTAATTGCACTCTGCACACAGCAAACTTGTCAACTATATACCTTGAAATTAGGGTTAAATTAACAACGCATAGTTTTTGTTCCTATAAAACTTTTTTAACAGAAATATTTTGTCCAATTTCAATATTAAATATATCTAAAAATAATTCTTCCATTTAAAAACTGTCTGCTTCAGTGAGTTTATCGAACATTTCTCTATAAAACTACCAAATTTGAAATTTTTATATTTAATAGTGTTCTTAATATTAGCCTAGAAAGATCTCCGGACTGAAAAAATACGTTGCCAGCGGTGACAGCATTGTTTAATATTTTTTTAGAATAGAGAGATACTTAAGAAGTCCCTTTACTAAGTCTGAATTACTAGTAAATCTGCAGATCAGAAGCATCAACTTCAGCTCTGAAAGTCATTGTTTTTTAACTTCACTTTTCATATTATTTAGCATCTTACAATACGCAATTTCAATTTCTTTTTAATATGACATACATATTTATAGGTATATAAAATACTTGGAGGGCTTCAGAAATTAGAAGCGTGGCATTAAACACAATTTATGCAATTATATTCTAAAATTCGTATAAACTTCTTATTCTTGTAATTTTTTACATAAAAAAATGCATTTTATATTTTGCTATTCTTTGAAATATGGTTGCTGAGCAACTATTAAAGAGCAAAGTAAAAAGAAATGCATTTTAAAATTTGTAAAAAATATGAAAGTAAAATGTTTTATATTTCCCGAACAGATTAAAAAATTTTTTCCAATAATTGAAACAATTAATTTCAAAATTCTAATGAATGTATCAGCAAATTTCCAAAGCTATTGGATATATTTAAAACCTCCATATTGAAAATTTAGCATTAATACTTTTACGTTTTAATCCATTATTCAAATACGCGATTTTGATTTCAGTTAAAAATGAAATTTGAAAATCGTCTGCATTCCCATAGAAAAGCATTTTGACATAAACAGAAAGGTTCTATATTTTTCTAACGAATGAACCAAATGTAACCAAAAACTATACAGCTGATTCCGGGTACGACACTAACATACTCAGCAAAATCAACCTTATAAGATATTTTTAAGGCAGTTATCGCGGAACACACAGACAGACAGACAGACAAACAAACAGAAAAACAGACGGAAACCAAAAAACTTTTTGGGTCCCCACAGTGAGCCTCAACTGACGTTTCTGCAACTATTTCCTGACATTATATGCATAATATGGTAAAAAAGTCGTTTACTATCAAACTTTAAAACAACTTAAGCGTAAACCAGTGAATATTTTATCACTACTTTTGGACTTTATTCTGTTGCTGGAAACTAATATATCTTTCCATATATCATATTTATGTTACTTTAAATAATACATTCATTTGTATTTATGTATTTATGTTAAGCGAGTATGAAGGGATTTTTTTTTAGCATAACAACTTTCTTTATTCCCAAATCCATATTTTAAATTTATTCCACGTCTTTCAAAACGTGTCAGATATGTTCCATTTCATTTTTATCCGTGGATATCGAAATTTTGATTTAGAATATGCTGATAATCGCTCTTTAATGTGCACGAATATAACGAAAGATTATATTTCTGCGTTTAAAATAAGAAGAGTCATCAATCAAACAGAAAGATTGATAAAAAGTGGTTTATGCCAATTCTTGTCACATTTCTTTTATTTTATTATAAATGATTGTTTATGCACTGAAATTAGAGACATGTTGTTAAAAGGTTTTAGGAAGTTTTATATTGAAAAAAAAACTGTTATTATTTAAGAGGATTTTTTAAAAGTGTTTAATGCATATGAACAAAAATTTATTATGTATGGCGAGTATGGATATAAAATGATTTATTATTATCCCACCTTTCGTTATTCCTAAATAAACATTGTGAATTTATTCCAATCTTTTCAAAATATGTTAAGTAATTTCTCTTTCATATTTATCCATTGATATCGAAATTTTGATTTAGAATATGCCGATCTTCGCTCTTTAATATGCAGAGAAAATAACAAAATATTATATTTCTGCGTTTAAAATAAGAAAAAGAATCATGAATCAAACGGAAACATTGATAAAAAGTGGTTTATCCCATTTCTTGTGACCCTTCCTTTATTTTATTATAAATGATTATTTATGCGCTGAAATAAGAGACATGTTGTTGAAAGGTTTTAGGAAGTTTTATATTGAGAAAAAAACTGTTATTATTTCAGAGGTTTTTTTTAAGTGTTTAATGCATATGAACAAAAATTTATTATGTATGGCGAGTACGGTAGAAAAATGATTTCTTATTATCTTACCTTTCGTTATTCCAAAATAAACATTGTGAATTTATTCCAATCCTTTCAAAATATGTCAAGTAATTTCTCTTTCATATTTATTCATGGATATCGAAATTTTGGTTTAGAATACGCCGAACATCGCTGTTTAATATGCACGGAATATAACAAAAGAATATATTTCTGCGTTTAAAATTAAAAAAAGAATCATGAATCAAACAGAAGCATTGATAAAAAGTGATTTATTCCATTTCTTGTTAGCCTTCTTTTCTTTTATTATAAATGATTGTTTATGCGCTGAAATTAGAGACATGTTGTTGAAAGGTTTTAGGAAGTTTTATATTGAAAAAAAAACTGTTGTTATTTAAGAGTTATTTTTTTAAAGTGTTTAATGAATATGAACAAAAATATATTATGTACGGCGAGTACGGTTCAAAAAAATGATTTGTTATTATACCACATTTCGTTATTTCTAAATCCATATTCTGATTTTATTCCAAGATTTCAAAATGTGTCAAATAATTTCTATTTCGTTTTTAGCCGTGGGTATCCAAATTTTGATTTAGAATATGCCGATATTTGCTCTTTAATATGCACGGAATATAACAAAAGATTATATTTCTGCGTTTAAAATTTTAAAAAAAAAGAATCATGAATGAGACAGAAGCATTGATAAAAAGTGATTTATTCCATTTCTTATTACCCTTCTTTTATTTTATTATAAATGATTGTTTATGCTCTGAAATTAGAGACATGTTGCTGAAAGGTTTTAGGAAGTTTTATATTGAAAAAAAAACTGTTGTTATTAAACAGTTATTTTTTAAAGTGCTTAATGAATATGTACAAAAATATATTATGTACGGCGAGTACGGTTCCAAAAAATGATTTGTTATTTACCACATTTCGTTATTTCTAAATCCATATTCTGATTTTATTCCAAGATTTCAAAATATATCAAATAATTTCTATTTCGTTTTTAGCCATGGATATAAAAATTTTGATTTAGAATATGCCGATAATCGCTCTTTAATGTACACTGAATGTAACAAAAGAGTGTATTTTTTATTTTAAAATAAGAAGAACCATCAATCACAAACAGAAACATTGATAAAAAGTGTTTACTCGGTTTCTTTTCCCATATTTTTTATTTCATTATAAATGAATGTTTATGCGGTGAAATTAAAAAAACATGTTTTTGAAATGTTTTAGAAAGTTTTTATATTGAAAACAAAAATGGTGTGATTTTAAGAATTATTTTTTGAGGTGTTCAATGAGTATCAATGAAAATTGTTTGATTGTGAGGACTCGAGTTACAATATAACAATTAGAAAAAAGTTGGATGTCATTTTGTAAAAGAGTTTACCAACATGAAAAAATATTTTTTTTCGTTAAAATGCATTTTTTGCAATAGTTCTTGGTTTATTTTATTATAAATGACTGTTTATGCAGTGAAATAAGAGACATGTTATTGAAATGTTTTAGTGTGTTTTATGGTGAAAAAAACATAATTTTATTTAAGAGTTATTTGTCGAGATTTTTAATGAATATAAAGAAAAATTTAATGGATAGAAAAAAGTATTTATTATTATGCCACCTTTCGTTATTCGTAAATCCTTATTGTGAATTTATTCCACCAATCCTTTCAAAATATGTCAATTTATTTCTATTTCATTTTTATCCATGGATATCGAAATTTTGATTTAGAATATGCCGATCATCGCTCGTTAATATGCACGGAATATAACAAAAGATCATATTTCTACGTTTAAAAAAAAAAAAAGAATCATGAATCAAACAGAAACATTTATAAAAATTGGTTTCTTTTCATTTCTTGTTACCCTTCTGTTATTTTATTGTAAATGATTGTTTATGCGCTGAAATTAGAGACATGTTGTTGAAAGGTTTTAGAAATTTTTATACTAAAAAAACTGTTGTTATATAAGAGTAATTTTGTGACGTGTTTAATGAATATGAACAAAATTTTATTATGTACGGCGAGTACGGTTCGAAAAAATGATTTGTTATTGTACCACCTTTTGTTATTTCTAAATCCATATTATGATGTTTGTCCAACCTTTTCAAAGTGTGTCAAATAATTTCTAATTCATTTTTAGCCGTGGATATCGAAATTTTGATTTAGAATATGCCGATAATCGCTCTTTAATATACACTGAATGTAACAAAAGGGTGTATTTTAGATTTTAAAATAAGAAGAATCATCAATCAAACAAAAACATTGATAAACAGTTTTTACTCGGTTTCTTTTCCCATTTTTTTTTAAATTTCATTATAAATGAATATTTATGAGGTGAAATAAAAAACATGTTGTTGAAAGGTTTTAGAAAATTTTTACATTGAAAACAAACATGGTGTGATTTTAAGGGTTATTTTGTGACGTGTTTAAAGAATATCAATGAAAATTGTTTGATTGTGAGGACTCGAGTTACAATATAGCAATTAGAAAAAAGTTGGATGTCATTTTGAAAAAAAGTTTACCAACATGAAAATATTTTTTTTCGTTAAAATGCATTTTGTGCAATAGTTCTTGGTTTATTTCATTATAAATGACTGTTTATGCGGTGAAATAAGAGACATGTTGTTGAAATGTTTTAGGGTGTTTTATGGGGGAAGAACATAATTTTATGTAAGAGTTATTTTTCGAGATTTTTAATGAATATAAAGAAAAATTTAATGGATAGAAAAAAATATTTATTATTATACCACCTTTCGTTATTCGTAAATTCATATTGTGAATTTATTCCAATCCTATCAAAATATGTGAAGTGATTTCTAGTTCCTTTTTATCCATGAATATCGAAATTCTGATTTAGTATATGCCGATAATCACTCTTTAATATGCACGAAATATAACAAAAGAATATCTCTGCGTTTAAAATCAGAAAAAGAATCTTGAATCAAACAGAAACATTGATAAAAAAGGTTTTATTCTATTTCTTGTTACCTGTTATTATTTTATTACAAATGATTGTTTAAGCGGTGGAATTAGAGACATTTTGTTGAAATGTTTTAGGAAGTTTTATATTGAAAAAAAAAAGACGGTTGTTATTAAGGAGTTATTTTTTGAAGTCTTTAATGAATCTGAATGAAAATTTATTATGTACGGCGAGTACAGTCAGAAAAAATAATGCATTAGTATACCACCTTTCGTTACTCCCAAATCAATATTGGGAATTTATTCCAACCTTTTCAAAATGTGTCAAATAATTTATTTTTTAGTTTTAGACTTGGATATTGAAATTTGGATTTAGAATATGCCGATAATCGCTCTTCAATGTTCACCGAATGTAACAATAGGGTGTATTTTTGAGTTTAAAATAAGAAAAATCATCAATCAAACAGAAACTTTGATAAAACGTTTTTACTCGGTTTCTTGGTACTTTTTTAAATTTCATTATAAATGAGTGTTTATGTGGTGAAATAAAAGACATGTTGTTAAAAGGTTTTAGAAAATTATATTAAAAACAAAAATGGGGAGATTTTAAGAATTATTTTATGAGAGATTTAATGAATATCAAGGGAAATTATTTGATTGTGAGGACTCGAGTTGCAATATAACAATTAGAAAAAAGTTGGATGTCATTTTATAAAAGAAATTACCAACATGATAATATTTTTTTTTCATTAAAATGCACTTTGTACATTAGTTCTCGGTTTATTTCATTATAAGTGAGTGTGTATGCAATGAAATAAGAGACATGTTGTTGAAAAGTTTTGGGACATTTTATATTGACAAAAAGAATAATTTTATTTAAGTGTTTTTTTTTAGGTGTTTAATTAATATAAACAAAAATTTAATAGATAGAAAAAAATTATTTATTATTATACCATCTTTCGTTATTCCTAAATCCATATTGTGAATTTATCCCAACCTTTTCAAAATGTGTCAAATAATTTCTGTTTCATTTTTAGCCGTGGATATCTAAATTTTGAATTAGAATGTGCCGATCATCGCTCTTTAATATGCGCGGAATACAATAAAATATTATATTTCTACATTTCACATACCGGGTGTTTTCACGAATGACCTCTAACTTTGAAAATTAATAACTCGGAAACGGTGATAGATATAAGCATGAAATGTGACATGGTATGTTAAAAAACTCCGTAAAAATTTCAGTAACAAATTGCGCCGATAGATGGCGCTTCAGGTGGCACAACCATAAATAGACTGTATCACAGCAAAAGCTATTCAAAATGCGCACCTTTCACACAACCCACATGTCGAAAACAAAGAATGAAACTGTCAGTGACTCCCTGTAGTATGTCACCGGAAATCAACACACAAGCTTGACAAATAACCTCCCACAACTAATCGAGTGTTAAATGATGGTTGCGATAAACAATTTCCTCTAGTGCCACTTAAAGAATTTCTTTCACTATGCGCTGAAAGCGATCACGTTTCAACGGCGAAATCTTCGAAGACTGAACGTTCCTGGCGTCTGAGCTGTCCTTATAGGGATTTGTAATGCTGCATGTAGCGCCATCTATCTGCTGTATTTTTAACTAAAATTTTGAGGTTTCTGTACCAGATTTTTACGGTTTTTTAATGAACATACCACTGGTTTCATGTTTCTATCTATCACCGTTTCCGAGTTATTTATTTTCAAAATTAGGGGGTCCTTCGTGAAACACCCTGTTAGAAGAACCATCAATCACACAGAAACGGAAAAAAAAGTTTTATGTCATTTCTTTGTTATCTTTTGACTATTTTATTATAACTGATTGTTTACACGTTGAAATAAAAAACATTTTGTTGTAATAATTTAGGAAGCTTTATATTGAAAAATAGGGGAGAGGGACGCACGTCTGAACTGGGGGCACCTTTGAACACTGAAAATATTTTCCTTGAAATAAATTATATTTGTGAAATATAGATGACAACACATTACTACTGCTTCAATGCAACAACAATGCAATGGATACACAGCTTTAACATTTTGCATGCACACTATTGTCTATGTAAGGTATGTATTTTTCTCTTTCTTCAATCTTTACTTAGCAAAATAAAGTTGTAAGATTTTTGTTGACGATCTTGCATCCCTAAAAGTTTAATCGATTACAATAAAGAAAGTTGAAATACTATATAATGCTCGCGAACGGAAAAGATTATCACAATGCAAAGAATGCCGAAAGTTTCAAGCTGCCGCCTATTAAATCAAGCCGAACAAAATATTTTCATTTGTATAATATATGCATGCTTATTGTTCATCATTTTTTAGCTCACAGGCTATCAAAGCCTGAGAGCTTATGTGCCCGCCCGTTCTGTATGTATGTATGTATGTATGTACGTATGTACGTACGTAACGCGATAACTCTTGACAGAAATAACCGTTTTGCTTCCAATTTTGTTTATAGGTTCCTTGTGATAAGGCGTTTCCCTGATTAGGTTTGGGGATTGATTGTTTAGCTATAAAGGGGGGAACGGGGGGTCTAACCCCCTCTATTAAGATAAATGGTTTTTTCATACAGAATTATCCAATTTTCTTCAAATTTTGTATATAGGTTCATTGTGATAAGGTTCTTTCCTGATTAGTTTTGGGGGTTCATAGGTTAAGTATAAAGGGGGTAACGGGGGGTTAATCCTCCCCCCTTATTTTAGATAAATTATTTTTTTCATGCAGAGTTATCCGATTTCCTTCAAATTTTGTATATAGGTTCATTGTGATAAGGTTCTTTCCTGATTAGTTTTGGGGGTTCATAGGTTAAGTATAAAGGGGGTAACGGGGGGGGGGGGTTAATCCTCCCCCCTTATTTTAGATAAATGATTTTTTTCATGCAGAGTTATCCGATTTTCTTCAAACTTTCTATATGGGCTCATTGTGGTAAGGGGCTTCCCTGATTAGTTTTGGGGGTTCATTGGTGAAGTGTAAAGGAGGGAAACGGGGGCTACCCCCCCCCCCTTAATTTTGATAAATGGGTTTTTCATGCAAAATTATCCAATTTACTCCAAATTTTGTATATAGGCTCATTGTGGTAAGGCACTTCCCTGATTAGTTTTGGGGGTTCACTGGTAAAGTATAAAGGGGGGAACGGGGGGGACTAACCCCCTTGATATAGATAAATGGGTTTTTTAAGCAGAATTATCCGATTTTCTTCAAATTTTATATATATGTTCATTGTGATAAGGCGCTTCTCTGATTAGTTTTGGGGGTTCTTTGGTTAAGTATAAAGGGGGGACGGGGGGCTA